>JARYZH020000017.1:5656791-5999916 GCA_030021035.2 Notholithocarpus densiflorus
TTGTGTAAATTAGTGAAAAATAATATATATATATATATATATATATAAAAGAAAGAGGGGGTCTTTATTTAATATTTTTTATAATTCGATTCTATTATAATGATAATGAAAGATGTGAAGTTGTACCTATAATTATTAGACTTTTCTAACGTTTTTACCTTTTAGTAGAGTATTTTAATAGATTATTTCACTCCCTTCACATGAATGTTACAAAACTCACGTCAATGAGATTTGCGACTTTCAAATTTATGTTACGCCCAATCCCAAGAACCCACTATCCGTATTTCAATGAGAGTTAAACAGATTCAAATCCAAGTTTTTTGTTTGAAAAAAAAAAAGGTTTTCTTAAGCTTTCTTTTTTTATAGTAATTTTAGGATTATACCTTTTGAAATATTATTTTTTACAATTATTTTATATGACAGATTATGACTGATTGTCCGACCTTTTTATATGAATCTATAAATTTTTATGAGCAATGCTGGTACTACAACTTGTGCCACAACTCGCCCATGTGGCGAGTTGTGGTTAGTGGAGGGTAATGGTTGGTCCATGTGGGGACACCCCTCCACCAACCACAATTCGCCACATGGGTGAATTGTGACACAAATTGTGGCACCAACTTAATTCAATTTTTTTTTTCCCATCACTCACGTCCTTGTCACCTCATAGTTATGACATAAAAAATTTTAGTCCTAGATTGTTTTTCCTTTCTTTTTTTGAGAAGATTAGTGTTAATTTGATGTGTGCTGCAGATGTATTCTTGCTAGCAATTTTTAAAGGATCTAATAATATCTTGACTTACCCAAATGGAAAAAAAAAAAGGGGGGGCTTGGCTTTAACCTTTACGTATAATATAAGATTGGCTGACTTATGGTTATAGTGGCTCTTTTTGTTTTTTGTTAAAGAATGAGTGGGAAGACAACGGGCGTGGGGTTTGTCATTTTCCTCATCCTTTCAATTCCAATTCCAAGCATGCCGCCAATAATAAATAATTACTAGTACTTTAATTTTATTATCTTCTTGACCAAATTACAATGTGATTTGCAACTTAATAAATATCATATAATATATTGATCGAAGCATCCCCGAAATTCTTTTGCTAAAGTTATTCTCAGTATCTTATCTCATTCTCGGCCCCAGAAAATAGGAAGGCCATTTTCTTAGGTTTCTTTCCCAAAGAAATAGTTTTTCTCTTTTAAGTATCCCCTTAAACAAAATTAGCGGCAATCTTTCTCTTGCTAATAAGAAATTAATCCGGCGGCATATATATTCGTTAGAGAGAACCCAAATATGGTGAAGTATTTTACTGTTATAGGGACTGAGTCTGAGCACTTCTGCTGTTAGAAAAGTAGATTCAGGCCCAACTAGCCCAATACAATAAATTTGTAGAGAATGGGTTTAAGAACTAAGCCTTAGTGAAGATGAAAACGAATAAACATGGTTATGAGTAAACTAAGTAGCAAGAAAATGGGTTTTAAGTGTGAAAATCTGTCCTGGACACTAGTCTGATGAGTTATCTTGTTCTTATTATTTTCTCAGCTTGGTTACAGATGTTACAAAGATGATACAGGTTGCTGTAGTATTTTCTACTTCCAATCTCCGATCCTCTTTCTGGAAGAGTTCTTTACATTATATACCATCTTTCGGCTGATCTTGGTCCTCCATTTGTTGATCGTGCAGGTCACTACTTGAGCGTCTGTCCCATTAGCCGCCACCCCAAACCTTCTGTGAGTTACAGCAACTAAAGTAACATTGTTCAGGGGTCATTTCCTCATTAATGCGGCTAGAACATTAGTTGTGGGCATTTAATGTGGAGGTGACAGCTTCTCCTGGAATTGCTCCTCCTCCAGGCTCCCATGGCTGACTCGCTGTACTTGTCTTTTTCTTGGGACACTTTACGAGACTGCCCTTGATGGCGTGCTGCTCTTCCCTTCTATGATTTCGGTTCGCCGAGGACATGGTTGTCCTCGGCTATGCTTCTTGGTAGTTAGGATTTCCTTCATTCGTCCTCGGACATTTATTCCTCCTCGGCATGGGCCTTGGACTTAGTATAAAGTGGGCCGGGGTGGCCAAATTCTTTGACCCCACAACTATAATAGGTAAACTTCTTACTTTAGGAAAAACAAAAACAAACTTCTTGCTACATCCATTATTTATAATAATTGCTTCTTACTATTTTTTTTTCATAAGTTATAAAGTTGATTTTTAATTTAAAACTTCAAAATCTATATTATCCTTTTTTGTAATGATTTGTCTTAAAAAAAAAAAAAAAGTATTTTACTATTTAACTAGATATTCAATCAACCTAGAGATTGGAGCTCTTATGCTTCCTCGCATATATAGCATAGATAGAAGTGCGACAAGTGTCATTCGATCTAAAGACCATTGATTGTTTATGTGATTATCATTTTTTACGATTAAAATTAAAATTACATTTTTGTGTTATCATTTTTTATGTACTACTATTATACATTTTTTTCTTAGTGGCCCATTCATTTATTGTTGACCTAATTTGTGTAATAAAATAGATTTTGTTATCATGAAAAAAAAGTTTGCATAACTCATTGTTAATCAAAGTTAGGCATAATATCCTCCTTACACTCGTTTATATTCACTATTTTATATAAATATTCCTACATTTAAAACCCAAAAAAGAATAAGTTCTACATTTAAAGCATGAAAGTGGACGTAAAAAAATGGACAAAAACAAAAAGAGAAAAAGTTTGAGAGTATCGTTGCCCTCAAAATTTTCTTGGAGAAATGTTCAATACAAATGTATAAAGATTATGGTGAATTCAATACATTTGGTGTATTACACATTTCTCTTACCTAAATTAAATGAAATTATTCAAAATCAGAGCAAATACCTTTCATTTTACGTAAGAGTGGATTCCATATGTGGGAAAATTTCTCTCCCACACAGGATTGATGTTAGTCAGTTTCCTAAATGACTTGCCAATATTCAAAGCTACGGGTACAATTATAGTCAATTAGTTCATTGATGGATGCCTACTTTGTTGCAGAAATTACATAATATCAGCCATTAAGCACCAGCGGCTCCACGTAGAGTGCAGGGTGGTCACAAAACCACCTAACTTGGAAAAAAATTAATTATTATGTGACTGTTTGGATCTGGCTGAAAAAGCCAGCGTGTCTGCGTTGGGCAATTTTTTTTTTTTTGCACGTGTTTCTGGGTAGGCGACAAAGTTACTGTTTACGCACTATTCATGAGACCCATAACTATTTTATTCAGAAAAAAAATATTAAAAATTAGTCCCACAACACTATTTTCACATTTAAAAATTATTTTGCTACAGTGTTTTCAGTTTTCAACAGAATAAGTTGTATCCACACATTTAAAAAAATTTATAATTTTTTATCCTTAAAAAATATTTTGGACCACCCTAAATTTTTTTAGGCTCAACATAATTATACTTTGGACAAAATTTAGCAACAAACTTGATTGTAGATTAAGACTACAATTTCATTCAATATTTTTTTATTGGATGTGAATTTTGGCAAATCCACCATTGGATTACATTTTCTTAAATTTTTCATACTTGCAAAATTTCAAAAAGATCAAATATCAATAGCTATGTTATCACTCAAATCATTAAATTTCAAATTTTTATTGTCTAAAATTATACATAAAAAATAAGTTTATAGATTAAATAGTAAATAACTTTTGATTGACATAAAATTTGACGTGTTTTAAGAACATAAAGAACAAACAATTTAACATTTAAAATTTCAAAATATGTAACAATGTTAATTTGTTTAGTGAGAGTTGTAGCAAAAGCCTAAGAAAACTTTTATGAAACTAAAATTTTGAAAAAGATATAATTTGCAGCATTAATAATGAGACTATCATGCAAAGATTTCAAAATAAGAAAATTCAAAAAGAAAATTGTAAGACTTATGTCTTTGTGTTTGTATGTGTTTTTTTTTATATATAAAAAAAAAATTATGGTCAATATATGAAATTATATTTTTATTAAATTTTGTGTAATTTAAGCTTCTTAATGACCACCTGACAAATATTTCTAGAGCCGCCACTGCCATTAAGTCTATTCTCTATCCGAAGGTTCCTCCTTCAACCATGATGAAAGTCCTTAATTTGAGTCACGTTTATGTCAATAAGAGTCGTGTATACTTCTCCTTCTCCTTTTTTTTTTTTTTTTTTTTTTTGAAAGATTTTATTTTATTTTTTAAAATTACCCATTATAATTTATAACTACCCGTAAACTATTAAGGTAATATAATAAGTTTTCCTATCTCATAGAAATTGGTCTTTCATATGAGCCTATAGTTAGTTTATTCACTTTATTATTATTAACTATGAGGGAGAAAAGAGTATTACCTCAAGTAATAATTTATAATTTATACTATTTTGGTATTTTTCCAACTTGACATAATTTCTCTGTCCAGAAGAGAAGAAAGCTGAAGGAATTTAGGAACTTTGAAAATTAAACTTGAATTTCTTGGGTGTACTAGTTATTCAATTGGATTTTTCAAAGTGCTTGTTTTATTTTATATGAAGAATGTTAAAATTCCTTCCTGGTTGCTTAAATTATTAGTCTTTGTTTTTATTGGTTGGAATAATGGATGTTATTTTAATCAAATTGACTTAGTAACATTTTTAATCAGAACTCTACTAATAATATCCAGATTCACTTTGAATAAAGAGGAAAGAGATATGAAAATATAAATATATTTTGGTTTTGTTGGGCAAAGAAAGTAAGGGCTGCTTATCTAAACTCACTTTGCAAAAGGTAACATCGAAGACAACCCAATAAAGCATGGATGAGGGGGTTTCTGTAGAAAGATTGGTACTACACACTCCATGGCAGCCGAGCTTTGGGCCCTTTTCATGATGGCCTCACTCTTTGCAAAGCAACCTAAAACATACAAAAAACTCACTGTAGAGATTGATGTTAAAGCTGTTTTTATTTTATCTCAATTCTCTGAACCTTCTCATTCATACAATGTTTAATATCAATCACGCTTAACCGCAGGTCCCTCAAAACTGTTGAGGAAGCTTATAAGTTACATCAATCACACTTACCGCGAAGGAACCATTGTGCAGATCTTTTGGTTAAGGAAAGAGATTTTATTAGTGACTCTTGTTTGGGCCGATTCTGAACTTTGTAATGTTTTTGTTTGATTTTTAATATATTTCCCATTTGAGAGAGAGAGAGAGAGAGAGTGAGTTGAAAACACAAAAAAAATAAAAACAAACAAACAAACAAAACCAAGGCTTTTGCCTTAGAGCCTTAAACATAGTTTTGTCCGGATCTATGTTCTTTCATGGTCATGATCAGGCCAAATTTTGCAAAATCTTTCCTGAACCATAACTTGGCTATTTTTTTTCTCATCCAAACAAAACATTCCCAAACGGTCCCCCATAACAGGAACAAATTTAATCCATTAGTAGGATTTTACAACCACGTATTTGTTTGGGATACATACCATTACCAATTGTACATTGCTAATATTATCCGGAAAAAGAAAAAGAAAAAGTGTGTACCAAGCAATGGAAAATGACTTCTTTGTTATTTTGTTGTGAGTATTTTCTCAAAAAAGGACAAAGAAACTAAAATATCATCCAGCGAAAGGGTGAAAAAAAAAATAAAAAAAAATCAAATAAGCCATGCATAGTACCAATTATAATTTCCTCACTCATTTTCTTATAATACTGTGAATGAAAACACCTAATATTCAATTTGCTAACACATTTTTTTTATCTTTTTTCTTGTTTAAATTTAGGATTAGTCAACAACATTAGCTGATGATGGCTGGTTATAATTAGGAGTAATTAAGTTTAACTCTACGGAGGAACCTGCAAATGGCACAGCATATTTTTCTGATAGTCTTTTTTGCAAGTAACACCTGAACAAAATATCAGCCAGGAAGAGGCAGCAAAACTAAAGATTATGAGCTATAAAGTTATCATCGTGATTTACATGCTTCACATCCCAAACCATAAAAGAATCAAGGAGCTTTTAAATACCTTTTACAATGTTGCTAATCTTCCATTGAACATTATATCCCTGTGAGTAAAGTAGCTTATAATAGAGTTTTCTCATAAGCACTTGACAACCAGATGATAATGATTTGTGTTCAGTCTTCCATTGTTTCTGATCACACATCCACCCACTAGAATTATGTCCAGAAGATTTGAACTAATCACAAAAGACACTAATTAGAAAATAACCAGTTTTTTTTTCTCTATTCCAAGTAAGAATGGGAGAGGAAATTATCCCCCCCAACCCCACCTCAAAAAAAGAAACATCTTAAAGCCTAGAGAAAAAGAAAGTAACTGTATGTACAAGGTTTAAATGAGCAATGTTCAGCATTCACAAAATATAATCAAAACAAATCTGGCAAAAAATTTCATCCAAATTCCAAAACATAATAATACCATACCATGGAACTGTGTTTGGCAGCTAATCATTTCACAACAAGGTTTACAGCCTACAGAAGGCTCTAGCAAGCACCTGTGAGGTAAGTAACCTCAGAACCTCAACATCAATTTTTTTCCACATTTTTACACCAAGTAATCTCCCCGACAGTAAATCACAAAAATTCACCTCATAGAGATGAATTCAAGATACTATAGTGCCAAGGGGCCTTCAAAAGATTCATCAAATTGAGCAAATAATAGTAGTACATTGTGACATTGTGTAAATTGATAAGAATTAAAAAGTACTTTCACCTTTAAAAAAATTAAATAAATAAATAAATAAAAACTGACAGGAAAATACAATTCACATGCCAATACAAGATTGAAACCATGACCTCACCATGCACCCTTCATTTTTGGGGATAGCAATTAGTTGTTGGCATCACTTGTATATGAAAGTCTAATGGAGCAGAATTTTGAAGTTCAAGCATCCCGTCAAAAATGACAAGCATGCTAATTAGGCCCTAAACTTTTTAAAACTAATTCTGATACAAAGGAGCATCATATACATTTCCCAAGCATTGAACTTCACAAATGATACCACTATGGCATGACATTCCTGCCTTAAACATGTCCACACATAGTGATTGAACAAACCATTGCAATGCACATCTGAGACTTGAAAGTGCAAAAGTATGTTAGTGACAAAATGCTGACAAGCAGCAGCTTCATGAGGATCATCATCTAAGCATCAGTATGACTCATCAAACAGTAATAACCTTCTAATCATTAAGCCACAAAGAGTGCGGCTCTTACTAAAAGTACATTGAAATCCAGTTAGAAGAAAACATGTTGTGCAATGATCATTACTTAAATACAGAGACTGAATAAGCACATTTTTGAAAGAGCATCTGCAGTATATTATGACCATGAATCTCATAAGTCACATAAATACATTTATGTAACAGTTTTTACAATAGTGGTGATGTCCCATTTAATAAAAACACTGACATAAACATCTTTTCTAGAGAAGGCACATCATTTTAATAAGAAAGTCAAAATGATTTAGAAAGATATTATCACTATATATAGCTTCAAACAACAAAAACTTCAAATACATATAAGCTTCTAAATAATGATATATTTAAAGTAAAAAAAAGCATCCATGTTGAGTGTTTTAAACCCTAAGGATCCTCATATGGAAATTTAAATACACGACATCAAGTTATTTAAATCAATGATCAGTTCTCAACTGAGCTAGATAAGGAAGTTGAAAGAAAATTGGGCATACCTTGAGAATCACATTGGTGTCCATTTTCTACATAGTTTAATAATGGAATATAAAAACATTAATTAATCGGGGACATGAATGCAAATATTCATGTACAAAATTTTTAAAGTTCATCTTTGACAAAACATAGGGAACATTTATATAACATACATTAGTATGGTCCTAATCTTTAATGCAGCATAAAGTATTAAACCTTAAGCCAAAAAAAAAGGTATTCAACTGTGGCAAAACTGTAGGCAGGTTTCTCAAGCATAATATACCCTTCCTATAGAACAGAAAAGGTGAATGTGGGCAGGGGATAGATCAAGAAGAAACAGAAAATAGGAATATGTTTGCAAGAAGACAAACCTGAATTGAACAGGTGTATATGTTAATAGCTGCAAAATGGTGGTCATTGCATTGCAATCATTGAAATGATGAATTTGCACAAGTCCATTTGAGCAAGGGCCATGGGAGGAACAAAATATACCTTATAGCTTAGATCCATAACATAGAGTAACATAGACCCTAAGGCAGAATACATATTTTAAAATCTGAATGGTGGCAATAAATATATCCTAGCAGTCATGATAATAGCAGATTTTTGTTGTTGATAATAAACAGGAAAAGACAGAATATGATGCCAACAAGAGTAACATGTTGGGTAAGGCCAGAAAACCTATGTTGAATTAGACCCTAAGGCAGAATACACATTTTAAACTCTGAATGATGACAATAAATATATCCTAACAATCAAGAAAATAGTAGTTTTTTTTTTTTTTTTGGTTGATAATAAACAAGAAAATATTTGAGTATGATGCCAATGTGAGTAACATATTGGGTAAGGCCAGCAACCTATGTTGAATTAGACCATCAGTTTGCTTAATATGACAATGACATAGAAGGTGTTCTTTACCAGAAATATTGGCTAATGACATCCTAGTAGGTGCTCTCTTTTTTCTTTTCTTTTTTCCCTGTTAGAAAGCATTAAAGAAAGCAAAATTACCCACTTATACGCATGAATATGTCTCTAGCTGGTCATGACTAAATGACTGATATGCAAGACAGTAATGTAACGATGACATTTTAGGATGGAAAAAGCAGAATCATTTCACCTCACTTCACTACAAATATAAAATGCTCAGCTGGACGGATGAGTTGAAGAATAAAATTACAAAATAAGTATTTGTAGCTTCCAAATTGCGGACATAAGCATAAAGAAGAAACCCGTTACAAAAACAACACTCTTCAATAAAAAATAAATAAAAAAACAATAAACCAAAATGAGAAGAAACTTAAGTCGTCAAGACACATACAAAATGCCACGACGATACAACACAAGGCTTCCTGAAGTGAAAATAGCCCAAACAAAGACAACCCACCAAGCCAAAAACAAAGCTACCTCCTTAACAAAAACAGAACAAGGCAGTAGACTACATACAGATTCAATGTTTTGAAAGGAGCTGCTGTCAATCTGAGATAAGCCAACAAAGAGAAGTACCAAGATCGGAGGTGCAAAGAGCTGCACAACTACAAGACATATATAGTGGTTATGCAGAAAAACCTTTGCCCTGCTAAAATCCAAATCCGGGACCTTGCTAGCATGCAGTCGTTGATACCAAGATAACAATGCCTCATTCAAATACATTTGCAAGTTTGGTCGTAAAGCCATGATTTGCAATAAACCCGAAAGCAACAAGCACCAAAGCCTAAGCTTATTAAAATCCGAACTGGACATACCCACATTTCCAACCAACCTCTCAGCATCCCCAATTTCACTAACGACATGCGCTCCTTTACCATCATCATTGTTATTGTTAACAAGAATTTCAGAAAACGGATTAATCCAAAGCAATGCAGTGAACATAATCAACATGCTATTGGCATAAAGAATCATTCTAGCAAACCATCCACAATAAATCATAGGCAAATTGCTTCGAAGCTGATCAGTTCCAATCCAAAACGCCCTTGCATTTTTCAACCCAGGCATAAACAGAAAACCCGAAAGGCAGCCCATTAAAACAGCAACAATAAACCTCTCAAACCCGCCAATCAATCCAAAATTGAAATCCAAAAACAATGGAACAATCTCAAAGCAAATCACAAGCCCTACCAAAAACCCCACAGCCCCAACAAGCACACTCAGTTGCTTCTCAGACCTCCTAGACGCAGATTTCTCAAACGAAACCTTAGCAAGCGAAATAAACAACGTTAAAACACCCATTAATCCCAACAGCACAGGAACAAAAACCCCATTTTCCAAAACCCCAGAAGAACTCTCACCAAAGTAAAATTGAAGCAATAAACAAGATAGAGAAACGAATGAGAGAGTGAAAGCAGTGTTATACTCATCGAAATAGAGGCGGGATTGAACGTGATTGTTGTCGAGCTTTAGCCTGAAGATCTGGGCATTGTTTTCATCGAACTCAAACTTGTCCTTGTCCTTGGACTTTGACTTAACCCTCTTCCTGAGTTCACTACTAACGTTGTTGTTGTTGTTGCTGTTGGGTTCTGAGGAATCGGGTCTTCTAATGGCGGCGCGGGCACCATTTTGACTGGTGTTGTCGGGTTGGATATAGGTGTGGAGGCCATAGAGGAAAAAAGATGGGATTTTGAAGAAAAAGAATAGGAAAGTGAGGGAGAGAGAGAGAGTGGTGTGGACGATTGGGTTCTTGTAAGTTTGGAGGAATTGGAGCAACATGGTTGGTTTTTACTTTTTGTTTAAGGTTTTGAGAGTTTTTGGTTTAGAAAGGAACAAATGGGGTCTGTTTGATTTGAGGTTTGAGATGAGATCTCAAAGGTTTTGACATGAAACTGGTTCCAAGATCTATGGGTAGTTGAGATTTGAGAATCCAATCGATCGCCTGCATGCTTGCTTGGGCTTTGGTTTTTTTCTTTTGGTGGAGGCTTTTTGGTTGATTCGATGTTGTTTTGTTTTTTTCGTTCTTTTTTTTTTTTTTTTTTTTTTTTTTTTTTTTTTCAACTTAGTTTTGATTGGATTAAAGTTTGGTTGTAGGACCTACGTATTGATGACGTGCCATAACTGAATCTTTTAAGAAATTTTACTTCTGCTTTCTAAACCATTTTCCCACTAAGTTTTGGAAAATGTAATGTGTGTGGAGAGGATATTCCACCTCGCATTTTATTTTTTGTTCAGGTCGATTTGACCGTCGTTTAATTTTATATAATGGATGTCTTATTTTTCAAAATTTGTTTGCTTTCTTTCTTGTTTGCCTTCTCGCTTGTTTGCTTGCTTTCTTGTTTCTTTGCTTGCTATGTCTATTGTACATTTTTAGACCCCTTAAAACACATAATAATAATAATTAGAAAGTGTAACCATAAAATTCATCTAAGCATCTCCAACAGATCAGATCTGGTTGTCTTGCAACATGATAATAAAAGTTAAAAATTCATTTTTAATTTCAATCTTTAGACTAAATTATTTTTTTAATCTTTTAAGTTTTAATTTTTTTGCCTTTCAAACTTCTATATCTCATAACTTCGTGGTAATTGTACCATGCAATTATTACAATAGAACAAAATCCATCTTTGGATACTCTTTAAATCCTTTTTTTCTTTAAATTTTGGAGTGTGAAATTATAAAATCTCTCCCAAGAGGCTGCCATTTTTTTATTTTTTATTTAGATCTACAATGACTCTTCACACTAGGAAAGTCACAGTAACTCTCTAACCCTAAGTTATTGTGGGGGCCCGAGGACCGAGAAAGGATACAACGAGCTATAGTTGTCACTACAAAGACATTGTGAGCCCGAAGAGGGAATCTACCCGAGGATAGGAGGAGAAGAGATAAAAGACTTCTGGGAAGTCCAAATGAGGAGGATGGGGTTTAGAGAGAGAATCGTGGTAGGTGAAAGAAGTTTCCAGTAAAAGTTCACCTACTGCCTCTGCATTAAATGACTGACAACAGTTTTATCAGCTGCATTGATGAGGAAATGACCTAAACAGTGAAATTCACAGCTAAGCAGCTCCTTCTACCACCTTCGACAGAAGTTTAAGGGGACAAGTGTTATAGAGAGAGTCTGGGTAAGTGGGGATGAAGGACCAGGATGCGATGGGCTGAGGACTATATAAGGAAAGGGAACTTCCAAGTGAAGGGGAGGAAAAAATAGTCTAAGGACAGAAAATTAGAGCAAGAATAGTAAGAGAAAGAGAGTGAACAGTGTATTATATAGCGTAAGAGCTTTGTCCTCGGATGAACTTGTAAAGAACCTCTTATATACATAAACTTTAACTTTTGGTCATTTCCTCTTTGATTAGATCCTCGGCTAAGCCCCCTCCCCTTTTTTTATCCCACTCTCTTTACAAATATCTATTGGTTTGGGCCTTGCTAGGTTGCACATATTCCACCATTCTAAGTGGGTTTGGGCCATTTGGTTTTTGGGTCCTTACAGCTATTATTTAAATATTTTCATTTCAAATAAAACAATTTTTCTATTTTGTAAATTATTTGTGTCAATTGGAAAAGAATGAAGAACTAATATTTAAATAGGATATGGAGAAAATAGAGAGATGAGTGTCTTTGAAAATAAAGTAGGCGACATAAAAAGTGGCTTTTATCCAAATTTAGATGAAAAAAAAAGGGTATTGTTGGAGATGCTCTAATAAACTCTTTACTCATTTACTTTTTATTATTATTATTATTATTACAAATCTTTAGTGACACTTTGTACCTTGAGAGTTGATGTAGATATCTATAAAAAATTGGCTCAATAAAATATTCAACTATGTCCTTTCTCCCCATTAAGCTGAAAAAAAAAATTCATAGGATCAACGAAAAAATAGAGTCCATTGAAAAAATGTTTTTGAAAATGTAAGTAGGTAAAATATAAAAATAAATTTTTTCCCTCTAAATTTGGGTGAGAAAATAAAAATGTCGTTGGAGATGCTCTTACACTTTTCTTTTTGGGAGTTGCATGAAATATTGTATGTTTGGGTTTGTTGGTGACAGTGACACCAATGCCATATACAACTTCACTCTTACATTCTTTTAGCTTTAATTAAAGAAGGTAAAAATTAACAAAATTAATAATCACTTTTATTTTGAAGTAAAAATATAATGAAGCATGAGTTTCAGTTAGTTCAATTAGTAAAGAACTTTAATAGAATCTCGTTTGTACCTAATAATACTAATTAGTATTTTGATTTGATGGTAAAATGAAGTCATTATGGAGTGATATTATGGTGTACTGGCTATCCATGAAGCACATTACTAGCTACTATATTAAGAAAGATTGGAGAAGATACTTTGTTGCGCAATCGACATCTCCAAGTATTTCTAATAGAGATGTCCAAAATTCAAATCTTTCCTCTCCCATTACAACCATTGAATTGAGAGAGAGAAGATTCTTAAAAAAATAAATAAAAAAAATTGAGAGAGAGAGAGAGAGATTGATTGGACCAATTAATGTATGGGGTCCATCAATTGATATGTCAAAAAAACCAAAAGAAAAGGAGGGTATCAAATAAAAGAAGTTGACACAAATTAATTAGTTAATCCAAATACAGTGTCTCTAAAAAGTTTATAGATTTTCTTTTGTATACATAAATGATAAAAGACTAAAAGTAGTCTTTAGATCTAAGTATTGAATGAGTTTCATTTGTGATTTTGAGAAAGTGTCATTTCATCCTTTTTAACAAAGATAGAGGTGTATAATTCAACTAATCAAGCACAGTGCAATTTAAAGTTTAAAACTCTTTTATTGTTGGTTATATCTGAGTGAGAAAAAATAAAAATAAAAATCATTTGGTGAGTTTCTGGTTGAAGATCAGTTCAATTAATTGATTGTCGAAGGAGCAGAAGCCATATCCTCAGCTTGCCAGGATGCTATTGTGGAAGCTGATCTGAGCTAAGGAACTAGAATTCCAGAGAATCCTTGTGCTTACCAATTGCATGCAAGAGCTCAGAAAAGGCTTTGAAGAACAAGTATTTCTAGCGGACCACCTCACACTGATACAGGAAGGGATCTCAATGACCATCAAAAGCTATACGGCTATACCAGCCATATTATTTTGAACAACTCTTTTTAACAATCAGTATTAAAAAATAAAAAATAAAAAATAAAAGTGATTGTTGAAGATTGGGATGACTTTTTAATATTTGAAACAAGCAACTACGCCCATGCTAATTAGTAGGGTTTAATACAAAAACCACCCCTAAAATTTGGGCTAATAATAGGTAGTATCAAAACTTTTTCAAAATATTTAATTTACTCGCTACACATACGGTACTTAGTTTGAAAGTTTCATACTCTACCAATTCCTTTAAGAATATAGCTTCTTTTACAATTTGTTAAGGTGATAGGTTTTAAATAACGGGCAATCACATTCACATTAATCCATCATTAACATCACGTTTATTTTCACTACTTATTATTACAATTTTTTTTTTTTATACAAGATATAAATTATATTCTATTTTAGCCTAATTTAGGTATATATGTGTGTGAAACTTTCTTCTAATAACTTGAACTCCAGTCTTTACCCCTACAGACCCCACAAACACTTATACTTGTGGAGTGACCATCGCGCCAAGAGTGCGCGATGGTACTTATTATTACAATTTGACATTCAACAAGTTGTAAAAGAAAGTTATATCATTAATAGACTTATTCAATTGGAAATAATTTTGCTACTAACATAATTTTTTTTATAACTGGTTGAAGTGATAGGTTGCGAATGATGGACAATGTTTTTCACATGAATTCCCTCTCTCCCATGAAGATGTCCTGCTACCATTGCAGCATGAATGCAAGATGAGGAAGTTTTTTGTTCTTCTTATGAAAAATACAAAAATAGAACTCTATATTTCAAATTGCAGGCCACGTACCCATGATTTCACTAGAGACAATCAAAGATTGTTACTTATTATACACTGGTATTGTGATGTATATCAAGGATTCCTCAGCCGTGGTTACATTTTTCTTAGGAAATGGGATTGCATGTCTCGCTAGTTACCGGTCAGGGGCGGCTCCATGTTTAACTCAGGCACCCTGATTTGCAATATATATATATACATATATACCCATTTTGAATATCTTAACTTGCGACTAAGAAGAATTTAAGTTCAAGAAAAATAAAAGTAATATTATATCCAAAACATTTTCAGAATAATTTCACAACAAATTTTATGTGATAAGCTGTTATTAATTTTAAATTGAGCGTAATACTGACATTATTTTTTTATCTATCAGTAATAACTTGTCACGTAAAATTTGTTGTGAAATGTTATGGTCGTACCATGCATTATAATAAATATGCAAAAGCAAAGCATATCCAAAATGTTCTCTAAATTTATAAAATCTTAATTATACTTTTTTTTTTTCTTTGGTTGGGAGTTTGACTTATAAGAAGGAAAAAAGATATTTTTGATTTAAATATGTGTAATTTTTCAACCATAATGTGTGGGTTACATCCATTTGTGTAAAGTGAGAAGTTATTTTATATATATATATATATATATATATATATATGATATATTGGATACACCAACCATACCATCTACTTCATTATCATTATGTAATTTGGCCGCCAACGGATCAGATCAGATAACCCTATGTGTCCCTTTCTCTGCCGCCCTTTGTCCCCTTATAGTACAATCTTTCACCATATTATATTAATTTATAACCACTATATACAATAATGGGAGACAACTGTAACTACCTAAATTTAGAGTCGGTTTGATACATGTATTTAAAGTTAAAGTGTTAAAATAAATATTTTTAATTTTTAAACAATATTACACATATTTTTATGCACTTTTTCACGACAAGTATTTTTTAAAAAACTATTATTTAAACACACGTACCAAACGGACTCCTAACTTCTAAAATCTCCCAAAAACCAAAATATCTCACATAAATTATTACTACAGCGTCCATACAAAAATTTGCTTGATGGGTAAAGCATCTTTATAAAATTAAAAAGAAATCCACATCTAAACAAACTTTATCATCAATCAATAATATTTTAATAATAAATAAGCTTAATTTGGTCAATTCAGCACTACATGCGATCTTGTGTAACTCTCACTAATTAACATGGTCATCTACTCATCTTCCTCCAATCACTACACCCATATTAACTGAAAAAACTAAAAATTGAAAGACAATTTAAAAAAATAATAATAATATTAAAAAAAAATTACAAAGAAAATAAAATTTCACTACAATGAAGAATCTTTTCTCAATTCACAAGCCATAGCTGACAGGTGCAATTGATACATTATGGAATGGGGGTCCCTCTCTAATCTTTATCACCGCCTGTTCTTCTACTTTCAAGATGTGGGACCACCTGTGGGGACATCAAAAATATTTAATCAGACCATTAAATATCATGTTATCAAACTCCATTATTCAACCAACCTCCCTTTAAAATAAATAAATAAATAAGAAAACAAAAGGCAAAGTCCACCTAATAAATATATACATAACAAGATACATAAACAAAAAGAGAGAGGTTGATTGGCATATAAGCATATTGTTTTTCAAAGTAAGACCAAATATCATCTCCCAAAGATCTTTTTTTTTTTTTAAAGAGGAACTTGGTAGTTGAGAATTGAGACTTTGAGATGGGACAGTTTAAACATATTATCACTACCACCCCAAATTTGATCATGTATATTGCACAAATGTATAGTTAAATTTACCTGATCTTGGGGTGGAATGGACGGGTGAGATGATACTCTCCTTGTTCTCTTGTTAGTCTTGCCGTACAGTTTGGCTCTAGCACCCTTAACATTATTGCCCATATCACCAACTCCTACAAAATACAAAACAAAGATTTATCATTTAAACATGATCAAGTTCAACTCAAGCTCAAAAGAGCTCCAAAAGTACACCCCAAAAGAGAAAAAAGAAGAAGAAGAAAAGTGACATTTTAATGTCACCGCAAATATCACAAAGGCATATTCGAGAATATACAAATTTCTCTAGGTTAATATGTTTAGGTTGAGTAAAAACTCGAATATTAATCACTTATATACGTTGTTGAATTAAAGTTCATTCTTTTTAGAGAAAAAGAGAGAATGCATTAACACAGAAATGTGCACCAAAACAAAGTCTTTTTAGCCAATAGCACGTTGCACCACAATATTAGAGACAACCCCATTAACAAAAACAATGAGCTAGCTAACATATATTTACCTTGGTTAACAAGCTTTTTATTTCTGTGTTTTTTCAAATCTAAGGTCGAGTCAGAACTGTCTGGTAAATACCGATCTAGACGGAGAATTGGATCGTTGTTGTTGTAGTTGTAGTTGTTGTTGTTGTTGTTGTTGTTGTCAAACATTGTACGCACAAACGAGGCCTCCATGGAGTTTAGAAAGTGGAAGTGCTTCTCGTTGGTCCAGGACCCAGTTTTACAGCTCGAATCCATGGCTATGGAGAAACTGATATTGAAGGGTTTGTAGAGAGAAACAGAGTGCAAGGTGGGTTTGCTTTGTTATTGTGTTTATGATTTGTGTTGTAAAATTTTCACAAGAGACTTTTTTATAGGGCACGCAGTGTAGTGCAGGTTGGTCTTTTTGGAGAGCTATAGAAGAAGTGCTCAGTGCTTATTTGAAATGAGAGTGTTGGGAATATGTACTCGCTGCCTTTGTGGACCATGTGTATTAGCCTATTAGGTGTTATGTCTCATGTGTCTCTTTCTTTCTTTTTTTCTTTTTTTTTCTTTTTTTTTTTTAAATTAAATCAAAATAGCCTAACTTCCTTATAAGGATAATAATTATTTAAATATAGGATAGTTAATTTTCTTTCATAATATGATTAACTTGCTGGTAATCAAGTTCAATATAATATATATTTTTCGTTTTTATTTTTTATCTATATATAAAATTTAATAGTTATGGTAGTTAAGAATATGCATTTATACTATATTATGATTGTGTTTATATATAAAATTATATTTACTATTTTAAATTAAAAATGATCTACTAAGATTGCAAGCAATGGAGGGTTTAAACTTTAAATATAAAATAAAATTTACATTCATTTAAATAATATATATTAAAAAATGATGTGCTTATTTTTGATGTCTTAAAAGCTTATGTGGCATAATATGAGGTCAACCAAAAGTTAAATATTTTCATTTTTATATATAATAATTGGTAACCCATGCAATACACGAGAAAGTTTCAACCTAAAGGCTAATATTGTTTTTTATCTTTTAATTTTTTTAATATGAAACTTTATAATTAAGATAATTATTAATAGCTATTTATATGATTAATTTTGTATACAAAATTATATTTTTAGCTATATAAATTTATTATGTTTGTGTTTATATATCGAATTATATATTCTACTATTTAGCTACTTTAATAAATATCAAGAGTGACATGTTTATATATATATGTATGTATATATATACATATATACACACTACTACTACTACTATTATTACTATTATTTAAGAAAATATAATGTAATAAGATTCTATTGTGCAATTTAAATATATAAAAGAATTTAAATTCAATTAAAAAATATTATAATAATCATATAACATTGTGAAGTTTGAAAAGCTTACGTGACACAGTATTTCGAGATCAACCAAAAGTCAAATAGCTTTGGTTTTATAGAGATTATACATATTTTATCCAGACAAAAGAATTACGTTATTCATAAATTTTTAATATAACTCTATAGGTGGAAATAGTTTAGATTTTTTCTCCCTTTTTTGGTATAACTAATGGGAATTTTTGTGAGTAACTTTGGACTTCATTATAATAATTTTCAAAAATTGTTCTTAACTTGTTCTTAACTAAGGTAAAGTTCATTATATACAAAAAAGTGAATATATAAAATTTAAACTAAAACAATTAGAAACTAGAAAGAAATAGAGAGCATGTTATTCTTTAAAATATTTCCTCTTTTCAAAAAAAAAAAAAAGTGAGTTGGGTTCATTTTTTAAAATGGATGTGTGTGGTGAAAGAGCGAGTATCAAAGTTGTTATTGTACTCGAGAGGCTAAGGCTAAGAATGGAATGGGGGGTGAAAATATCTGAAAGCTTAAGAAAGTTTTCCGTGAACTGAAAGATATTTTTGGATAGGCAAAGAAGTATCGGTTTGATTCGAAGAATGAGAAATAAAAATACTAACAAAATATCTGATGTTATCTGATATTGACCGATATTTTTAGTATCCGAATCCAGAGGTGTGGGGATTTTTGATTTTTTCTGTTTCCATTATGTTTATGACCTCCTAGTTTGCACATATTTACGAAAAATATCCCCCTTTGTTAGTCCAAGTCTAAAAATGTTGTTAATTCCATGCATTGTATCACACGTTTCTCATATGTTGCTCACCTTTTTGTCCCAATCAGAATATTCGACCACAACCCACCAGCCTCTCTTTATTCAGCTCGGTCGGCATGAACTTATTAAGGTAAAATTTTATAATTATTTTAAATTTTATTAACATATTCTAAAGTTTGCGTTAATGTTAATCAGGTTTATGATCTTTTAAAACGGACTAATTTAGACACTAAAGTTAACTTAGTTTTAAGACAGTTGAGAAAAATGATTGACTGACCTAACAGTTTTTAATAACTAAGTTGGCTTTATAGGCCAAATTAGTAAGTTTTGAAAAATCTTAGATCTGATTGGTATTAATCTAAATCTTAGGGTGTGTTTTGATTTAAATTTACTCTTTAGCTTATATTCAATATTATTATTATTATTATTGTTATTTTTCATTGTGAATGAGATCGTTTTGAAATATCTTTAACGAGTGTCACGTTAACAAAAGAAACCATATTGAATTAAATGATATATTACTGTATAATATGTTTATTAAGTATTTCTTTAATAATATTGATTCTGGAAGCTAGAATTAAGGCAAGGTCTTTCCATAATATCTCTTTTTCTTATGTTAGACGAGAAGGTAGTTCTGTAACTTATAACCTTACTCAACATGCTCTATATGTCACAAGTTTTAAGGTCTGGATGAAAGATGTTTTACCACACCTATTAGTTGTAATTCAAGCCAACTTTTTTTTTGAGTAAACAGTAATACTTATTAGAACACACATGAAAATAATAATAGTATTTTAAACCGGGTTTATTTGTAATTCAAGCCAACTTAGATTTGGTTTCTTAATAAATTATCAGCTTTCTTCCACACACAAAAAAAAGATAAAATATTTTTAAGAAATTAGAATATATGTACATCATTTCAACAAGCTATTTTCTTATCTCACCATATAATTTAATATTGTCTTAATCATATCACTTTCCTCTATCACTCTTGGAATATTAATATTGGAATTCATTTGATTTATAAGCTATAAACCAATAAGTATGTGATGCAATTATGTGTTTGAAAATTTTAAATAATTATTTTATATATTTTATTGGATTTTTTAGATATAATAGATAATTATATAAGTGTGATATTTCTCAAATCATAAGGCACGTGCACAATGGGTAAGTAATTTTATACTAAACACTTTATTCAATAAATTACTAACATTATACTCGACCAAAATTGTGATTAAATCAATAGTAAATCATATAGATGTGACCAAAACAACTAACACAAAATAACATCATAAGAAAGGAATCAAAGTTTGAGAGGTACTATTAACATATCATATTTTTCTATTTCATATTTTAGGAGGGTTATGAATTTTTAACATATCATCTTTTTCTATTTCTTTTGAGTAACATATATTTTAGAAGGGTTATGAATTAAAATTGTTTGAATATTTTCTATCAATATGTTTACACTAACAGGAATATAAATATATAATAGATTTTGAGAGGCCAAGTGTTATTTCCTTAGAGAGCCATTTGTAAATATAACTATATTATTATTGAGAATAGAAAAGATCAAACAGTGCATAACAAAAGTTGGGTATTACAAGTTGTGTTTCGTGCCAACTAAAAAGGATGTCTTTCTCATTTTTTAATTATTTACCCCTTCTTATGTCACGTGGCATGTTGTGACTTATGAGCTGTACATTAAATTATTAACAAATATCTTGAAAAATACCAGATAAAATATCAATACCAAAACATATCGGATTGTATTAGCTATTTAGGAGTTCTTCAAGTGCACTTTTATTTGGTATTGATATTTCAGATGGTACCTAATAAAAAAATAAAAGTCACAAAGAGTTATAAAGCATGTGGGCTTTTGTGGGCTAATGTACGTTAGCTTATAAAATAAGTAGTTTTTATATATCAGCAACACATATAAACATATAAATTTTTTTGCTCTAAGTACACATATAAAAAAAACACACATGACACATCCATAAAATGGGCTAAATTTTTTGGTTATTTTGGTAGTTTTTACAGGGTTCTCTCTCTTCAATGCTTGCTTGCTTTTGTGTTTGTGAATTGTGTCATTATGTGTTCTACTCAGTCTTGAAGAATACTTATATACTTTAGAAGTATAGTGAAATAAAACTCAATTTTTTTACATTCACAATGAACCTCATCTTAAATTTAATAATTAAATTTCACCATAAATATAAAAAGATAAAGCGCTATTCACTGAAAATACCTAAAAATTACTCCTCGGTCCTGCCCCTATTGCATGCTAAAAGCCATGGAACAAAATAGAAACAATCACTATTTTCTCATTGTGGCTCTAAATACTCTTTGACCTTTTGCAAGTTGCAACTCACCCTCCCCCATTACTAATTGCTCTGGACTACGAGGACGACTTGCAGAAAGGTCAAAAATATAATTACTTATGGACCAAAGTACCCATTACTACGGGCATGCAAAATATCTTTGTACTTGGGTCAATTACTCTGTACCAGGAGGATGCTTATTGCCCATTAGTCAAATATTTCATTGGCTCTCACTATTCGTCCCTCAATGTAACCATTTCACGGAAAAATCTCTCATTCGTCAGTGCATTAAATCATTATCTCTCGCTAACAGGTGGGCACCATGCTTATTGCTCACCAGTCTAATATTTCATTGGCTCTCATTATTGGTCCCTAAAGTATTAATTTTATGAAAAAATCTCTCATGTGTTATGTGGGACTCACCTGTCAGTGAGAGAGTAGTGTCATGCGCCTAGGCGCATGAGATACTAGCTCCTATCTCATTCTTGGTTCTCTTTTCTTTTGTTTCAATAAATAGTTCTTACTTTTTATTAAGAAAGAAAAAAAGAAGAAGAAAAAAAGTAACATTTCATTGTTTTTTATTGGTAGATGCAATTGCAAACACTTAAAAGAAAAGTTCGAAACTAACCAGCGAACTTGACTTGGACCAACCCGTCAAGATTTGAAACAGTTTAGTTTAGGCTGGTTTGGTTGAGTGTTGTTTTTTTTTTTTTTTTTTAACTTGGGAAACTGAGACTCATTCCATTCCATCCATTTTTCAATAACTTCATTTCCGGTGAGATCTTTTGTTCAAATTTGGATACCTCGCCCTATCTGTCTGTTTATCTGTCATCATTAATGTTGAATCTACAATTGCCATTATCTTTAGCTAGTTTCGAATGACACCCTAAGAGCATTTGCAGCAGTATAGCTATATTGCTATATTTTAGCTCTTCAAACAGCAAAATGATACTTTAGCAGTGGAGCTAAATCTATTTTTTTTAGCTCCATTGCTACAGTGCACATCTATAGATAGATGTGCACTGTAACTTAGAGCTAAAAAAAAAAATTTATTCTCTGCCCCCTATTAAAATATTACCTCTCTCTCAACTCTAATCATCTCTCAACTCTCACCTCTCTCTCTCAACTCTCTCAGCTCTCTCTCAACTTCCTCTCATCGCTGCCAGCCCACCCCCACGCTACTGACCCACGTCGAAGACCCCGCCAGCGATCCACGCCGCCAACCCATCCCGCCCTTACTTGGTTTTTTGTTTTTTGTTTTTTTTTTTTTTTTGCTGCTGTGGGCTGTGGTGTGGTGGGGGTTGTGGTTGTGTGGGTAGATCGGCGTCAATGGGTGGCTGGGTTCGTCGGCATCAGTGGGCTATGGCTGGGTTCATCGGCATCAGTGGGTGGCTCGAGTGGGTTTCGTGGTGGTGGGTGTGGGTGTTGCCGCCGATCAGCCTCAGACCCACGCTGCCAATCGAAGTGCTTGCTCGTGGATATTGGGTACCTGACTGGGAAACTCATGGAGCTCGCCGACCCATCCCTTTTGCCGACCCAGCTCGCTGTCGTTGTGCTTGTTTGTGATTGGTATTTTTTATTTTGTTTGTGATTGGTGATTTTGTTTGGTCTGGGTTAAGGAAAAAGATTGGAGATTTGGGTTTTTTTTTTTTTTTTTGCTTGCTGTGGACTGGTGGAGGTGGTGGTGGTGGTTGTGGCGATGGTAGAAGTGGTTGTGGTTAGTGCTGTGGATGTTTTTTTATAGTGGAATATATTATTTTATTGTAGTGATTATATTATTTTATTATGTTAAAAGCTAAAATAAATCTACTTCTGCTGCTGCAGTATGTGTGTAGGTAAAATAAATAAAATAATTTTTGATGAAGCTAAAAGGTTAAATTTTTAACTCCACTGCTGTAGATGCTCTAACAATCATTTGTTTATACACAATTGACGGTGGCTTATTCCCTCCTAACTCCACTCGACATGGTCAAGTTAAGTGTCAGGTTGAGACTGAACCTGACTTGACTAGTTGACTTGGCCTTTGGACACCCCTGTAGTCACTATGGCCCATCGGGTTATTTGAAACCCGACTTTAGAATTGTGCTACAACAAATGGACGTAACTTTTAGTATTTACCCAATAGTACAAACTACAAATAAACAAATAGAGACATTGATGGAACACTGAACACCCGAGTAGGTGTCAAATCCAGTTCCATAAATCAGTCAAAATTCTTTTGAGTGATTTAGAATAAGTTCTCTAAATAAATAAATAAGTAAGAAATGCAAAAGGAAAGATATTTATGCAAACCTATCAACAACAAAAAAAAGAAGAAGATATTTATGCAATCATAAACAAAAAAAGAAAAAGAAAAATAAAAACTAGCTATTATTATTATTATTTTAGAAAACTACAGAGATTGTTCTTTTCCATACATTATACATATCCATTTGTTTTTAAATATATTAATTTTGATAAACATAAAGCCAAAATGGCCAAAATAAAAAGCATAGAGCTCAGCCAAACAGACCCTATACTCTCATTCTAGATTGGTGTGGCGTGATCGGACGGCATCAGTGCTCTCACCCAAGACCTCACCCAACTTATATACCACCATCTCAAACAACACAAACAAAGCCCCCTCATACACACTCCCCATAGGAAGCAACGGCCTAGATTTAGCCACGTCACCCGCATCCGCATCGTCCGCCATGGTTTGCGCTGGAACGTAACAGACCACGCTAGCGTGCTTAACGCACGAACCAGTCTCGGGCTGGGCCGTTAGGAGCAAGACTCTGGCGCCGTTGGATCTCGCCACGTGGCATATGGCATCGACGGTGGAGAATCCTCCAGGCCCAGCTGAGGCTATGAGGAGGTCGGTGGCGGATATAGGTGGAGTTGTCATGTCGAAGACTAAGTGGGCCGAGAGGCCCAAGTGGGCTAGGCGCATGCAAAGGGCTTTTAGCATTAGGCCCTCTCGGCCCACTCCGTAGAGGAAGACACGGCCCTTTTGAGATGATGTGGCGGTGAGTTCGGTTACCATGAGGTCTAAGGGTTGTGGGTATGGGTGTGTGGGTTTGGTGAAGATTGAGGATATGTGGGTGCATATTTGGGTGGCTAGGGAGGCCATTGATGTGTCCTTGGAGACCATTTTGAATAATTGGGAAAAGGCCTTTTTGGCTAGGAGTTGTGTTGAGTTGGGGTGTGGTGTGTAATATACCAGAGAAGATACTGTCTATATAGATGCTGTTTGTTGAAGACAGACACAAGCAGACCTCAGAAGACCTTTTATTTGCAACTACAAAATTATATAAACTAATATATGAACGCATCAGTTTTGTCATTTATGTTAACGAAGTGAGCTAAAGGCCCAGGGGCATACAGAGAGGGTTCAGCATGAGGCCCCTCCTGGCCCAGTCCATAGAGGAAAGTAGTCCAACACTACTGTTTTGGGCTTGATTTATAGAAAGGAAATTAATTGTTTCATACACTTTCTTAAAAGATATACACTTTTTTTTTAGAATGTCCAGAGTGTAACATATGATTTACCCATGATGTATTCAAAGAGTGTGTACTTTAAGTGCGAGACAATCAAAGCCCTTTACCAAAATTGATGCTGCTCTTCTACAGAGTAGCCTGCAGTTGAATCTGTACAACTGGGTGTCACATGAGGAGAGAGTTATACCAAGAGAGCCCTTAAATATGAGCTCTCTCACGTTAGGGCATTGGATGGTTTATTGTATGAAATTCGATGAAATGAAGGCAGGGCTGCATTCTAACCTTGTCAATTCTCTCTACTAATTTTTACGAACCTAAAAATTATCTGATGATACTTTTAGATGATTATCCAGCACACCCATGACCTTACCTTACATGCCTAAAAAGTAAAGAGAATTGACAAGGTTCAACAGGGAAGTCAGAAAAAAAATGGGTGGCCCTAAAGAATTCCAAAAAATATAAAAAAGGCAGATTGTAATGCTAAGCTTTATTTTAAATCACATAAGCAGTCAAGCACAATGGATCAATTTTTGAAAACAAGATCCTCAAAAAACAAGTAATTTTGGAATTCCTATTAATAATATGGTTAACCAATACCCATTAGCGTCTGGATTTCATACTTATTCATGATGACTAATCAACCTGTCTTAAAACAACATCCGTTACATTTGATCCAAAACAGTTGTAATTAACCTCTCTTAGGATAGGATATGAGTCGCAGCTATAGATGAAAGTAGAGACAGAGAGAGAGAACTCAACAGATTCTCTGTTGGAATTTGGAACCATGCATTACATCTTATAGGTAAAATCAATACGGCAATAGGTGGTTAATTTTTCTTTATTTCTGTTTAATGCAACGTAGTAGTACAAAGGCTGGTGTGTTGCAAATGAAGACGAGAAAAATACAAAAAAAGAACCTATTACAAGCAATTTGTTCAAATCAGTTGGGATACATCCACAAGCAGTTTGAGGATTTAGAGGAGACTAACACAGAAATATGTCAATGAGCAGTGAGCACAAACCAAATTCACGATGTTGGTGCTTGTGGCAACTGTCGCTTGTGTCAATTGTCCTAGTCCACTGAACCAACCCCTGGAACAAAATACATAATGGCAGGGCCTTGAGCAGAAATAAAATGTCCAAACATTGAGGCCACAGAGTTTGGCAATTACTAACAAAATATGACAATTGCTAATTGTTGAGTAAAAAGTTTATGATGGTTTGAGGAACATCGTCTAGTCGCACAACCATGTCATAATGGAAGAGATACATTTAAACACAAATAGCATTGGCAAACATAGCAGTGATATAAGTTCTTACCAAAAAAATCACAACACAAATGAAATGTAAACATAATTGTCAGTTTTATTAATCCTTGATTGGCTTGGTCTAAGCTGCATTAGCTGGAGGCGCAGAAGATTTCAAGGCAAAATTTCAGTACCTTGTTTATCAATGTCTATTTCCTTCACACCAGCAGTTAATGATGAAGATGAATCACATTTCCTGTCCTTTTCTACATGACCTTCATTGTCCTTATCAACTTCATCCTCAATAAGTGATCCTTTACGCCGGAGTTCTTTTACTTTCAGAAATTCATCATAATGAGCTTTTCTGTGCTCCCTAAAACTCATACTCCTATCGCTCTCAGAATCTGAAAATTTTCAAGAAAAAGGCACAGCAGAGGACATATGTCATAATTGGCACATAGAAGCAAAACAAACCATTTAGTTTAAAACCAAGAAAAAGACAGGAAAATGAGTGGGGGAAACTTCAACTCCATTGCCGATGACCTCCTAACTTAAATGCCTTTTAAGAAGGTCCAACATGAGGTGAAGGTGAAACGTACGCAACTTCAACTCAATTCATCTATTTGGTCATTATTTCACTAAACCCATATAGCATATGGTACTGGCCCTCTTTGAATACCTTGAACATCAAAATCAATTTACAACATAAAATAGATCCAACTTAAAAAAAAAAAAAAAATCTAAAAATGAAGGTTGTAAAAAATGGCTGCATAAGAAGGAGAAAACAGTAAAGAAGCACGTAAAGGAAAACCTTCATCATCCTGTACTACAGCCTCTGCCTCGTCCTCAGATGATGTCCAGCCACCTGATTTCTGGCTGTCGATTTTACTTGAAGAAGCCACGTCAGTCAAAGCAGTGCGTATTGCTTCCGCATTTATAGCGTCACCAACACATTCATCAAAGCTACCCCGCATAGGTGACATAGATTCTACATAATCCAGACAGCAAAGTTAAGAAATTTAAACAAACTTTCTCAAATAAAATCTAGGATACTAGTAAAAATCAACTCAATATATTTTGAGTAAGTAAAATTGTCAGCTTTTCTATGCATTTTTGCGTTTCGGCAAACAATGGCAATACTACTCAAACTGAAAAGTTTATGAATGCATCAGTATACATACATCAAAATAAGCACATTTTTCCCCTAAGCACATGAGTCATGTATACAAATAGACATTCTGTCTAACAGGAATCTACATAAGGGATAACAAAATATAATTTTCCTCACCATCATCATCAATCATAGGGTGATATGGAGTCTTGGGTTCAGTGATTTTCTGCCTCTCAGGTTTATTTGCTTCAATTTCCCCCAAATTATCCTCATCCCATCTTACACGCCCCCTGTAATCCAGATGGGAAAAAGGATGAAGTTATATTTACTAAACTATTAAAAATACATAAGCATAGAGCAGTTACCAACTCTATAAAAAAGAATTCATAGAACCTTGTAGAAAACAAGGGGATACAAAACCAATATTCCAAAGCAATATGGAGAACGAGTAAAAAGGATCTTGCACCCACAGCACTTATTAGGCCCATGTCAACTGACTCTAGAAAGTTACAGTAGGAGCTTTGGACAATTATGCTGATTTTTCAAATGGCCAATAGGCCCAATACAATACTTTCTTCCACCTTGAAAACTCAAAACATATCAAGGCATGTGCTTCCATTCAACTATTTAGTCAGATCATTCAAAAACTGATTGCAATTTACACAATTGAGCCTGAAATTTCACTTTCATCAAAACTATGTCTCAAAATAACAAAATGAATTTATACTAACTCTTAACATCCAAAATCAATCAAATTTAAAATGCATTTATTTTCTTAAACTATTAATAGCGAGGGTTGGGTCAAATTACTCGAGTTGAAAACCTGGCAAACCCGAACAAGACCCAACCTGAGCTTAAAAAAAAAACCCTTAAAACCCAGCCCAACCCAGCAACCCATAAAAAACCAACCTGTGGCATCAGGTTGAGTTGGGTTAATGGGTTGAACGAACACTCATAGTGTTTAGCATTCCTCTGATTCCTCAGGCACCCATACTTCAACTAAGTGAGCACACCCTGTTGAAATTGATGTCTTCACTGCATGAGTAAACCATCTGAATTGCCCTTTCTCACATGTAGTCCTCAATAAATAATACCTCTTAACTTCTCTTATATCTTTTGATTTCTCAAATCCTGTTGTAATTAATTAATCTCATTTTTATGACAAATAATTTATAATGATTTCCCAGCCTTTTCCTCTAAATTAATGATTGCCTGTAACATCCATAATATTCAACTTCTAACATCCACCCTGTCATCTACTGAAGAAAACAAAGATTGGCACTTCTAAGCAATTCTTATGTGTAAATATCTGATGAACATAATTAATTTCTAAAAATGTCCAAGATAATTAACTTATTGATTTATTAATATTTTCAAAAGTAATATATCTAAAGCCAAAACAAAAATCATTTCTTACCAATTTTAGAAACATAAACTCATAAACAACTTTTGAAAAGAAATATATAAAGAAAATATGTAAATTACTTCATTTCGCTAAACTGGTGATCTCCTCAGGTGCCAAACAGTAGCTCAATCACTTAACTTCACTGAAAAAGAAAAATGCAAAGCTTCAAGATACATTCTTAACATCAAAAGAGGGAGGAGAAGGGGGGGGGGGGTGGTTGGTTAAAAAAGAAAGAGGGCCCAAATAAAATATGGGTGATAGGAAACATAATAATGAATACGATAGGTATTATAGTCAAGCCTGTCTTAACTTATCCCTACATGATATATGAGAGAGGCAAAAAAAAATTTACACCTAAAGTGTCATTAAATCATTTACACAAGTGAGAAATTGTAATTCGCAAACATTTCTTTTGATAAGTAAAATGGTTAGAAATGCTTACACAAATGTAGCAAAATCAATACTTATGGAATTTCAGTACATGCACCTTCCAAATGACCTCTCAACACAATTTTCATGGACTGTGAGAGTGTGACATAAAGGTGAACTGACAATCCTCACTTAAATCTAGCTACCAGAAAGGAATTTGTATCAAAAATCATAGGGAAAAATACTATTTACACCCCTAAATTTAGAGATGTTTCTAATGATCCCTTGACTATGAAAACTTGCAATTTATACCGTCAAGTATTAGAACGATATCAATGTACTTTTCCATTAACATCAATTAGAATCTTTCAATTAACCCACCTAAAAACGTTGTTTTGAACAAAAGAATAAACTTTGGCACATTGACATCGTTGTAATAGTCGATTGTGTAAATTACAAGTTTTGAAAGCCAAAGAGACCGATTTAAAAACTTTAGAGGATGTAAAGTGCATTTTAGTCAAAATCTTAGTATTGCATCTGAACTTATGAAGCCTACACACCATTCCCTTAAAACACACAATCAAGATACAAAATCCAAAACATTCCAAGAAAAAAATAAATAAATAAAGCAGCTACAAATTACAAACACGAGCACAACCAAGCACACGCAAAGTTTTCAAATGTTAGTGTAAAATTGAAAAATCCAATTGTAAGGCCGCACTTTTTTATGATACAAACAGAAGCAAGACGACGTAACCTAGAAACCTAATAACTGAATTTTTTTACAAAAATGGAAATTCATGAACTAGTCAACTAGAACACAGAAAGTACAATTTCAGTAATAACGTTAAATCAACCACAGAAATCCAATTTCACAGATAATTTTAATCATAATAATTACTCCTATAAGCAAAAATAAAATTCTACAAAATCCAATTCCATTTTCAACTTTCAAGTAACTAAAATTCCAAAGCATTTAGACCTAAAATCCAGCAATCCATCATTAGAGGCACAGATAAACAACATGCTAAGCAAATAAAACTTAACAATCGTAAATCGGTCAAATAATATTCGTTTTTGTGTGTTTTTAAGAAATGAAAATGAAAAATTTTCAGTTTCGGTTATTTTTAATTTTCTCGCAGTTTCCCGGGAATCAAACGGAGAATAATAAATAGAAAATCTTAGGGCAAAAATGGTAAAGTAAGATTAAAATAAATAAATAGAGAAAAAAAAAAAGAATTGAGAAATTGAAGTTTGTTACCTTTGGATTTGAGAGAGAATAATGAGACTAAAAAAAATTTGATAATGCGAGCGCAGTAGCGAACTATCGAAAGAGCGGAAAGTCGGATATAAGAAGAATTAAAAAAGTTCGCCTCTTTTTTTGCTTTACGTTTTTGGATATTTTCTGCTTTCCAGGATTACCCCTCGTTTTATAGAGATTTGACGGTTGACCTTCGTTTTGATTTGTTATTGGACGTATAGAATGGGTATTGGGTGGTGTTGAGAAATGCGACGTTTACGACAATTTTATTATAAATTTTAGTGGTAGGATCAAATTTGAACCAAAAATAATTAACCATTTATGATTTTTTGTGAAAATATTGTAGATGTAATACTTATTGAATAGTGTAAGATCATTCTCAAAAAAAAAAAAAAAAAAATGGTGTAAGATCAAGTTAGTGCGTCTCTAAATTTAGAGCAGGGTTGGGTGAATGATTAACACTTATCAGTATCGTGATCTAAATCTTAGGATCAGATCTTTAAATCCTATATCTTAAAATATTATGGATGTTACTAGAATCTTTACTAAAATAGAATTCGTACGGATTCCAATATGAATTTTATAGGATTTTGATCCATATCAATACTAAAAATCATGTACTATGAAGGAAAATTCAAAATTTTTTATTTTTTATTTTAGATCTCTAAATGGAGACCAAAGACCCTGTATTGATAAAAAAAAAAATGTAATAAACAGATCAACTTAACAACCCAGGTCTAATTTTTTTTTTTAACATTAAAAAATGTTATTTAAAAAAAAAAAAAGTCTCATGTCACCTTAATGGCTTAAACTAATCAACAAAATCACATCAGACAAAAGATAAGAGAAGTGATTACGCTTTGTTTGTTACAATATAAAACTTTATGTAAAGATAGTTTTTTGTACATTCTAGTGTTTAGTAGCATAAAATAATGAATCAAAGAACAACTATCTTTGGTCAACATAAAAAATATGACTTATTTTTAGATATTTTTTTTTACTATTTTTTTTTTTTGAAAAACAACTCTATCTCACAATTAGCTAAATAAGGAAAGTTAGAAAATTGTTTTTCAACTCATTTTAAGGTTGCTACCAAACATAGGAAATGCGATAGTTTTATATAAAATAATTTCTAGAAAATGACTCATTTTCTTGAAAACATTATTGTAAGGACTAAGGCCCAAAATAATATATTGGGCCTTGGGCTTGTCCGAGGACACTAACAAGTCCGAGGAGGATGAAACGACTTTCAAATGATTCCCAGTAAAAATTTGATAAGCAGGAGATGAAGGGAAGTAATTCCGAGGAGGAATTACTCCTCGGATACGGCAGGTATAGTCCAAGTATATACTCTAGCAATTGAAATGTGCCCCATGAACATGTGAGAGGAAAAGAGACTCAAAATATCTAAGGAAAAATTGCTACCATCACATTAAATGCACTGCAGCTACTTTCCTAGCCGCATTAATGTGGAGGGGACCTATGAACAGTGCTGCCTTGGCTACCACAACTCACAGAAGGCTAAAAAGGGTGTCCGATAGGATGAGCACTCAAGTAGGAATTCAGATTGTCAACAAGTGTAGGGTCAAGATGATAAAAAATGAGCTATATAAGGTAGAAGAACCCCCATGAGAAAGGGGGAGAGAGAAAGGGAGAGAAAACATTGTAGCAGTCTAAACTGTCTTAATATCCAACTGTGATCAATATACAATAATTGTGGTCTCCTCGGATTGAAAGTCCATTGACATCAACACCGTTTATTTGTGTTTAATTGTCGTTTGATCCAATACGAGCCGTTGTCCAACTCACTAGGACTTAGTTCTTTGACCCATTCTCTACAAATTTATTGTATTGGGCTCATTGGACCAAGACTCCATATATTTGGGCTTGGGCCTCAAATTGTGTCCCTACAATTATCATTGACACAAAATAGAGCATTAGAGAGTAGAGAGTAGACAGTGAGAGAGACCATCGATGCCAACGATGTGGGTTTTTTTTTTTTTTTTTTAATTCCAATGCTAATTAGTAATTTAGTTACCCGAGAAAGACACTCATTGACACTGATGGCTCCATGTTAGAGCCATGGTGGTCACATGACCACCTTGACTTGGAAAAAAAATCAATATTAAATATAAATTTTATGATTTTTTACCCATAAAAAAATGTGTGACCACCCTAAATTTTGCTAGGCCCAATAGAATTAAATTTTGGACAAAGTTTAGCAACAAACTGGTTGTAAACTAAGGTTACAACTTCACTCAATATATTTTTTATTGGATATGAATTTTGACAAATTCACAATTTAATTTTTGAGTTTTTGTAGTCTAAAATTATACAAAAAAATAAGTTTATGGATCACATAGTAAATAACATTCGATTGACATAAAAATTGACATGTGTTTTAAAAACATAAAGAACATACAGTTCAATGCCTAGATTTTCAAAATATGTAGTCATGTTAATTTGTTTAGTAAAAGTTGTAGTCTTTGTCTACAACTAAGTTTGTAGTCAAATTTTGTCTTCAAACTTTGGTCATTTTAACAATATATTGGACTCTTACAAAAAAAAAAAAAAAAAATCCAAGAAAATTTTATTTAACTAAAATTTTGAAAGAGATATAGTTTATAATATTAATAATGAGATTAACATGTCAAAATAAAAAATTCGTAGAAGAAAATGTTAAGACTTTATGTATTTGGGTTTTTTTTTTTTTTTTTTTTTTTTATTGTTGTAGTGTATGAAACTATTTTTTTATTAAATTTTGTATAATTTAAGTTTTTTAATAACTACCCTAAAAAAAATTTTGGAACCACCACTGCTCATTGATTATAATTTCTCAAACTGATAAGTTCTTTGAAAACTTATCGAACAGATATTGTAATGGATTGAACCTGTAACCTATGAGTCTACTTGCATCTCATTCCAATGAAATCACCATGGGGTAACCCATACCTAAAAAAACTCAATTATTAATCTCACTCTAGCCCACCATAGCACAAATGCAATTGACAGACTTTCTCTTTAGTTCTAATGGCCCATCAAAGGCCCACCAATATGAAGTGAAAACTACGTCACAAGGGTAGTATGGGCATAGAACCAAAAAAAAAAAAAGGGAAGAGAAATGGAGGAGGGGGGGACAAATCTGAGAGAACATTTGGAAAAATCGAAAAAACATTATAGGCTTATAGCAATATAGCACACGCTAGGAGAGTCCTGTAGCTGAGGAGCTCTCATTTTTGCAGAGCCAGCAAAAAGACTCAGAGAATCGTCTTCAACATTCCCAAGAGTACGAGATTCTGACTTGCAATTTCATTCAACTATTTTAATTTCCTTCTTTCCAACCTTTAACGTTAATGGTGGATCTACCTTTCTATTTTCTAAATACATAAAAGCCATGCCTATGCTTTGATGCTTCTTTCTTGATCTGGGTGTTTTTGGGTTATGGCCTTTATTTTCAGCGTGTAAAAACAACTGGGTGTCTGTCAATTTTCAATTTTTTTTTCATGATATGGGGGTTGTGGTTGAACTTACCTTCATGATGTTGAGAAAGTGATCTTTTTTTTTTGTCTCCCTCTTTGTTATTTGATTATGATTATTGTTTTGATCTGATCAAATTGTATGTTTTTCATTCTGTTGGGTTTATATGGTGCTTGAGGAGTTTTAATTGGATATGGATGTTTGATTGGTTGATTGAAAAATGTGGGGAGGAAATAAGAATTGTTGAATATTCATGCAATTAATCGATTTTGGCCTTGTCAGAGGTACTTTGAAGAGACAAAGTTAAAATCATTTGATGGTTCTTCTATTCATTTTGTGTCTGTACGTGTCTGTCTTTGTTTGTGCTTGTGGCTGAAACTTCAAAAGTTGAGGTGGAAAATATGTAAGAGTACTATGGAGTTACCGACATTTCACAAAGTGGGACCATAGGCGATGAAGAAAGTTTGTCAAAATTGCCAGTAAGATGGGAATTTAAAGTTTTGATTCCACAGGGATGACTTTGTTGGATGAATTTAAAGTTTTGATTTCACGTTGCATTGTTTGCTGAAAGGAAGGGATCATTTTGATTAGCTCAAATTTATTTCTCTTGTTTGTGATTTGAGCTAAACACTAGGTATCAACTTTTTGCTTGTTGGTTGCGTTAGAGATGATGCCCTGGTGTGAGTTGGACTTCACCAAGATGTGTTAGTGTTATGTATCAATTTACTAGAATAATGTAAACAATTAAGTTGCTTATTTCCTAATAGCTTATGATTTTGGGACAATTGGTAGTTTATCATGGTACTAGAGCAGGTGACCCTAAGTTCGAAACTTTTCTACACTCTATCACCTATCTAAAAAGTTAAAAATCCTATGTGTTGGGTCCCACTTATTAAGGGGGAGTTTGGGCTCACACATGAGGGAGTGTTTGAATAATGGTTTAATGTTTAAATTCACCATCCTAAGCTTTTAGGACAATTGGTAGTTTATCACAACTAGAACTAAATCAATGGTAATAATGTAATCAAAGGTTGTGCCATTGAAAGAAATTGAATCTTCATTTCTGATATCTTATTTTGTTTATCATTATTGCTGTAACTGTATTTCTTCTTTGCCATGTAATATTGACAATCTCTACTCCTTTCCCAGAAGCATCCAACTGAGAACGCAAGCCGGATCAGATTAGACATTATGAAGTCCTTTTCCTTCTACCCTTGAAGGTTAGAAGAACAAGTGATAAGGAAGAGTAAACAAGTCCAAGATGTTCTCATTGTTTTATGGACTTTGGAAGTATATGTTTAGTAAGACCGAGTTTCATGTACTCATTCTTGGAATTGACAAGGCTGGGAAAACAGTAATGCATCACCTTCATATTTTCTGTTTAAATTACTGAACTCTGTTGTGTGGTCTTGGAAATGCTTTTGTCCTCAACTTCATCAACAGTATATGATCTTTTAGACCATATATTTATTGAAAATTTCAGCTGGAAGTATCACTCATAATCCTTTTATTATCTATTTGTTTGTAGACTCTATTGGAGAAGTTGAAGTCAGTCTACTCAAACTTGGAAGGCCTTCCCCCTGATCGAATTGTTCCTACTGTAGGACTGAATATTGGTCGCATTGAAGTGTCTAATACAAAACTCGTGTTTTGGGACCTTGGAGGTCAGGTATGTCAGTTTCATATATTAAAAATTTTCTTTAAGTATTTCTACATGGATACAGACACGGGCAAATGCATATTCGCATATATTTCAAGAGAAGAAATGATGTTTTGATGCAGCAATATTAAAATGTCATTAACAGCTGGAGAACAATATATAATGGTCATTTTAAGTTTTAACATCAAATTTCAATTCGAGTGGCCCATTTCCTGACAGTGTTTTGCAACCCATTGGTGTTTTACTGTTTTTCTACTTTTCTAATCCAGGCCAACCCATTACCAGAAAAGTAGAATTAGGGGAATTTGATACAATTCTTGTTTGAAATGCCACCTTGACATTTTTCGAGACCAAAATTTCAAATTGGTTAAAAGTATGTATTTGGTTTCTAAAAATTTCCTGAATTTCAGTTGTCTTTTTTTTTTTTTTTTTGCGTGCGTGTGTCAATTCAGTCCATGTGTTTTAAAAACAAGTTATTATGGTTTTTTGCACTATGGTGTCACACAAATGATAGAAATTGTTGACATGTCCCTTTCATATGACGACGAGGCACATAATGGACCTTAAAGAAACCTAATAAGCAAACCTCTAACCATGTGAGAGGAAATTGATGAGTCATATGATTGTTATATGGCTGGTCATACGAGTATCTATTCACAAATCCCCTGTAAAATGCTTAGAGATTAGTTGATTAGGCTTTAGTTCTTTTAAATTTATTATGTGCCACATCATCATGAGAAGGGTACATGTTAGTGATTTTCATCATTCCATAAGATGCCTTAGTGCCAAAAGACTAAAATGACTTGTTTTGAAAGCTGTAAGTTGACACAAAAGTTTATGAGAACAACACTGAAATTGGGGTGATTTTTTGGGATCAAAGGTATACTTTAACCTTTCTAACTTTATATATTAGATCTCACTAGCTGATGTCAATTTCTTAAAAAGGAAAATAGGTCAATTTTTTTTTCCTTATTCCCTTATAACTTATAAGTGCAACTGGGGATTTGGAACTATTCTCCTGAGATTCCAAGTGTGGACAAAGGGAGGTTATCAGCTTCCCTGTGGCAAGTTAGCTTCCTGTGTTGTCTGATGGAGAGCTTTCAGGAAGTAATGCAGCTAGGCTTCATTTTATCAATTCTGTGTAGAATATTAAATATATCACATGAGGCAAGTGTGGAGGAAGACAGGATTTCAAATGCTATTTTTTTTTTTTTTGACAAATAATAAGAGTATTATGTTGTTCTTTGTTCACTACCATGAACTCTGTATCTTTTATTCTTTTCTATTAATAATATTTCTTTCTTACCTATCAAAAAATAAATAAATAAATAAATAAGAAAAGTATATATTGATAACACTACTTTATGCGAAAGGAGCACAAAGAAGTCAAATATATATATGTATATATATATATATATTATTTATTAAGGTACATAAGACAAATTGATAGTGTTCTAGTTTTTTGGTTTGGGGGTGTTGTTTGTTTATGAAGTTTAGTCACATGCAAGTTTTTGATCTTGTCAGCCTGGTCTTCGTTCAATTTGGGAGAAATATTATGAAGAAGCACATGCCTTGATATACGTAATTGATGCTGCTAGTCCATCACGTTTTGAAGATTCAAAATCTGCATTGGGTAAGTGATATTTAAATTATTTTAACTGGTCAATGCATAGTGATGACTGAATTAACTATAATTTTAATGGTAGTGAATACCAGTTGGAGTTAGCACTTAAATTATGAGTTAATATCTTCAATTTATTACCAGAAAAGGTTCTCCGACATGAGGATTTGCAAGGAGCCCCTCTTTTGATATTAGCAAACAAACAGGTGAGATCAGCTGTTGCCTGTCTCCAGCCCAACAAGTACTTTAAGATCTTGATATCTAATTCCCAAGAAAATGATGGACTTTTTTAGTATATTGTTGAAGTGAAGCAATAAGAATGTTGACTAAGTTGGAAATTGGGAATTTTTGTGCAAAAATTCTTCTTGGTTGAATATCATATACAAATTGGCAATGCTTCTGTCTTTCTCTCTCTGAGCTGGGATTTTTTTTATCACATAGAGAACCCTCTATACTTCTTTGAGTCATTTTGTTGTTCCCCTTCTCTTGAATTCCAACATATTAAATTTTTGATCTGTCAGAATCTAGTTTCCTTTGTCTGTGATGAACTTTGGCCCTGATAAATTGCCTGTCCATCTATTGTGCTTTATATGGAGGAGGAAATGCTTGATAAGGGAATTTCTTGAGAATTTCTCTACATTTCTCTCTTTCTTTGTAAGAACTGAAAGAACTATTATGGAGTGTCATTGTTTTCTGTTCGACTTTGTGTTTCAAATGACAGTGGTCAGCCTAATGAATGGTGGTCATGGTTACTTAATTTGATGGCAGGATCTATCCGATGCTGTATCAGCTGAAGAAATTGCTCGATATCTTGATCTTAAAAAGTTGGACGAAAGGGTTTACATGTTTGAAGCTGTTTCAGCATATGATGGGTAAGTAGATGAATCAAACTATTTGCTCTGTTTCCAATTTTCCATTTTCTTTTCCAACCATCTTCTCAGCTCTGAGGCAGTAAATGTTCAAAAAGTGCAAATACCAAATTTCTATAATTTTGATTGCAGTATGGGGATTAAAGAAAGCGTAGAATGGCTGGTAGATTCGATGGAGAGAAGCAAGAGAACTGAAATGTTAAGAGCTCGTGCAGGTGCAACTGGCCCTGCTTCTGCATAGAAGAAATTATATATGACACTGCAGTTGATTTATCCCATTTCTTTAATTTCTGTAGATAAATCAGGGTTAATATTGGATTCTACATGATTAAAAATTAATCTTTTTTTCAATTGCTTATTGCGTAGACTGGTCAAATTGCAGATAATACTTACTTTTACTTTATCAATTGATTTTTATTACACTGGAATAAAGCTTCCTCCCTTGCCTGAAATTATTGCTGGACGCCTGGAATGATGCTGCAGCCTATTCACCTTTTTTTTTTCTTTCACAACTGATGACAAGGCAAATTGTGATTGGAATAACATTATTTTAACATGACCTACTACTGACACTACTTCTATTAGCACCAATCACAATGTTGTTTCAACAATTGTGAATATATATATATATATATATGGAAAATTTATCTTGAAACACAAATATCATTTATGTTTTCTTGCATATGAAAAATGAAAATTTGGAATTTCTCATTAAAAAAAGGGGGTGGGGGGTAAATTCTTTTTCTTTTGGCACAAGCTAAGATTCTTAGTCATGGTCCAGCTTTGTTTTGTTTGATCTGTAAATGCTAAAATTACATGCATCAAAACGTAGCCATCAAGGCTTGTAAACCTGCAGAAGTCAGAAATGTAAATGAATAGTACCAAAGACACATTTGAAAAGCTGACGTATTTGCAAATAAATACATTGAGATAAGCCAAATATGGCATGCTTATGCGCCTCTGGCCACATGGATTTCATGCTGTCTGGTTTTAGGCAACTGCACCTGTTGCACTGGCTTTTTCCTTCGCCGCCGGTTGTGGTTCTGAAAAAAGAGGAGGGGGGAAGAAGAGATGTTTAATGTTATTAGATATATACCACCATGCTAGGGATAACTATAACATAGCCTACAAGCATGTAACTTGCAGTTCAAGACATGAGAGAAGAAAAATCAAGGGAGAAAAAGACATGAACAATATCAAATTTTTAGTTGAAGTAAAGAAAGTAGAAATCTAGTATATTCAACATTAAAATTCCTTTTTCTCAACATATGACACATACTGAATTGGATATTATAAAATGCAGATTGGTTCTAGCCTTCTAGGCATATCCCACTACCCTTATGTTTGTGCAGAAGAGTGACACTAAGCTATAAATTATTATAGAGAGTGGTATCATAATGGAATATATAATCTAATCAAACGGCATGTGACTTGCTCATTGCCTTCAGGCAGGCTCTCAAAGAATGGGCAAACTATGTTCTGCAATCATCTAAAGGTGTGCATCACTTTCTCTCTCTAAAAAAAAATACCAAATATTGATCCATAAAGCTTACAGCTTGGTAAAACCATCTGTCAGATTTACTTTCCTAAAGTGCCTAATGCAGCCTATGAGAATATGTTCCTTTTAGCTTCATCAGACTGAAGGCGCATCTCCCTAAAGCATTGGTAGATCCAAAAACAGATACAGTCATCATACATAAGAAAGATAAGTACTATATTAAAAAATTTGCAAACTTTAAAATAAAATTACTAACTTAGTCCTCTTAACTATTTGATAAAGTTCAATTTGATCCATCAATTATCGATCGTGTCAAATTTAGTCACTCAATTTTCAAAATCAAGTCAATTTCATCTACATTTAACTATTATCGAAATTAACTAACATGGTAAATGGAACACACACACATTATTATTAAAATGAGTGAAAATTTCAAAATCAATTGAAAAATTAAATAGAGAAAAAGACCCAATGATGAAATTAACTTGATTTTGAAAGTTAATCGACTAAATTGACACAATCATTAGTTGAGAGATCAAATTGAACTATACCCATTAGTTAAAAGGATCAAATTACTAGTAATTTAACAAAAGAAAAAACAAATATAGTGAATTTGACCAAGGTTGCTTAGCTTACTGGAAATCAAAAGGCTTGAAAGTAAATTGATTAAATTGACACAATCATTAGTTGAGAGACCAAATTGAACTTTACCCATTAGTTAAAAAGGATCAAATTTCTAGCAATTAGACCCTTCATTGCATAGCCCTCAAATAAACACAAAAAGTGTGCAAGAAGGTTGGTTAGCTTACTGGAAATCAGGGGCTTGGGTCTGGTTTTGAACAGAATCCGATGACGAATGATCCCAATGACTTGCAATTCTACTCTCGATGAATTTGTGTCGGTGCCAACATCAGTATCACCAGTGTGTTTGGTTTTCTGGAGCACCAACATGGGCTTCTTCAAGGCAACTTTGGAGCCAGTCAATTCGTGATAGCCGACCTTGAAAGTGTACACTTGCTGAGAAGAAGGTCGGCAGAGAACCCCGATTTCTAGATTTTGGAGTCGATCTTGAAAAGCGGGTTGGGCTTCTACCACGCCTTGCAATTCCACGACTGCCCATTCTGGACATTTTCCTTCGCCGCATTTGCACTTCACTCGAATCTGCATTCTTCTTTTTTGTTTTTTTTTTTCAGATTTTTGTAAAAGAAGAAACAAACTGTAAACGATGTTTATGAAATTGAAGTTTTTTTTTTATTGTGACGCTATGATCTATTAGGTTGGGAATTTGCGCAATTTGGCGGGCAACAAGAATGAAGTCCCCGCCTTTTCTTCTATCACGTGATCTCGCACGTGACACGAATGCCTATTTGTGTTTGCCTCTTCTCCAGCTCTTTATCTTCTTATTAAGACATCAATCGATTTTTGTTGAATACTCGATTTTTCATTTAACCATCAGAAAAACTCTCATTTAATGAAGGGTAATTTCATTTAGAAATAAAGTCATAAATGTCAAATAACAAATTTCATTTTAAATTCAAAAAGAGAATTCCTAAAATTTATGATTTTTCTCCTTTTGCGTTCAAAAAAGAAATAACAGTTACTACTTATCTCTAAAGTTTATTACTTTTATTTGTTTGAAAAAAAAAAAAATTTTAAACTATAATAGATGTAAATTATTAACCTTTACCCAAAAAAATAGAAGTGTCTTTGAACACGCGTGTACTCAGAGGCTAGTGTGTATATATATATAGCTTTAATCATTTCATCAATTTTCATTAAAAAGTGGAGTTCTTGTTAACTCCTTAATATGACGTTGTTTTACACTATTAACATTAAAAATCATCTTATAGATTATTTATTTATTTAAACAAAAAAAAAAAAAAGACAATTTCTAAATTTAGCTGACTAGAACGGCAATTGTTCAAAGATAATGAACTAAAATGACAATTTTAAAACTTTAGTAAACTAAAATGGAAGTTGATCAAAGCTGTAGGGTGTAGGCTGTAGAGTGTATTTTTACCCAAAGAGAAAACTTTACAATGTCAAGTAAAAGTTGCAATAAAAATTAAATTAATTATTTTTGTAATGTTATAGTTTATAAATTTATATAATAATAAAAAAAAGATAGTCATAGTCAAAAAAGTTTAATTAGAAGAAAGTCTAAGACTGAAGACAAAGCACAAGGCTCTTACATTATTGTTGTTGTTAAAGGTCACAAGGCTCTCTAATACTGAAGACAAAGCACAAAAATGGAGTCAGTTTTCGGCTCTGAACTAATCCTAAATAATATACCAGTTTAATATTGAAAAGGGTTTTATTTGTGTTCAGTTTTTGTAAACCTTAGGCTTTTTAGCCTATGACAATATTTTATACTATTTTTCTATACAAAAAAATAACAGATTCTATATTTTGCAAAATTTATCATTTGCCGTGTGCTAAAATATTTGCTTTACCTACAAAGACCAAAGTAAGAAGCTGAAATGTATACCCCTTTAACTTGTTCCATTATTGCATTGATAATTCAATCATTCCATTGTGTTTATTCACACACATCAATTAAACCCCATCTACTGGAAGAATGGGATCTTGATTCATGAATTAAACAAACAATGTCAAAGAAAAGAAGCAGTGGGGGAAAAAAGTTGAGTAATGTAACTCATCACTAACTATTTTAAGAACTTTTAAGAAATGACTCAGCTGATACAGCGATCCAGTGGTTTATCCATCAAACTACCTCCTCTCAACAATTGGATTAGTTGTCAACTAAATGGGGCTTGACCCACCAGGAGTTGGATGAGCAACTCAAGTTGTGTTTAATTGGTAACTTACAGCTTAAACAAGTACAAAAGTTGGAGGCAACAGAAGCCCAATAGCATGAAGCAGACTAAAATGATAAAACAGTGTCCAATACATGCATTTGCAACCATCTCATTGTCAAAACAAACCCAACAGAGATGTATGCTTAATGATAACTACAGCCTATGGCTAATTAGAAGTTGTTAGGGACAATTTCTTCTTAAAAAAGTACACAGAAGCAGATGCAGAAAGTCATAATCCTGCAGAGCGGAGAATTAGCACAAGGAAAAAGGTTATAGGCCTGGAAGTGTCTTTCTACAAAAACTCTAACCTGTACAAAAGAAAGTCAGTCCAAGTGGATACCCTACTATTGGCATCGAGTGCCTCTCCCTTCACTCTGTTGGTGGCGGATAGTACCTGCATTCTGCAAGCTGACATTTCCTGTTTGTGGTAACACAGGCTCTATCAGAGCTTGATGTCTATAACTGGGATTCTCCACAGCATCAAATTGTGATGAGCTTTGCTGCGTCTGAAAGGAATCCTGAATATCAAGAACACAATCAACTGGAATTGCACCAGTTAGAGTTTTTACAGCAAATTCTATGCACGGGTCCCTCCATAAATCACCAAAATCCATATCGAGAGGTGATCCTGGCTTCTCATAGTCCTTGCAGTTATTTCCAACCTTCTCTGCATGCTCAGCAGGAATAGCTAGGTCCTGGGAAGGCAAAAAAGCAGTGCATCCTTGCTTCTTGTCACCATTGATTGCTGTTTCAACCTTTTTAGCTTGCTGCCTATTGTTTGATACCTGCAACAGTTCTGTGCCTTTGGGACTGTCAATGCCTACTCCAGTGAGAGTTTTTATAGCAAATTGGATGCATGGATCTGACCATAGATCCATGGAAGGGAGGTCAATAGGAATATCTGGCTTCTCATTGTCTTGGTTCACTTTTTCAACCATTCCAGCATGTTCCAAAATTGCTAGGTTCCTTATGGGCAAAACAGCAGAGGATTCTTGCTTTTGGTCATCCTTAGTCTCTCTTTCTATCTTCCCAGTATGCTCTGCAAAAGTATGTTTGCTGTTGATGGATTCCTCCAACACCTTTGTGCTTTTGGAACTACTGAAATTAATCTCTGCTTCCATCCCAGCCTTAAGCTGACCTTGCTGCTGTGATTCCCAATGAGCCATACCACCAGGAGAAGAAGAAGGAGGTGTACTAGTGCCTGCCTCGCCTGACAGTTTACCAACAACCCGATGGGCTCGACTAGTTTTTAGTTCCAGTGTTGGATCAACATCAAGCCCAGCAAGTCGTTTTGAAGCCCGACGAGGCAAGTTATATTCTTTTTTGTTTTTAGGTTTGAACCTCTCAAGTTGGGTCTTTTCATTTTCATGCATTGTCCCCTTTCTTTCCAATGGTTGATTGGATGTAAGGAATCCAACCACAGGAGCAGAAGCAAACGCACTTTCAGTAGAATCATTCTTCCCTTTTATCTGCTCTGAATCCTTGGTTTCCAGCAATTTTGAGCTTCTAAAATCAGTGTCCAGCTTACCTACTGCATGTGGTGAATAAATATCAGATGCAATATCTTAGTACTGTCCTATGGAGTAAGGAATGTCAACAAAAACCAATGACCCAACTTTCTATTTCTATATTTCTTGCTGATAATTAAAATCCAGTGCAAACTTTTTCAATTAAATGTTCCACCAAGCCCCTACTTAACACAGAACATTTCTTCTTAAACAATTGCATTCAACATTGAAAGAACTGCATTCTAATGACATTGATTTAAACAGAGCATTCTACTAACTTTGAGTAAGTTGTTATCAACACATATCATTAGAATTTCTTTTTTTGGCCAATTTGTGAAGTTTTCCATGGAAAACATGAACTTTGAAAGACATCTCCCACCCAAAGGAAGAGGGGTTGAAAGAACATTAATAAGAGAAAAATAAGTCAGCACTAAAATAATCTCATAATGAGATGGAAATCTAGAACTTTACACTGATCAGTATGTTCAGAGAGTGGCATGCATTTTGCTGCAGAGTGGTGCTGAGTGCCAAGTATCTTTTCATCCTTTATCATCCCATCCAACTTCAAGTTCTGATCTGAGATAATCGATTCCCCTATGCTGCCGAGTGCTAATTTCTGCTTCTTTGCTACAGCAGGTGGCTAAGAGAGACAAAAAGAAGACATCAAGTTGTTAGTGATTTGTCCTTCCATCTACAGCTAAGAATGTAAGAACAGTTAAAACATACTAGTTGGATCTAAACCATGAAAAACCCTCCAAATCTATTTAGTTCTTAACATCTCACATGCTCAGACCTGCATGAGGCAGACTTGAATGTCTTACATTATGCGACAGCTTAAGTGGTTTTCATCCTCATCATAGACTAAGTAGACATATGACCTCCCAAATTGGTAAACAACACATCACCATAGTGGGCAATACATGGCAGATTGGTAGACTCCAGGCTTTAACAGTATTTTTGCCAAAGATCGAGCTAATAATCAATTAACATGCTTTCTCTCTCAACAATTTAAGTATTGAACCAACAGAACAAAACCAAAGTGTAGAAAACAAGAACAAAAAGATGATGAGATAGCATATCCTGAAAATAAAGATTGGCAATCAGTCACTGGAATCATTGTGCAGAATGTTCAAGCTGTAGTATCTGGTATTCCCCAAAAACTTTTATCTGTGCTGGAAATTTAGTCTTGATGTTTAGCAATTCTAGTCCCCCCACCTCCACCCCCACCCCCTTTTTCTTTGATCAGATTTACTGTTTTGCGAGTTAGTAATTTCTGTTTGACCTTCTTATGTTTTCTTTAGTTTAATAAAATTCTTTCATCAATAGGATTTTTTTTTAAAATTATTATTACAGCTTTCCACAAGGCAAATTGATCATTTCAACATAGATATTAACCATCCATGAGGCAACCTAAATTAAATTGACAGAACAAAATATTACATTTGATAAGAATTTGGCCAAGTGATAAGACAAAGAAATGAACTTGGCGAATTCAATCACGAGTGGACTTACAGAGATGTTATCATCTTCCAACTCCATATCAATGCATCTGTTGTCCTTTGGCTTATATGCAAGCCTTCCTAAATCCCCAGTTTCAAGATAGCGAAGTACATCCTTCATAGACCGGAACACATATCCACTTACAGGATCAGTGTAGAACTGCGGACATTTGGTATTGATTAATGGTGTATCATTTTTCCATGGATGAGCAATTCATAATATCTAGAGCACAAACAATTTGAAAAATATCCAAAACAAATTTGTGAAACACACACACACACACAAAAATTGATATACCAAAAAAAGGAAGTAGGCTGAGTACCATGTCTCTTCTGATCTTATGACCCTTTTTTGTTACTTTGATTTCTTTGATCCATCCTGGAGGTAACCCTTCTGCAATAACTTCCTCAACTATAACCTAGATTGCTTGAATAATCAAAGATTTCATCTCCAAATTAATAAAATCTGATAAGTAATAAATTAAAAAAATAAACAATATCATCAAGAGCAGATTGTGTCAACACTCAACAGACATTTTTTCTTTTTCCAGACTGCTTAGGACTGCCTCTTATCTTCTGTTCTTGTTCAGGATCACTGATATCCTGAGTTTGCTTCTGTGCTGGTTCAAACTCACTGATATCCTGAGTTTGCTTCTGTTCTGGTTCAAGATCACTAATTTCCTGAGTTTTCTTTTGTTCTAGTTCAGGATCACTGATTTCCTGAGTTTGCTTCTGTTCTGGTTCAGGATTACTGATTTCCTCAGTTTTCTTCTGTTCTGGTTCAGGATCACTGATTTCCTCAGTTTTCATCTGTTCTGGTGTAGGATCACTGATTTCATGAGTTTTGAGGTAGCGAGACACCTCGGCTTTGGAACTGAATCTCAGTCTGCTTGAGGGAGCAAAGTAATACTGCACTACGCACAAATGGTCCCAAAGAAAAAAAAAACCATTCAGATAATCTCTCTAGAAGATATCTTCTTATCCTGTATGGTCTTTTGTCTGGTTGGATTCTTCATTATGACTTCGACTTATAATTAAATCGAGAAGAATAGTACTATAACCGAATAATTCTTAAGTACTCCCGGAGCAAGGTAAACGGTGCTCCCTCCTCTCACATTCATGGTGGACTCTCACATTCATGGTGGGGTCCACCATGAATGTGAGAGGAGGGAGCACCATTTCACTATACTCCGATAGTACCTAAGAATTTTCCACTCTAACCAACAGCAATGGACCAAGGGCATTCAATATCATGTTTCCCACTACAAGCAACCCAATTAATTGCATTTGACCATTAATAAAAACAGCTCCCCTCTAAGGATCACATAACGACTGAAAATATGTTAATTTTACCTCATAAGGAAATTTTTTCGTTGCCTAGAACCTCATAGAATTCCTCATAAAAATACAAGAGATCAAACAATGAAGCAAATCAGGAACTCTTTCAAACTGTTTCTCCTAAAACAACCCTTTGTGAAAACCACCAAAGCACAAATTTGTTTCTCCATTTTGATTCCCTATATATCCTTTTTTTTTTTTTTGTTTCAGTACGTAGATAGTGGGAGAGGGGAAGGTGAGGTTCGAACCATAGACAAGAAGCACCAAAAAGGATGCCACTACCACTCGGCTATCACTTGGACTCCATTTCCCTATATATCCTTATACAATCTCTCTAAGGTCCTATCTAGCATCTGGGTAAAGCATATCCTAAAAATATCACTGAAAACATTGCACAATAGAAACACTGATTTCCCAGAAATTATACTAATCAGACAGTACAGTATACAACAATTACCCCAACATCTAAGTATTAAGCTCTAACCCATCTCTAACCTTTTTTTTTTTTTTGAGAAGAAAACCCATCTCTAATTCAATTATAAGATTAACAGTAATTCATTTTTCACACACTCACAAAAATAGCACCATCTAAAAACTACTATATCTTAAAGCACAAAAATCACCACTTTCCAAATTAATCAGATAAAACAAAAGCTAGTATAAATAGTCAAAAACAGTAACTTATATAGAAGATCTATCACACCCATTTGAGAATAAGTTTAATATCAGAGATATAAGCAGTAAAAAACAAGAAAAGAATCAAATTGTTCATAAAAAAAAGAAAAAAAAAAGAATCAAATTTATGCTCAAATTTCTTTCTTTTTTTTACCTTGTCTTTTTTACCACTCCTCCTCACTTTCACTTCCACAGTCCAACCAGTTGGAAGCCAGTCCTCTGAACTCTGGTCCGTCATTTTTCTCACCGGAATATGAAGCTCTCAGAGCAAGATCGTCGGAAAACGACTCTCTCTCTCTCTCTCTCTATGTGGGTATGTGAGTCTCTGTGTGCGGTAAAGCCCTCAACAACAACAACAACAACAACAACAAAATGAATGGACCATGGTGATGTGTGAGTGAGAGAGAATTCGGACAAAAGGTGAAAGTGAAACTATGAAACCACGTGTTGCCAAATGCCTTGTGTTGTGAATCTTGTGATTGGTGCACCTTAAAAAGTGTTATAATCCTCTGTTTTTCACTTTCCCATGTGGTTACTTGTTCCCCCTCACAAGCTAGTTTTGTTTATACCTTTCTGATTCAAACTGTCCTTTCCTTTCATTTCAAGGACTCATGTATCCCAACTCCCAAGGTACAATTTTTACTGCTAGAATATCGAGAAGTATAGCTTTAATCTAGTTATATAATTACTCCTCCTTAATTATGCAATCTTGTTAGTACAATGCAAAGAATGCTTGGTATGAGTCATGACTTTGAGATGAGAGCTTTTTGAACTCTATTATTATTGACATTTTTTAATAATAATTTTTAAATTTTCATCTAATTAACCCATCGTCGCCATTGTGTGATTTAAAATTGCAAATGTTAGAACATACATGACCAATTAAATAAGTTTTTTAACGTTGATTCCATACTAAGTAAAAAGAAATATGAGTTAATATTTTATTGTATAAATGTGAGAAGAGTTTCACTTTATCACGTATAAATAAATCAACATATAAATAATGTGATTTTGTCTCATGAAGATTTTGAAAATAAAATTACAATGTTTTTTCATACAAACATAATGAGTAGAGATCATAAAGAAGAAGAAGCTAGTCATGCCATTGGCCTCTTATCTTATCTTCTTCTTTTTCCCATTTATATATATCTTAAGGTACAACAAAAACCACCATAGGTCTGATAATGCTGTAATTGCTGTTCATCTCTATTGGATGCTAGTTTTTCAGTGCAAAAGTGAGCTATAAGTTAAACTAGGGACCGTTTTTAAGAGGAGGTAACATGGGGAGTAGTCTACATGGGGGTGTACTGGAACTTTCCTGTTGATTTACGTGTTTAGATTCTCCACTCCAGTGCTTCATCAGTGATTGGGGGTACTATTTATTTTTAGATATGGGATTTATCTTACCCACCTAGCTGTTCCCTATTTTTTATAAAGGGAAAACTGGGAAAGCAAAATGTTCCCTGTATAGTTTATAGTTCTTCCAAAATACCTTAACTTGTTTGACATTTACTCATTTAGTTTATATATACCATCAATTATTTTTTGTTAGGTATATTCCACTATAGTTCCCATCCCAAATTGGACTTGCCCATCGCAATAAGAATTGCCTTTTACAAAATAATTTATTCTTTATTGGTAACATGCCTACATCTAGTGATAATCGAACTCTGACTCTATGTTGAAGTCTAAATAATTATTTAAAAAAAAAAAACCTTCAACGACTTTGACATTTTACCCCATCAAAGATTCGAAGCCCAGTTAATGAGTCATTGGGTATATGATAATATTTTTGAATTGATGTCATAATTACTCCAGTTCATTTGTACCCATTTCAATTCGCTATCATATAAAGGAAAATGTTACGACCACATAATTTTACCACAAATATGGCCAGAACTCGCGAGTGGTAAAAGTATGGTGGTGGGTCCACATTTCTACCACTCACAACTTACCCTATAACGAGATGTGATTAAAGTTGTGTAAAATTATGTGATCCTAGTATTACTCTCCAGTAAATCCAAATATTAGTTAAATGTCACCTTATTACCATGATTAGCACAGATAAACGAGTTCATAAAAACAATTAAACATTGACCTTTCAAGATTCAATACCTCTATATTGAACCAAGGCTAACATATTATGGTTGGTATATATTATTTCAAATAGTATGACTGCTCTAATTTTCAAGAAAAAGAAAGTATAACTAGTTGAGTTTGTAAAAAAATGCATTTAACATATGCAATGTTCTATTAGTTGAAAAATGTGGTTATGACAAAGACACTTGTTCTTTTCCTAGCCAAATAATAAAGTCAGTGTTGTGGACTTGTGGGCCTTTACCTGTAATTGATGTTCAAAAGTCAAAATTATACTGGTACCTAAGCCCAGCCAACAAAAAACAAAATAAGTCAAATTATACTGCCCAGTAAATGCTGCACGTCCGTTTGTACTAAAAAACAAAAACAAAAAATGGTCTAGTTAATAGGTGCGCATTCATTAATAAGTTATTTTTTTAAAAAAAATTATGAAGAATTAAAAATTTTGTTATTTTTTTATTTTCTCCTAAAAACTTCTTAAAATAGTTTATTAATGAATGTTTTAAGGGTATATGTTAGTAAAATTTAAAAAAAAAATTGCAGTTTAACTCTTAAAATATATATTTTAGCCTAGGAGTAATTGAGCTCAAAGCCTCACCACCCCACCCAAAATAAATACTGTTCTTAGTGCTTTGCTATGAAATATATATATAAAAGAAGTTTTTTTTTTTTTTTTTGGGTAAACTATTTAATAAGAAGTTATTACCTATAAAATAAGGAAAATGATGAGTTCCTCTACAAGAAAGCTTAAAATATACCTATATGTTGATTAGCAACATCAACTTTTATATACAAGGGGGAGGGGCAGTATGAACTTATTGAGGAAAAGAAATTAACAGAATCTCTCATATCTTCAAAGATCACGGCGAATTTCGCATGAAATCTTTAACTTGGACTGCTTGTTTTTGAACTTTCAATATCCTTGCTCCTTTTTTCTATCTTTTGAAGTTCAACTGGGATTTTGTTATTTAGTCCAGGGTATGGCCTTGGTTTTGTGTTTCTTTTGAGATTAGTGTCTCATTTTTCTTTTCCTTTTTTTTTAAGTGAATAATTTGTGCCAGATTTTTTTTTTTAATTTTCAAATTAATTGCATCAATGAATTATTTGATTTTGTTTGGGATTTTTGTTTTTGTTAGCTCTTGTTGTATATTATGTGGGATGACAATCCACCCCAAATGTTAAGAGAAATGACACTCTTCTTTCTTGAAGTTTAAGGAAATAAAGACATCAATACTTTTATTAATAAACTATAATAGTAACAGAATATTCCAAATTTGGAAAGATTTTCTTAACCAAGCCCTAACCATGGTTTAGTGACAAGGAACAACATTTAACAAACGAACAAAAAATCACTAACCATGGTTATGGTTTAGTTAAGGGAATCATCTCAAAAAATAAAATATGTTGGTACTATAATTAACAGAATAACTAATGTGTTGATATTCTTAATCTTCAAGTAAGAGGTATGTCATTTCTTTTAAAATTTATGGCGGATTGTCATTCTCCAAAACCTTTTTTTTTTTTGGAGAAAGTCATTCTCCCAAACCTCAATAGGTAATTTACTAGAAATTTTTTTTTTTTTAATTGTTATTGTAGGGACTGGGTCTAAGCACTTTTACCGTTAGAAAAGTGGATTCAGGCCCAACTAGCCCAACACAATAGATTTGTAGAGAATGAGTTTAAGAACTAGGCCTTATTGAGGATCGCAACGAATAAACATGGTTAGGGGTAAACTAAGTAATAAGAAAATGGGCTTTAAGTGTGAAAATCTGTCCTGGACCCTGGTCCGAGGAGCTATCTATTCTTATTATTTCCTCCGTGCTTGGTTATAGAGGATACAAAGATGATACAAGTTACTACAGTGTTTTCTATTTCCAATCTCCGATCCTTTTTCTAGAGGATTTCTTTACATTATATACCCTCTTTCGGTTGATCTTGGCCCTCCATTTGTTGATCATGCAGGTCACTACTTGAGTGCTTGTCCCATCAGCCGCCGTCCCAAACCTTCTGTGAGTTGTAGCAACCAAAACAGCACTGTTCAGGGGTCATTTCCTCATTAATGCGGCCAGAATGTTAGTTGTGGACATTTAATGTAGAGGTGACAACTTCTCCTTGAATTGCTCCTCCTCCAGGCTCCCATGGCTGACCCGCTGTATTTGTCTTTTTTCTTGGGACACTCTACGAGACTGCCCTTGATGGCGTGCTGCTCTTCTCTTCTATGATCTCGGTTCGCCGAGGACATGATTGTCCTCGGCGTTGCTTCTTGGTAATTAAGACTTCCTTCATTCGTTCTCGGGCATTTTTTCTTCCTCGACATGGACCTTGGGCTTAGTATAAAGTGGGCCGAGGTAACCAGATTCTTTGACCCCACAATAGCCCCTCAAAATCCTGCTGTCAGGATTCTCGGACGGAGAGGAGGGTTTTGATGCCCACGGGCCTTTATCATGGCTTGTCAAGTCTTCTCCTTCGTCAGTGCCAGAGCCTTTTCGCTTGTCCAAGACACGTTCCTGACGCTTCGGTATACGTAGCGCGCCCTCATTAAATTCTGGTGGCTTTGTGCTCCCCACGTTCAACGGTGTGATGGTGATCCAACGGTGGAGATTTTTTTTTTAACTTTATGGGCAGGAAAAACGGCACGGTTATTTTTAATTGAAGGTATAAATGCCCATTTGAACCGATTCGCCTCTTTACTTTCACATTCAAGAGTTCTTGCGCACGTATCCTGAGTTCTGTCAAATCTCCAGCCCAACTCGCCTTTCTTTTCAGCATAAAAAGCCTGTCTGAGGAGCTTTTCCTCATTTCTGTAAGTTTCTACTTTCTCTAACTCATATTTTCTCTCCTCTAAGTTTCTTTTTCTCTTATTCCTCTCTTTCTTTCGTCCTTCACTGAGTCCTTTAGCCGTTCCTAGGGATGGATAGGTTTAAAAAGTTGGTTGAGTCTGAAGAGGCAATGGAGAAATTTATCGCCGATTATAGGATTCCCAGTAATGTAGGCTTGAGATACTGTGAGGAAGGGGAGTGGTTTTTTAGGAAGCAGGATGGTGAAGTGGTGATTCCCGTAATCGCCTTTATTGAAGGTGGTATGAGAATCCCTATGGGGCCAGTGATGAGGGATTACCTTAGGCATTTCCGATTAGCTCCCACCCAGTGCGCCGTCAACATGTTTAGGATCCTGGGTTGTGTGGACGCTTTAAATGAGAAAATGGGATTGAGGTTGACCCATCACGATGTAAACTGATGCTACAACCTCTAACACCTAAAGGGTAAATCCTACTACATGAAAATGAGGGACGACAAGGTTCGGCTTGTTCAGTGCCTCCCAGAGTCTAGCAAGGGGCTAAATAAGGACTTTCTCATCGTGTTAGGGAGGTGGCACGATGGCCTTCCCTGTCCGACAAAAGAGGGGGCACCAGGTGGGGTATTCAAAGTGGGAGAGGGTTGATCTTTTGCGTTGTTATAGTTTATACTGTTTGGCTGCTAACACGAATGCACTTTCTTTTTTACAGATCCACACGCCTTTGGCCGACACTTTCACTTGGTCAACTGGGAAGATTTAGCAACCATCCTTAGGGCGGAGGTTTTTATGAACGAAGCTGATAATCAAGTCAGAGCTGCTCACAAGATCCTCGGGTACGATCCCATCCAGAAGTCATTCTCAGCTCCAAAGTACGTGATCAGAGCCAAAGATCCTCGGCTTCACAGAATCACCATAGTAGAACAAGGGTTCTTGATTCCCGAAGGATCCCCTGTTCCAGAAGGCGCTTCGTCAGCAGGCCCTTCCTCGTCCCCTTAAGCTGTAGAGGCCGAGGACGATTTTGGTGTATTTGATCAAGATAATCTATCCGAGGATCCCTCTGGTGATCTGGGCGACCCCAGTTTGACTAAAGTGGACCTCTCATCAGTAGGGACTTCTTCTCAGGCCGATATGGGTTTTAAGAAAAAACCCTCAATCAACCTGCTTGACCTGATTGAGGGCTAGCCGGGGAAGGACACGCCGGGGAGGCCACAGTCCAAGCTTCCTCCTCCTCCTAAGTCTCAACCTGCTCAGACCAGGTCATCCTTCACCCAGTCGAAGTCGTCATCCCCTCAAGCCAAACTTCCTCCCCCTCCCAAGCCGACTTTACCTCTTCGGCCCAAGCCTGCCGACCTAAAAAGGAAAATGACTTCCAAAGGCAAAGAGCCCATTGATGGGGGACAACCTCGCTCCTCTCAGGAGGAAGATGAAGCTCGGCGAGCTTCAAAACAACTGAAAATTGGGCACCAGGGCCAAGAAAAGGAAGTCGCCACGTAGTCCGAGCCCCAGGCCTGGCTTCCTGCCCCAATGCTCCATGGGGAGCCTCTGATGGAAAACGCCTTGCTCAGGGACTTCCGAGGGGGCGAAGGTGCCTACATGGTCAATGCACTGGAGAGGTGCTTGCTGCTTCCCATCGATATGGCCGAGCTGGGGAATATGAGGAGGCAGGAGGTCTTCCTCAGCATGAAGAGGTACTTGGGCATGGTAAGACTTCTAACATTTATGAATCTATTGATCTTCATCCCTTAGTCTCCATCTTATCGTGAACTTGTTTCAATTTGGCAGGCTATCCAGGCCACTTACAGGTTGGAAGAGTTGGCCAATGATCAGAGTAGGGCCTTGGAATTCGAGCGTGACAAGCGCTTGGATGCCATGCGGACCCTTAAGAACTCCGAGGCTGACCTTGCGAAGGCAAGGGAGGACTTGAAGGAGATGACAAGGGCCAGAGACAGTGCTGAATTAGGCCTGGCCAGCACCCAAAAGTAGGCTGAAGACTAGACGAGGTGCCTACTCGAAGCTGAGGATCAGCTGAAGATTGCCAATGAGCAAATTGCTGATCTGAAGAAGAAGCTGGCTAAGGCCGAGGGGGCCAGGAACGTCGCAGAGTGGGCTAGGGATGAAGCCTTGAGGGCTAAGGCGGAGGCCGAGTTTACCAGGACTGAAGCCGAGAGCTCCAAGGAGAAGGCCGATGAGGATGCTTATGCCTTGGGAATGGATAAGACACAGGCCATTCTCAAGGCTCAAGTACCTGGGGTGTGTAGGCTTTACTGTTCCCAGGTTTGGAATGAAGCCCTCAAATAAGCTAGAATTGAGGCTTTATCTGACCTTTGGAAGGCAGAGAATGTATACTACCCTCTTGCCATCCGAGAGCTCGGCCCTCCTAGCTCTGAGGCTGGCACTTCTCTCGAGGTGGTTGAGGCAGGCCATCTTGACTTTGTCCTTACTTTAACTTCTTCTGATGAGCCTGCCAAGGAGGCTGAGCTATCTAGGGTAACCGAGATAGATAAGGGCCCAAGCCAAGGAGCACCCCATGACATCGCAAAGCCTCCAGCTGATGCCCAGGCCCCTCAGGTCGAGGAGACAGCTCTCCTTGTAGTGCCTTTGCAAGCTATTCCTCTAGGTGAAAGCCCCGAGGACCCTGAGGCCACTTCAGACCAGCCTTCCAAGGGTGTAACGAAGACCAAGTTGAAGAAATAGGCTGCCTTTGTTGTGCCTTTGCTCCTCTCCCTTTTTTTAAGTATTTGAACTGTTGTAATGGAACGCTTGGATTGAATATATGCAATTCCCTTTTCGTGTGTTAATTGTCGTTATGATGGGTTTTGTTTATTCATATAACTTGTGCTTCGATTATTTGTTATTTATATAACTCGTGCTTTGATTATTAGCTAAACAGTCTCAATAGTGTGACTTGTTTTCCATTTTTGAAACAGCAACTTAAAAATGTAAAGTCCATAATGATAATTTTCACTTAGACTGTGATTAACAATTGGGCCACTATATTATTACGAGCTGAACGGACTATAAAAGGCAATAACCTTATAACATGAATTCTATACCTCATGAATTGGTTATTATAACGGGTTTAAAATGCTAAGCGCGTACTACTTATAAAGACAAAACTTTTAAATCCCATAGATCTAATGTTACAGCACAGTGTGCAAGGGCATTCAGAAGTATGTTCTAAAAATTTATTGACCTCAAGGAAACAATTAGCTACCGACTACGCAAGGAAGTTATGTTCAGTGTACCTTAGAGTGCCTTAAGTGATGCTTATGGGCTTGTCAATTTCCTCAAAGGTTGTGGTCCGAGGATTCACACAACGCTCGGAATCTGTTAATCGCTCAGGCTTTTGTTGAAAGTAGTTAGTTTCCCCATAGGTTTGAGTCCAAGGACCGTGCAAGATCTTGGTTCTGTCTAACACTTAGGTTTTTTTGGAAGTAACTAGTTTCCCCATAGGTTTGAGTCCGAGGACCATGCAAGACGCTTGCATTGTTCAATGCTCTCAGCTTATGACAGTTGGGTCTGGTATGTCCTTGCAATCCGCAATGGTGACAAAAATGATTCGCTCTAGGACCTCGTTGTGATCTTGGAAGTGATCTTCCTCTAGCTTCACGTCTGGCTTCTAATTGATTATGGGACTTATTTAACACCCGTTGATCAGCCACATTCTTCTTCTTTTCAACCTTAACTTTCTCAGGAATAGACTCTTCTACAATCGGCTCTTTGGTCTTCACAAACTTCACTTCTTTGATGACATTGGCCGATGAGCTACTTCCTCCGGTATATCCCAACCTAGACTTGTCTGAGAAATGTTTTTGAGATAAAATAACATCATCTAGCTTCTTGGTGGAGACCCTCTCTATCTTGGCATTAGCTTGCACTACCTCTAGCTCAAGAAATCTCACTTTTGTATAAGCTTCTAACAACTCACCATTCAGGGTCTCTATCTCACATTTGGCCTCCTTATAGCGAACTAGGAGACTTTTATAGTCCTCCTCTGCCTTCTTCATCTTCTTCACAGCTGCCTTGGCCACCCTTGTATACTCTCCCGACTTCTCAAGGAGTGAATTGTAGTTTTCTTGAAGACCCACTGCAATCTCATCTTCTTCACTATCTGATTCTTCCACAATTCCCATTGATTCCTCATCGCTATGCTCCCCAAGCTCTTGTACAAGCAAATTCAAGTCCTCCGAAGATTCAACATGAGCAATAGTCATAAAAGCGGAGTAATTCCCTTCTCAGTCATAGCTTTCCTCAGAATCAGAATTGGATGAATTGGAGTCACTAAGAGTTGTGGCATATACCTTGCCCTTTGATTTTAAGTAATTGGGACATTCTTTCTTGAAGTGTCCATGCCCGTTGCACTCGAAACAAGTGATTCCTTGTGTGGATTGGGATTCCTTTCCATCTTTCTTTTTGAATTCATTTTTCTCCTTCCCGAACTTTAGGAATTTCCCTTTATCACTGAATTTCCCATTGTTCTTGAATTTCAAGAATTTCCAGAAATTCTTAACAAGGTATGCCACATCTTTATCGACAACATCCTCATCCGATGAGTCATGAACTTCCACCCTTTCATTAATTGTCTTAAGAGCAAGAGATTTGCTCTTCCTTTGTGTGGGCAATGACAATTCATAAGTCTGAAGTGAGCCAATCAGTTCTTGGACTTTGATATCATCAAGGTCTTTACTCTCTTCAATCGCTGTCACTTTGGCACGAAAGCTTTCTGGCAATGATCGAAGGATCTTCCTTACTATCTTGGAATCCTCCATTTTCTCCCCCAAATTGAACTTGCCGACAACCACCTCATTCGGCTTGCTATAGAAAGAGTCAAAAGACTCGTCCTCACTCATTTTGAGCTCCTCAAATCGAGTGGTCAGCATCTACAGCTTGGTGTCTTTTACTTTCTTCGTGCCTTCGTAGATGGTCTCCAATATCTCCCACGCCTCCTTGGCAGCAGTGATGTGAGAAATCTTGTGAAACTCATTTGGAGAAACACCACAGAAAATTGCATTCAAAGCTTTACTGTTAGCATTGGCTGCCGCAAGGGTTGCTTTATCCCAAGTGGATTTTGCAGCCTCCGGCGTAGTCTAACCTACTTCTACGGCATCCCAAACAGTATCATCAATTGAACACAAGAAAGCCCTCATCCGGACTTTCCAAAAAGCATAGTTGTTACCATCAAAAAATGGTGGAACATTCAAAGATTGAGACCGGTCCATCTCAATACGGGGTCAAGGATCGCACTAAGGTATTTAAACCATAAAAAGTGCACCCGCTCTGATACCAATTGAAAGTTCAAATAGCGTATAAAACACTATGAACATTTAGACCCCCACTTTACAAGTTATCAATTCAAGCTTAATATCAAACAATTAATGTGCAGAATATGAATATAAGCAAAACACAGAATTGATAACCAATCTAAACCAAATAAAATCACATCCACAGCAGAAATTAAATGGTTAAGATTAAGGGAAGAGAGATGCAAACACAAGGACAACACAACGATGTGTTATCGAAGAGGAAACCGAAGCCCTCGGCGTAAAACCTCTTTGCCGCCCTCCAAGTGGTCAATAATGCACTAGAAAATGTAGTTGGGATACATGAACAGCAATAGATCCTCCAAGCCTAATCTACCCAGTGTACCTAAGCCCTCTAAGCTTCTTCCTCCAACGAGGTTGCGCCGAACTTTTGTCTTTTCTAGCTTACCGGATTCTGCTACTTGACCATAGCATCAACCAATATGAAATTGGTCCCTTCTTAACTGCTTCCCAAAGCACCAAAAAGCCTTCTCACGTATATGGGTATGGTGAGAAAATGATTTGGCTAAGAACCTCTCAAGGATTTAACAATGGAGAGGAAGAGAGTAGAGGAATTTGGAGAATTAAAGATGAAGATTGTGGATGAGTCAATCTTGTTTTTCTCTAGGGTTTCTTTCTCAAAATTCTCTCTAGAAGCTCTCTACATTTCGTGGGTATAAGGGGTATTTATACTAAGGTTAGAATGGAACGTGAAGAGTCAGTTTTTCCCAAACAGGGTGTCTTGGCGACTTGGCCTCGCGACTTGACTGAGTCGCGAGTTCAAGTCACGAGATAACAGCCTGGCCAGCCTGGGACTTTTGTCCTGTAGTGCAACAGTTGGCGTGACTCTTCAACTTTTGGCATGCTTGGCACGTGTGCAACTTCTGGCGGCTTGCAAGCCGCGAGCAACCCGCGAGATCTAGTCGCGAGACCCTGCTTCTTTGCACAATCTTGAGCATTTCTTTACACTCTCTCACACATTACCCTTACATAATTCCCACCTAAATACAGGGTTACTAATTGCTAAAATACAAGTAAATTTGGCACGGAATAAAGCCAACAAGATGGTTGATTAAATTCAACCTTACAAAAAGAAAGTTTTTTAATTTATAAACATGCATAATCTAATTACACAAAACCTTGCTCTTTATACATGTGAAAACACTTAGAAAAAATTCTGAATTTCCTTCTTTCGATTGATCGAATGTGCCCCTCGATCGATCGAAAAAATTAAAAAATTCGAACTTGACCATCTGCCAAGTTCGATCGATACTCGATTGCCTCTCAATCGATCAAAAAGAAAATTCGATCGATTGAGTAGCAATCGAATATTAATCAATTAAAAAAGGTTGGTCATTGTTTCACTTGATCGATCGAAAGTGATTTTTGACCGATCGAAACTCGTGAAACTCGAATTTCAAGAAATTTTCTAAGGCAGCTTTCTACAGTTTTTCTTGAACAAACAACCATCATATGAACATGATAGACAGAGAATGATATCAAAACTGAATTCCATTGATGCTATAGCATTAAAGTTCAATTTAACATACTTAAATTCAAATTTAAACAAAATCATAACACCAATATCAGTTTTTATCAAAACATAGTTTCAACAACCATGCAGAAAATTAAATGCATAATCTTCTAACAACATGAAACTATAATCTCTAATTCCAAAACTCACAAAAAATGTTATACAGATTCAAAATTGAAGACTGCTCTAATACCATTTGATGGAAAAATACATGTTTGTATTGCATACTAAACATACGCAGCGGAAAATTAACGGATCTACTTCATTCGCAATTGATAACATGTGCTATGTAAATTTTAGAATATAAGAACAAGAGAGTGTACCTTGGTGTGGTGAATTTCAAAACAAAGATTGCAAGTTCTTGAGAAAACTTTTAATCTTCACTCCAATTCCACTAACGCCCAAGATGTGTGGTCTCTCAATCAGTTTCTATGAATGTGTTTAAGAGAGAATTCAAGAGTGTCCAACACTCACATACAAACCATTTCATGTAACTTATTTTAAAATTCTGTATGTTTCTCTCCTTATAACTGATTATCTAATTGGGCTAGCCTTTGGGCTTTTCCAATTGGGCTTTAGTAAGTGGCTTGGAGTGGGACCAAAATGGAGCAAATAAGACACTAGCTCCAATGGGCCTTAGGCTTTTCTGTTAACTCTTGATAAGTCCAAAGTTACCATTAATTATATTTAATACCACTATATAAATATAATTGCACTCTAGGCCTTATTAATAAATTATATCCCAAGACTTTATTATACATGCAACCCCTTCATAAAATATTCGTAGTAATACAAAGTCATTAATGTAGACTGTCACTTTGTAGATTACTACATCTTAATTATTGAGTACCCGGTTTAATCCTTTTAAGTTATTCACCATATATTTATGAAATTCAATTCCATAAATATATACTTTAGCAATTTCTTACTAAAGTGGTTAGGCCTAACTCCCCGAATAATCGAACCCATTAAACTTATCTCAAGGGAATATTTTATATCTCCGTTAAGAGACTATGAATTCCATCTTGAGAATATATATTCCATCTTGAGAATATATGTTCCATCAACACTAAATGTGGCTGTCCAACATACTGAGGTTTTGACCGTTACTTTAGATCTCACTCCTGATATATCAAAGCAACCTACATTTCATGATCATGTCCATTATTCTCTCAGGATTAAGAGTTCATGTAAATAGAAGTCGTGAGATTTATTATTCAATTAACAGTCATTAGGAGAATAATAAATCTCACGGCGGTCCAGTTCAATATGTCTTAACTCTTAAAACATATCAACACATCAACTAGAAGTCTCCACTTCCATGATCAAGACAAATCATCTTAGTTGATATGTTATAGTCTTCGTAGATGAAACGCCCAATTTCATCACCGATTACGGACTACAATTCTGAGTATACAAAGAACTTGTGATTTATATCTTTTGTGACTTTTCACATAAATCACATACTATGCATCTCATGGACTTTATGATAATGTCCGAATATTCATGTTACCATTATTTTAGATAATAATAAAACAACTTTATTAAACACAATATTAAGTCATACATAATGTCATACAAAATGTCATACTTAATATCATACATAGCATCATACAATAGGATTTAAGGGCACTAATCCTAACATAAACCTCCACACCTAGAGACAAATAACCTGATAGAGGCGTTGAACAAATCTACCTAACAAACACCCATTGAAGAGGATGAGGTCCTCAAGCAGTTGTGGAAGACTCAAGCCAATATATCTTTATGGGGTTTACTCATGGCCTCAACAAGCATCGCAAGAATCTGGTAGACCTTCTCAACTAAATCCAAGTCCCTACAACCACTACTTCTCAAGATCTGAATGCTATGATTGGGTCTATAAGTAGGGAGCTCATTATTTCCTACTTTGACAAAGATTTGACGAAGAAAGGGAAGCACCACAAAAACATTTCACATTACTGTAGATGACAAAGGCAAGAGGATCCTAATGGTCCTAATCGATGACAGAAGTGCCTTAAATGTGTGTCCTTTAAAGACTGCAAGTTGCTTAGGCCAAAGCATAGAGGATTTTGAGCCAACTGATCAGCATGTGAGAGCATATGACAATAGTAGGAGAGTGGTCTTGGGAACCGTGACACTGGAGCTCACCATAGAGCCGATGATCAAGAAACTAGAATTCCAAGTGTTGAATATAGCCTCGTGTTTCAATATGCTCCTTGGGCGACCATGGATCCATGATATAGAGGCCATACCTTCATTCCTATACCAAAAGATTCGGTTTCCGCATGAAGGAGCCATAGTTACCATATATGGTGATACTTTGACTATACCAAAGCCCATTTTTGGTATCGATTCTAAGAATGAGCCATTGTCTAGTACTTAGATGGTTGCCAAAACGCAAGACATGTAATCAAAATGGACTTAAAAATTTGAATCAGAGAAATGCCTTTGCTAATAATAGGACATTTTCAGGTTATTTACATTCCATGGACGAGGTACAGCTTTTTCATCTAAGTCTTCTAAGTAGTATGCACCTATTCCTGCTACCGCGGTAATTCGGTATGGTCCTTCCCAATTGGACCCCAGCTTTCCCCAGGATGGGTTCTTGGTAGCCTCCATGACTTTCCTCAACACTAAGTCCCCTGGTGCCAATGGTCTCAGCTTCACATTGGCATCATGTCCTTTCTTGAGCTTCTGGTGGTAGTAGGCCAACTGGATCACTGCCTTTTCTCTTTGTTCATCGATCAAGTCTAGGCTCTTCCCCAGCAGTTCGTCGTTATTGCTTGGAGTGAAGGAGTTAGTCCTCAGCGTTGGGAAGCTTGCCTCTAGAAGGATAACAGTCTCGGCTCCATAAGTCATGGCAAAGGATGTCTCTCCTGTTGACCGCCGTGGGGTAGTCCGGTAAGTCCATAAGACGTGTGGCAGCTCCTCTACCCATCTTCCCTTGACTTCATCCAGTCTCTTCTTAAGCCTGTTGACTATGACCTTGTTGACAGCCTCGGCCTGCCCATTTCCCTAAGGATAAGCTGGAGTTGAGTACCTATTTGTGATCCCCAGTTCGCAACAATATCTTCTGAAGGTTTTGCTGTCAAATTGGAGTCCATTATCTGAAATGAGGGTTTGAGGGACCCCAAATCGTGTAACGATGTTTCTCCAAATGAACTTCTTAGCATCTGCATCTCTGATGTTGGCTAATGGCTCAGCTTCAACCCATTTGGTGAAGTAATTTGTGCCGACCAACATATATCTCTTGTTTCCAGCCGCCTTGGGAAAATGGCCTACAATATCCAGGCCTCACTGGGCGAACGGCCATGGACTGGACAAGGGGTTAAGGACTCCTCCAGGCTGATGAATATTTGGGGCAAACCTTTGGCACTGGTCACATTTCTTAACATACTCTAGGGCTTCCTTCTGCATCCCTGGCCACCAATATTCCTGGGTTAGGGCTCGGTGCGATAAAGATCTTCCCCCTGTGTGACTCCCATAGATCCTCTCGTGTAGTTCCTCAAGCAGTAATTCTGCTGCTTCTGGGTGAATACACAATAAATATGGCCCAGATTAGAAGCGCTTATATAGTTTGTGGTCCTCAGACAACCAAAACTGAGAAGGGTTTCTTCGTATTCTTTCAGCCTCTAGCTTTTCTTCGGGCAGGGCATCATCTTTGAGGAACCTCACTATAGGGTCCATCCAGCTAGGACCCACTCTAACTTCATGGATATGGACCATGCCTATTGCCACCTCTCTTGCTCTATCTAGATGCTCAATAAGAATGGTCCGAGGCAGACCATTTGCCGAGGAGGTAGCGAGCGTGGCCAATGAATCTGCATGAGTGTTTCCACCTCTGAGGACATGTGACAAGCTGAAAAGATCGAAGTTTGACTGCAAGCGTTTGGCCTGGCTTAAGTACGCTTGCATCCTTGCTTCTCTGGCTTCCAATTCTCCTTTCACCTGGCCCACTACCAGTCTCGAGTCCGAGAACATCGTTACTGCTTTTACTCCTATTTTCTGCACCATGGTCATTCCTTGTAACAAGGCCTTGTACTCGGCTTCGTTATTCGTGGCCGAGAACCCCAGTCTTAGGGATTTCTCAATGATGGCCTTCTCAGGAGATATTAGGACTAGCCTCACTCTGGATCCTCTTTGATTTGCTGCGCCATCAACGTACACCTTCCAACATGGGGGTCTTAGCATAGAGACCACCCCAACCGATTTTCCACCCATGTTTCGATCCTCGGCCACAATTTCGACTGGTGGTTCAGCGAATTCAGCCATCAAGTCAGCTAGGATCTGGCCTTTTATGGAGGTCCGAGGCATGTACTTGATGTCAAAAGCTCCCAGGATTGTGTTCTATAAGGCAATACTCCCAGTATAATCAGCAGTTCGAAGTACGAACTTCAAGGGCAGTTGGGTTAGGACAACTACTGTGTGGGCTTGGAAGTAGTGGGGAAGTTTTCGCGTAACATGGACCACAGCTAGTATGGCTTTCTCCAAGGGTAAGTATCTGACCTCAGCTTCATGCAACGACTTGCTCACATAATAGACAGGCTTTTGAAGGCCGTTGTCATCCCGTATTAGCACTAAGCTCACCGTGTGAGGGGCCACGGCAATATATGAGTATAGGACTTCATCAGCCTCAGGACTGGACATGATAGGGGGCCGAGACAGGTATTCCTTGAGTTGCTGGAAGGCTGCAATACAGTCCTCAGACCATTCAAACCCTTTCCACTTGTTGATCAAGAGATAGAACGGTCTGCATCTATCTGCCGACCTGGAAATGAATCGATTCAGGGCTGCAATCATTCCAGTAAGCTTTTGAACCTCCTTGGCGTTTTGCGGTGGTTTTAGATCGTTAATAGCCTTGATTTGGTCAGGATTAACCTCAATTCCCCTATGAGTAATCATGTAGCCTAAAAACTTGCCCGATCCCACACCAAATGAGCATTTGGAGGCATTTAAGCGTAACTTGTGCTTCCTCAAGACACTAAAGGTATTGCCAAGGTCTCCTAAATGCTCGGACACTACCTTACTCTTCACCACCATATCATCAACATAGATTTCGATGCTCTTGCCCAACTGCAGCTCGAACATTCTCGTCATCATCCTTTGGTAAGTGGACCCTGCGTTCTTCAGACCGAACGACATTATTTTGTAGTGATAGTTCCCAGTAGGTGTCACGAAGGCTGTCTTCTCCTTGTCGTCCAGGGCTAGTGGTATTTAATGATAGCCTTAAAAGGCATCTGAGAAGCTCATCCGAGGATGGCCCGCTGTTGCATCCACCAGCTGGTCTATCCGAGGCATGGGGAATGGGTCTTTTGGGCATGCTCTATTTAGGTCCGTGAAGTTTACACAAACCCGCCATTTCCCACTTTTCTTCTTAACTACCACGGTGTTGGCCAACCATTCGGGGTAAAAAACCTCTTTGATAGCCCTTGTACGCTTAAGCTTCTCCACCTCGCCCCTAATCGCATCGGCATGCTCTCTTGAGGGGCGCCGAGGTGGCTGCTTCTTGGGTGTGATGGATGGGTTGACGTTGAGATGGTGACAAATGAAGGCTGGATCAATCCCCGGAGCGTCGCAGGCATCCCATGTGAACACGTCAATATTGCTTTTGAGAAGCTCAATCAACTCCCCCTTCTCTTGCGGAGGCAGTTGAGCCCCTACCTGAAAGAACTTCTCCGGGTCACCACCGATGACCACTCTCTCTAGATCTTCGCATTTTGCCTCCTCGGCGGCCATATCAAAGGGCGACACTGGGTCCTTTGATTACTATAAGTTCATCTCAGCAGAGGCCGAGGACTCTGCATCGAGTCGATGTGAAATGGCAGCCACCATACATTGCCTTGCCGTAGACTGGCAACCGCGGATTTCAAGAACCTGGTTTCTCGACGGGAATTTCACTTTCTGATGTAAGGAGGAGGCAAAAGCCCCCAAAATATGGAGCTAGGGCCTACCAACAATGGCTGTATATAGAGAGTAGGTGTCCACAACGATAAAGTTCACCTCCACTCTCTCTGGGCCGGTCTGGATTAGCAGCCTAATCATGCCCTTTGGAATAACAAGCTTCCAGTCGAAGCTCATCAAAGGAGAGATGTAAGGCATTAAATCTTCCGGTCTTAAATTCAGCCCATTGTAGAGGTCGGGATATATTATCTCGGCAGCACTGCTGCTATCCACCATCACTCTTTTCACATCGTAGTCCCCAATTCTGAGAGTGATCAATAGCGCATCGTCATGGGGCTGGGTGGTTCCATCCTTGTCTTCTTTTGAAAAACTCAAGACTGGGTGAGAATTCACTCTGGCCCTTTTCGGCTCTGGATGGGACTCCTCGGCAGGCAGCTGAATCACAGATAACACTCGTGAGGGACGCGTGCCTGTCCTTCCTGGCACGGCCAAGATTACGTTGATTGTCCCCAAGGGTGGCCTTAGGGCATTATCCCTTTGGGGTTCCTGATGGGTCTGGCCTAAATGACCACTAGAATGATGCAGGAGGTGCCTCAGTTTTCATTCTCGGACCAGCTGGTCCAGATAGTTCCAGAGGTTCCTGTAGTTCTCCGTGGTATGCCCGTGATCTTGGTGGTATTGGCAATAAAAGTTTTGATTACGCCTCATGGACTCTCCTGCCGTCTTATTCGGCCACTTAAAGTATGGCTCGTTCTTGATTTTCTCCAACACCCGGTGTACTGGTTCTTGGAATACAGCACTAACAGTCTGTGTGCTGGTTGCTCCGGATTACCCCACGAAATCTCTCCTCTGGCAGTTGCTGTTATGTCGGTCCGACCTGAAATCCCTCCCCTCTTAAGGGATAACCTTCTCTTTTCCCTTTCCTTGCAGCTGGTCTTCCTTTACTCGTTTATACTTATCGATTCGATCCATCAGTTGACGCATACTGGTGGTGGGCTTGCCAGTCAGAGACTTCCTCAGGCCGTGCTCAGCTGGGAGGCTATTTTTGAAGGTGCTGAGGGCGACATTGTCACAATCGCCGTCCATTTCATTATACATCTCCCAATATCTGTCCGAGTAGGCCTTCAGAGTTTCTCCATTATCCATGGACAGCGATAATAACATACTTAAGGGCCGAGGAGCTCTGCTGTTTGTAACGAAGCGAGAGTCAAAGGCTTGAATTAGCTGCCTATACGAATCTACGGAATTCGCCTTTAAACCATTGAACCACCTCATTGCCACTAGCCCCAAGCTTGAGGGGAAGACCTTGCACATCAGTGCCTCATTTTTAGAATAGACAGCCATCCTTTGGTTAAACTGGCTCACATGCTCCACGGGGTCTGTCTTGCCGTTGTAAGGAATGCAGGTTGGCTGCTGGAAACGTCGAGGAAGCGTAGCCCCCTTTATGTGGCGTGTGAACGGTGATTTGGAGAGTTGGTCTAGTGCCCTACTCATGGCGTCGTTCCTCAAGCCCTTGGGAGACGGGCTTTTACGTGCACGCCTCCGTTGGTGCTCTTCTTCGTGAGAGAAGGTCTCACTTGGGGGGGTTCGCGATCTCCGTTTATAGTCATCGTCGCCTTCATCACTAGAGGGCATGTCAGGGCTAGAGTGAGACTGCCCTCGTCGTGCATGGCACAGCTCTCTCTTCAAATCGTCTATCTCTCGTTTCATGGCCTAATTATCATTCCGCCCCTGAGATGCGTGGCTTCTGACCCCTTCTTGTTGCATGGGTTGGTTGTTATTTTGTCTCTGGAGCACGTGACTCTTCACACGAGAGTGGCTGCTGCCCGTTTGAGTGGTGTGCACACTTCCCTCTCAAAACCTTCCATTCTCTTCATTTCAATCACGCTCAGGATCGGGAAAGTTACCTTGTCGTGGGGATCCAACAGGTTCAGGCTGGTAGGGACCTGCTTGATAATGGCCTGGCCCTACCATGCTTGATTGTTACCCTTACTAAGATACAAGTTCTTCCCACAGACGGTGCCAATTGTAGGGACTGGGTCTGAGCACTTCTACTGTTGGAAAAGTGGATTCAGGCCTAACTAGCCCAACACAATAGATTTGTAGAGAATAAGTTTAAGAACTAGGCCTTATTGAGGATCGCAACGAATAAACATGGTTAGAGGTAAACTAAGTAATAAGAAAATGGGCTTTAAGTGTGAAAATTTGTCCTAGACCCTGGTCCGAGGAGCTATCTATTCTTATCATTTCCTCCGTGCTTGGTTACAGAGGATACAAAGATGATACAAGTTGCTATAGTGTTTTTTATTTCCAATCTCCGATCCTTTTTCTGGAGGATTTCTTTACATTATATACCATTTTTCGGTTAATCTTGGCCCTCCATTTGTTGATCATGCAGGTCACTACTTGAGTGCTTGTCCCATCAGTCGCCGTCCCAAACCTTTTGTGAGTTGTAGCAACCAAAATAGCACTGTTCATGGGTCATTTCCTCATTAATGCAGCCAGAATGTTAGTTGTGGGCATTTAATGTGGAGGTGACAACTTCTCCTTGAATTGCTCCTCCTCCAAGCTCCCATGGCTGACCCGCTGTATTTGTCCTTTTTCTTGGGACGCTTTACGAGACTGCCCTTGATGGCGTGCTGCTCTTCTCTTCTATGATCTTGGTTCGCCGAGGACATGATTGTCCTCGGCGTTGCTTCTTGATAATTAGGACTTCCTTCATTCATCCTCGGGCATTTCTTCTTCCTCGGCATGGGCCTTGGGCTTAGTATAAAGTGGGCCGGGGTGGCCAGATTCTTTGACCCCACAGTTATCTTTTGTAATGCTTGACCCATTAAGGTCAAAAGTGTCATATAAACTTAGCCCAATCACAAATCAACCCAATTTTATCTAACTAACTGATAACTCATGGAAAACAGCTTGACAGTGCGGCTAGTCGAACCCATTTTATTGTGTGATTTAAAAAATTGGGACTTTGACTTCATTTATACAGTACAAAAATGTGCAAAAACCCAATCGAGGGTACCAATGAACAACCACAAAGATTGGAGAGAAAAATAATAATGAAAAAAGAGTCAAATGAGGCACGAAGCAATACATTTCATTTTATTCTATTACATTATCTAAATTTCAAAATAGTCCATCCTCATATGAAAAGAATGTGTATTACATCAAGTATGCCGAATAATTTCAAGACAAGACAAGCCATTAATTAAGATTAAAAGAAGGTAAATTCATTTATTACTCCTACTTAAATAGAAATAAAATTAAGAACAAATGATATAAAAATAAAGTTACATTTTCTTTGTTAATATTTATTTAATTATAAACTTGCAAGTCTCAAAGAAGAGGAATATACCCTTTCTTTTTAATTAAACCATTCTTTTTATTTCATTTCATTCCATTCTATTCCCTTTTAATTTATCTATTCATTTCATCTCTAAAATGTTCAAACATACTTTACAAGTAAAAACAGCTGGGAGAGCAAGAAAAATTTTCAAAATTGCTCTAAATCCAAACAGTATTCATAAATGATAGAAATGGAACTTTAACAATACTCACAACAACAAAAAAAGAAAAACTTTTGACAATATTGTGTTGCTAATAGTATCATGGGAAATTTTTGACATTATTCAATCTACAAAAAGAACTTTGTGTAGTATATAACTATATATCTTTGCCATCGAAGAACAATCAATTGTGAAGTGGGTTTGGTCCACCAGGGACAAGCCGGTGTGAAACTGTGTGAAATGAAGAGATCTTGTTCTTCTTCCTGGACTCCACAGAGCTGAGGATGGCAGAGTAGCTTCGTAAAAACATGGAAGAATACTTGGTCCTTGAACTTGGTTCTTTTCTTCTCTAGAAGCTTGGTCGATATTATGACAACTGAAACCTTGAATTAGTTCAAGCATGATAATAACCATTAGGAAGAGGATTATGGGTCTGTGAAGTTTCATGAGTCAAATGATGGAACAGAGCTGGGGAAGGAAAACTTGAAAAGCAGAGAAAACAGAGTGTTTAACTGTTTTTTGTATTGTTTATAGCTGATTGGGAGGTTAGAAGTCTATATCTAAGGGAATTGCCACCTAGTGAAGAATACACTAAGCCAAAAACCTTACATATACTTTATATTATCAATTTTCAATTCTAAGACACATTGGTTCTTCGTTGCAAGCACATCTCTAGTATTGAAAATGTCAAAAGTTGACTTTTATGGGTGTCACTTTCTGTGAGAGAGATTGGCTGTGTATACCTCATCAGTGAAAGGCCAAAATATTTCCCATTGTACCTCATTTGATTTGAATAGCAAGCTAATGATAAATTTTCTTAGGAAATTATTTTCCTAGCAACTATGACATTTGGTTTTATATGAAATATCATATACCAATGACATCCATGCTTCTCTAATATGCTAGAATATTATAGTTAAGCCAATTAAGAAATGCATTTCTCTTGAAATTTTCTTTTTGGAAGAATCATGAGGTTTTTTTTTTTTTTTTTTTATGTACATGACATAGCTTGCCAGCTACCACAGTCTACAGTAGTCTAAATATCTAATACATCTCCTTTCCCCAAATATATAAGCTGACTTTATATAAGAGTTGGGAAGAGGTGTTGGCAAAGCAACTCTATCCTTTGGTTAAGTGACTAAGCTACTCAATTCATATATAATATAATTGATGTATGAATGTATCTAGACATTGAAACCGGGAACCTCTTGGTTATGGTAGCATGTTTTTGTTATATAAAAGTTAAACATGTATTTCGTTTATCATGTCATGACTCATGAAGACAATATGTAAAGCATCATGAAGAACTGAAAGATCAACAATTAAAAAGAACACAAAAAAAATAAGCTTGTTTTTCCAATTTTATATCTGCAATTGATGTAATCAGCATGCAGGCTTCTTTATTAAACTAACAAGAAAATGAAATCATAATTTGTTTAAAAACACAATATTTTTCTCTCTTTTGTCATACATGGGATCTGACCTATTCGGCTATTTCAATTTTATGCACCCCCCTAACGGATACGCCATCATGGGGAATGCTTTGTTTGGAATTGGCCGAATGAGCAGGGTAATGACAACAGAAGTTGGTAGTAACAACATATTTTGGAAAGCTGTTTTGGAATTTTCGTATAGTTTTTTGTTTGCATTTGAGAAGTAAATTACTATTTTTTAAGAAGTCAAAATCATTTTTGTCAGCCTTTAAAAATGTTAAGAGTACTTCCAAAATGCTACACCTAGCAAAGTAGCAATGCCTAAGAAAACAGAATCAAATGTAAATTTAGAAGATGCTATTACAATACACACATGTTCTGCTAAATGAATTCATTGTTGCCAATATGCTATATTTATTGTTATGTATCTGTTCATTTATAGGATATATCTTCTCTCTCTTACCATAGTCCACTTTGGTGATCAAACCACATCTTAGTAATGTGTTTACTTGTTTGCATGGTATGAGAAAACCATAATATTTTGAAGTCCTTATCTTCATATGCAGTTCTGATTTATACTCTTACAAATGCATCTCTTGCTCTACCAGTCCAATTTGAAAGTCTTTAATAAGATTTTTCTGACTACCAAACATTTCATATTACCAACATCTTTATAGTCATCCTATAGAAGTCTTTTATGATCCAACAGCTCCATCTTTTCCCTCTTCAATTTCGTCTTCTGTTCTGCTTCAGCGATGATAAATGCAATAGTTATGAATAACAAGAAGGAACGTTAGTTAAGATATACTTATGCTTTGTTTTAATTGCAGGTAGCTGCAGGAAAATAAATTAGGAGTCAAAAGCTCAAAATTAGGCTTGAGAATAAAAAACTTTTACATTCAACTTAAGGTTCTGAGTTTTCTGCTTTGTTCTCTGTTACTGAACAGAGTAAAAAACAAAAAAGTATCATGTAATATATCACTACTCATCCAATAGTTTAGGGGAATTGTTTAGAGTTGTTGTGTCTTTATCAAACAAACTAAAAAGTAAAAACCATAATACATAGCACAATTTTCTAGAAACAATAGATGATAAATACTTGATAATTCAGCAAAACCCCACAGGCCAAGTAAATGCACTCACTCAGCTAAATTTACTGAACCCTATGCTTTGATAGTCTAAACATGTATTTTTACAATACCTTGTTGTACAAAGGATATTTTATATCTCTCGCGTAAAGCTTCATGACAAGACATGCTTCACGCCACAAGCTGAAACAACCTTGAATTGCAGCAAAGAACAGCAGGAAAGAAAGTCATCTACTTCCAATTGAAAGGTAGCTACTTTCAATTGTTTACTTTCCTCATTTCTATCCCTGAGCCAAATTTATCTATCAGTTGTGAAGTGGATTTGGTCCCCCTGGAATAACTGGATGTGAAACAGTGCGTACATTGTTGGCCTTGTTGCCTCCAAATGCCACGAAATGTGAAATAGTATTGAGAGGAAATTGAAAAGAAGACTTGGTTCTTGTTCTTGGTTCTGTTTCTACATTGGCAGCCCAGTTGATGTGCCGGCAATCACAAAGATGGACTAATACAAGGAGAGTAATAAAGAACACAGCTAGTGATGAAAAATTATGAACTCCCATGTCTCAAAACTATGGAACAGGAATTTGAAAAAAAAAAAAGAAAAAAAGAAGGAGTTTGAACTTTGAAGCAGAGAAAACAGGATCTTCAGAGTTCTTTTTGGGGGTTTGGAGAAAATTTATATAATGGATCCAGGCATCTTGAGATGAAGATAGAGCCAAAAATTAACAATAGATATTTAAAGGACATATGCACCCACTTTCTTAGAATTATTAGGCCTACCTAATTGAATTGATTATCATTTATGCCTTCAAAACTGATAAGAGATTAATTTTCATATGATAGGGGGAAAAAAATGAATTAGGTTGTTGTCATAAACATGAAACTGATATTGGAGCTATCTGGTCTGGTGTACCATGGTCTAATATACTACATGTGAGTCAAATCTGACAGAGTTGGGTTACCAAGATTTATAAGTTTGTAAAGCCAGGGACACAAAAAAATTTACAATCTTTTTTCACTAGTGTTGGCGTAGTAAGTTGTGATTGGAGCAAGATCACTTTCACGTGAACCCGCTATTTACACCTCTTTTATAAACACAAATTACACCATGTAATCTTAATAGATGTGAAAAAGAAGAATAATGAAATTTTTTGTCTTGCTTATTGTCATGTTATAACAAGTTTTTGCTGACAAGTGCTAGCAGGGCCCTATACATCTTTGAACATTTTTTTGTCTATTCCATCACTTCCTGATTCATCACCACTAAAAATGTGAAATGTCTGGCTCCAAAGTGTGCTTTAGTCGGTCAGGCATGTGTTGGAATGCTATTATCTCAAAGTATAGGGTTTGGTTCTAATCACAAAACTCACAAGGCAGTTGTTAAGGGGACCAAGGCAATTAATTAAGCAGTACAAAATGATGTACTGAAAATCTGAAACTATATCTCAATGTCCCCAATGGGCCAACTCAATTGCCAGCCTTAGAAAGTGAAATGTGCAACTTAAGAACCTGTACCTGGCCTTGTGGTCCAATGATAATCAAGCTGTGTTAGACCATGCCGTGCTAGCAATGCAGGTATTGGTTCAACTGATTGGGAGCCTAGAGGTGACATAGCATACCTACAATACAAGTTATCTATTTAATATGGTGGCTTGGAATCTCCATGCCAACATTTGTCTCTAATTTGGTGCTCCTCGATTCTCTTACTAGTGCAATATAATAATTATAGTTCATGACTTTCATCAAAAAATCAAATAAGCTGATGTCAAATGCACACAAAGAGCTTTGTAGTTTAGATGTTTTGTCCGAAGTTGATTTCAAATCCTTCATCCTCACTTGTTACTATTAAAAAAAAATTAAAAACAAAGTCTAGACTTGAATTTCTGAGCATACAAATATGACCAACCAGGTTTTGGCATGAAATTGAAACACTAGCTACTAATCCTTAAGATGCACAGTAACCAAAAAATATTAGTAATAATAAAAGAGAGATTTGACTATGTGAATTTATGAGAATATGCTCTAGGTAGGCACAAATCGAGTTTTGGTATTACATTAAAATATTAGCTCCTAATCCTTATGATGCATAATAAGAGCATCCACACTAGATGTGGTAAATTTGATAACTTAAAAGCCAGCAGAGTTGAAGAATTTTAAAGGTTATGATAAAACTTAAATTCAATTGATATTGTCTCTTAGGTGCCTCAATTAATTTCAATCACATGACTGTATAGATCAATGTTAAATCCAACCATATAAAAGAATTATAAAAGAGGTTATGTGCCAAATTTTCTATGAGAGAGAGAATGAGTAGATAACAATATTTTTTCGAAGGACATCAAAAGCTTTTATAAGAGTGTAGGTTCCAGTTAGCTCAACTGGTAAATCTTTTGATGGTTGAATAAGAGATTTGGGGTTCAATCCCTGCCTACACCAAAAACTGATTGGTGTCTTGGTCTGATGATAAAGAGCTATCATTAGGAGCGGATGCCATAGGTTGAAACTCTCTTAAAAAAAGAAGAAGCTTTTATAAGAGTTTTCTCTTGAACTTCCAGATATTAGAACTAGTATTATATTTGTATTAAAAAAAGTACTAGTATTATATTAAAAATTAAAAAATATTTTTCACAAAATAAAGAAGATCATATGTCAATCAAAACCTATCATGTGCTAAACGAGATTAGTGCCAAAATGGGTTTATTATTAAAGTCAACTATAGACAAAAATGCCATGCTCTATTATTAAACTGATAGCAACCATGACCCTTGGGTTCATTTGAACGTAGGGAAAACAATTATTTCAATTGGTTTCTTCAGTAATTTCTCTCAGGGTGAGTCTATGGTGATAGATATCCTAAGAGAATAGATAATGTGAAAGCAACTATTTATGATGTGAAAATAGGTTCACCCTTATTACTTAATTTAAGTAATGTTCAATTTTGTTATTAGCACCGCACCATAAGGCATCTCAAAAATCCCAATAGATCAATAGTGTGCTAGATTGAATTTGAGACCTCTATATTTACTTCACATCCTATACTAATAAATCTACCACCCAAGTACTCTCGTGGGAATAACACCATTTATAATGCAATTATTCAATATTCTAGAAACAATGTTCCATCTACTCACATAATATTGGATTCTTGTAATTAAATTAAAATTATAGTAGAATTCATCTTTATGTGGAATGAAAAAATATTGTTAATAGAGCATTGAATAATTTTCACCATTTTTAAGTGTTGCGGAGGATGTAACAACGTGCCTTAAGTCTACTACAAAAGATAACAAAGTAAAATATATAATTTAATTTGTTTCTATTAAAAAAAATGCTTTATATTTGCTCAATATATGCATTATTATTTGTTTTTCAATATAAATTGATGGTGTTATAAAAAGCATCAACCACTAGTCTTCCATATGACTCGTCCATCCAATAGCCAGGTAAGACGAACCAAAAACAAGATGATTATTCCGAGCGTCTTGAGTGAACTCGTCCTAGTATGGACGAGGTACCATGAGGATCTCGTCCGTCTTCACAATCGTTTGGACGAGATCTACATAAGAACTGAAGACGATAACGCAAGTCGTCCATAATGAGCTCGTCCGTCCTTGATAAAGGATGGACGAGTTCATTAAGTTAGACTACTATGTGTGGATTTCTCCATTAAGTATTATACGACCCAAGTCCAACTGAGATAACTCTCATGGCGGTTATGGAAGTTACTCCATATCTTCCGGACCCCTTAAAAATGGGAGCGGTTGTCAAACAAATAACCGTTTCACACATGCTATATAAACAGTCTTCGATGAAAAGGTAAAGGATTCAGACACTTTTTTGGAGAGATAATCTTCTTTTCACAGAAAATTACAAATTCACTAACTTCATCATCGGAGGACTTTTGGCCGGTCACCACCGGTCCCCTCTGACTTAGTTTTTGTTTTCAGGATCAAGCCTTAAGATTATCAACGTTCGAGACATTCAGCCTTACTGATTTCTTTGTGCTTATCATAAATTATAAAAAATTAAATCTTACTTTGAGTCTTTGACTAGAACTAGATATGGAAAACCAAATATGCTTACTTTACATATAAATTTATTTAAATCGTTTCAATGAGAATGGGAATATCTCTGAGCTGCACTGAGAATAAAAAATGGGGTTCTCAATATGAAGACCCCAAGGGCTGCTACACCAAATTGGTTTTATATTTATGTACTTGTAACCACTTATTAGCTTTTCAACTATGGAGGCTTTCTTGCAAATAATGGTCAATATATATTATGGGGTAAGCAGGAAACTTTACGCTACATTAGTCCTTACTTGTAATGCAGTAACTTTTGGGTAGTATGAGGTGCTAACAAGGCGACAAGTATGTTCATTTTTCATGCCTTAGATATGAATCACACAGCATTGGACGCACTTTGATTCAAGGCATCAAAACAAGGAATGGCAGAGCACAAATGCTATGGCCTAGATTGAGAAAAATGACAAACCTCCAAATTTTTCTACCTTTAGGCCTAGCCTAGCCCAGATTACAATTTGTCTTTGACAACCAGAGCCAATGAATAAAATACTTGTGGAAATATGCTTTTCAAGGGTCACCTCATTATCCTCTTTCAGGTAATAATTATCTCAAGCATCAAATATAAAAATTTTCATCATTATCTTATAAAAATGGAGGATTTTTTTACTTTTATTTATTTATATTTTTGGATTGAGAAGGATCCGAATACAACTAAGTTGCATGTACTCTAATATTGCACGTTGAGGAGCAAAAGGGGACTCCATATATTTGATTAATGATGCTATTACTCTTAACCAAATTGAATACACTGAATGATGCAGCTCTGAAACCCCAACACATTATTTAACAAACTACAAACATGTTCGTTCATAAGTAGGGTATCCTACACTACAATCTTAACCATATCCTTATGAGTATGACATGATTGATGAAATACACGCACACAATATTACCCGCCTTCAGCGTCTCCATTAGAAATTGTTTACAAAAGTTTGCATTATTGGCGCTTGAAATACTCCAACTTTACTCTTTTGCAACATCAGCACCAGAAGGGGTTTCCTCGGTTTTAACAGCTGCGGTTTCTGATGGACCATCTTTGGCAGGTTTAGCAACATCACGGTCTGTAGATTCTGTAGGTTCACTGGTGGGTGCCCCATCACCAGTTTCTGGAACAGACTTCTTGACGGTTCCGACCTTAACATACTTACTCATAAACTTGTATTCCCAGTCCTGCAAAGCCTCAAGTTCAAATGGACCAAGACCAGATACATCCCCGGTCAGATCTTTATCTTCAAAAGACATCTTTGCAAGAGCTCTGCTAGCATCCTTTCCAGCAAACAGTGCATAGGGTCCACCTGGTCCATAAAACATTCTGCCAGAAAGATGGGTTTAAATGCAATCAAATTAGAGATCACACAGAAAAGAGGACTCCCAAAATCATATGACATACAACATTATAGTCATGAAAACGATATTTTATGCCAATAAAGAAAATTAAAAAAGTCCCACAATGACCATATAAACAACCAATGAATTCAAGCAATACATTCTAGTTGCTAAAAAATTACCCCATACTAAGGCTTATAGTAGGTCATGGCATTACCTAGAATGAATATTCACTCCAAAGAATCTAACTTCACATAAAAATAACAGGTGAATTGTAAGTGAATATAAACAAAGCATGTAGGAAAAGCAGACAAATAAGGTGAACATGAGGCCAACTATATATGGTTAGCCTCATACCTAGAACAAGGAGAGTCGGGAAAACACACACAAGAGACTACAGATTATTCCCAACCTTTTAGGTTAGTCCAAATTAAGCTATGAGGTTCATAATAGACTACAGATTACTCTCCCGTCTAGTTTGCTGTACCGAACCATGAACACACTTTGTTGCAAGTACTTTCCTTCTAATATATATATTTTTAAAATTAATTTTTATAGGTAAAGAACTTTATTAATAGAAGATAAGAAGCATACAATCTGTTCATTCCTATGGTACACAGGATGTGTACTAAAGGAAACAAAACATTAAGCAAAAGTACACAAATATAAAAACTCAAAAAAAGAGGGGATAAAAAGACCGGTCATTGCAGTCATCCAATCAAACAGAGTAAGCAAGAAAAACCGATTCAGTTCAATGATGGAATGTTCCTCCCCCTTGAAAGTTCAGAGATTCCGTTCTCGCCAGATAGTCCACATGATGCATTGTGGAATTGCTTCCCAAATAACTGCTGTCCAACACCTGCCCACACCTCTATTCAAACAAGCTAGCAGATCCACCACTTGCTTAGGCATCACCACGAAAGTTCTAATATACATATTTTTAAGCTATGAGCTATGAGATTTATCCTAGACTACACAGACTATTAGTATTATCTCAACGAGTTTGTTGAATCAAACTATAAACACACTTTGTCGCAAGTACTCCCCTTCTATGTTATACATATTGTTAATCATATAAAGAGAAGGACATTGAGCTTAAATTACACAATTTTGAAAAAAGCCTTTTTCTTCTGTAGACAACAACCAGCAAGAGTGCATATAGAAAGTATCACAAGGCTGTAGAGAAGTCCTTGAAAAAAATTATGGAATCATTTAAAACCTAGAGGTCGATACCAAGTGCCTTCCACGAACAAGTCGCAAGTTCAAGTTTGGAAACAAACCTCTCCCATATATTTTTGGGGAAAAAAAAGGTCGGTGCAAGGCTGCTTACCAATCAGCTCTCTAAAACCGTAAAAGTGGAAACTTTGTGGATGACTCGTAGGACCTTTATTTACAACCCAGAAAGCAATACATCAATAAAAACACCATACAAAACCCAAAAAATCTCTTTTGTGTGTGAGAGAGACAAAATCAAAAAACGCTGAACATGAAAAAGGAAATACAAGACTTTTACCCTAAAACACGCCATAAAGACATAAAATCTCACATACCCAGATGCCAAAGCATTCCGTTGACCCCAAAAAGAAAATCTAAAAATCCCAAAAAGTACAACAATTTTCAGATACCCAAAAACCCCCATAGAAATCCTAAAAAGTTAAAAAAACCCCCCCAAAGCTCAATAATTTTCATATACCCAGAATTCCAAAAACCAAAACCACTCTAAAAAATTCATCACCTACCAGCTAATATACCATTTGTTACACAAAACCCAGATACTAAAACCACTCCTACACCCCAAAGAAAACCCAGAAAGCCAAAAATCCAATCTTTTCAAAAAAATTCATCACCTGCCAGTACCAGCTAATATACAATCAGTTACACAAAATATCATTAAAAAACCCAGAAAGCCAAAAAAAAAAAACCAAAGTTTTATGATAATGAAACAAAACCTGCTGAGAGAGACATCGTAGATCTGGCCCTTGATGGCCATGAGCAAAGGCTTTTTAGGATCAGTACCATCGTACTGTTTGAGCTCCTCCTCGGTGATCTCTCCGAGCTGGACCGGCGGAGGAAGTGGCTGACTCTCCTCCTCGCGCTCCCTCGGCCGCCGATCGGAGGACCCGAACAGACCGGAAGCCACGTGGTACACAGCCAACGCCAGAGCAAGAACAGTGAAAAAGGTCGCTGGAGAGAGGCCCGTGTACACTGGGATCGCTTCCTTCAGTGCCTCCCATAGCTGCTGCAGAGCCATTAGTTTTTGTTTGTTTTGGATTTGGCTTTGATTTTCAGTGAATGAAAAATGCAACAGAGAGTAGTGGAGATGAAAGGTGAGATCTGTTATAGGTATTATCAACTCATAGTCTTCGGGAGAATTTGGTCCAAATTTCCAAACTCACTTTTTTTTATTTTTTTTATTTTTATTTTTATAGTTTGGTGAGCAATGAGCTAGCTCACCAAACTATAAAAATACACTTTCATTTTATGTAAAAAATATGGTAGAATATATATATAAAGTCTAAGCCTTTAAAAAATAAAATAAAATTTTAAATTGAATTTTAATTATTGTCTAATTTTGTACATATCCTATTAGGTGAGTTAATGTTATGCAAAAGACGAAAAATCTAATATAAATAAACCATCAAAAACCCAATAAACCAAAAAAAACAAAAAAAGTAAACGCATTCTATATTCAATAAATAAATAAAACTAATGTATGTATTTATGACTTAAAAAATATGTAACTCTTACATTATGTATAATTTGAATCTATTATATGTATATAATTGTAATTGTTTTTAATTGTACGGTGCATATACACGAGTTATACACTAGTAATAATAACAAGTCACTTTTTTAAAACAAAAATTAAGTACAATTTCGTAATTGTTTTGTTCACAATTAAAATCAACATCTTATTTTCTTTCTAGGATAATTAAATTTATTGGTTAATACAATTATATATTATAAAATTTAATTTGAGAATTTAAGTTACAGTACAGTACAGTACCGTAGTACCTACAAAACTATACTTAGAATTTTACTTATTAATCAAATAAGTTATATGATTTTTTTTATATAAAGAAATTATTAGAATGTGTAGTATGTGATCCAACTTTCAACCTATCTCACTCACCCCGCTTTTATTAGTAGGAAAAAAAAAAAAAAATGAATGCTGACTTCAAAATGTTAGGTAAGATTTTGTTTTTTTTTTCTTTTTCCAAATAAGATGTTAGGTAAGACATGTGAACCTAAAAACTCATGAATTATATGAAGCATTAGAGCTACCTATTAAGATTTACTAATTATAATAAGCTAATATTGTAGAAATTATACTTTATTTCTTAATTTATTTTTTAATTTTTTTCTGAAAAATAAAATTCTTTTTAATTCAATCATGCAAGTTTTTTTTTTCTGCCTTTTATGTTGAACATGTTTTTAATTTAATCAGTACGTCTAATCTTGAAACCAGTTTTAGTATCTTTCACTTTCTAAAATAATCTATTTTGGTAGATTTATCGCTACAAATTGAATGAAAGTGAATAAAATGACTACATTAAAAACTAATATAAATTAAATGATTGAAATAAAAAGATAAAAAGGAAGAAAAAAAAAAAGAAGGAGAAAAAAAGAAAGAAAGAGAGAGACTTAAAAATAAGTTAACGTTTTAAAAAAAAAAATTAAAAAAAAGGTTAAAGTTAAAGAATGTTTTAAAGGACGTGATTTGTAATATAAGTATATAACCTATTTTAATACTTACATTTATTAATTTGAATTTCATTTTTATGTTTGTTTTTGAAGGTTCTATAAGATCCCACAACACACTAGAGATGGAGACAGGGACTGCCGTTTTCATTTGTCTTCTTCTTCTTCTAACTATTGCAAATTTGCAATTACATTTTTAACCTTAATGTGGTTTTTTTTTTGGGGGGGGGGGGGGGAATAAATGAAAGTAATTCACAGCTATTCTTTAGACATTTTTGTTACCTAATATTAAGGGGAAGGGGAATTATAAATAGCTGGGAAGGGATTAATTATGTTTGAATAGCATCCTTTTTCTAAATTTTAAAAATGAAGTATATATTTTTCCTATTCTTCTTAACACTCACCAAGCCTATTAAAAAAAATTAATATTTCTATCACCAAAAAGTTGCCGTTGGCTAAGTGGTTCCTAAGAAAGATTGTATATAACTGAAGGAATAGTCAAATAAATACCTTGTTTGTCAAAAATATATATATATATTTTTTCATCTACTCATTTAAAAAAAAAAAAAAAAAAAAAAAGTTGTCATAACAAATATGTGTTTTTCCTTTCCTTTATTCTTTTTCCTTTTTTTTTTTTTTTTTTTTTTAACAGGGCATAGACAGCAAAAGCTAAGGCTTGACAATTGGTGCAATTTTTTTTTTTTTGACCTTTTGGACAGAAACAATTGGTGCAAATGTATGACCCTTTTGAAGTTTCTGACCTTTATATAGACAGAAAACTTGAAAGTCTACGACCTTTATATAGACAGAAAACTTGGAAAAGTTTCACTGCTTTTTCTCCATATCCTGTATTTTTGTGAGAATTATCTCTAAAAACTTATTGGTGGAAATTAGGTGGTCCTAAAAAAAAACCGAGAAACAGGTTATTTTTACTTGTCGTGTGATAGACTATAGCTTTATTTGAGTTAGCATTTACTTAATTTGCATGAGGTAAAAACATACTTTACACGCAAAACAAAATAATTCGTTAGATGGATTATTAATCAATAACTTTATTATAATTTTCATAAAATGAGTACGATAAAGTTTAGTTACAAAATTGGTTGTAACCTAAAATTACAACCTTACTTAATATATTTTTATTGGATGTAAATTTTGACAAATCCATCACTGGATTACATTTTTTTCTTATATATTCTGTGCTTGCAAAATTTCTAGAAAATTAAAGATTAATAGTTATGTCATTAATAAATTGTTTAAATTGCAATTTTTTGTAAATTAAAATTATGCATAAAATATAAGTTCATAGATGATATAGTAAATAATATAAGAATGACACAAACTTTGACATATGTATTAAGAGCATAAAGAACTTACAATTCAACGATTAAAATTTTAAAATATGTAGTAATATTTATTTTTATTGAGTAAGGTTGTAATCATAGATTACGACTAATTTTGTAGTTAAACTTTATCCTTACTTTAATATTTTCAAGTTTTGTTAACCGAGTATCTTAAAAACATAAGTTAAGGTGCATTTAATGCTATATCACATGACATTTTATACAAATTTCAAAAAATCATTTAAATATCTAATATTATATTACATGAAATTTTTATTCAAATTTATAAATAAATAAAAAGTAACACGAAAAATATAAATAACCACAATAATTTATACATACAAACTAATAGATTATTGACAATTGTATTTTTCTTTTTTAAAAATATGCATTACAATTCATAATTTAATATTCCCTAGACGCTTGTTAACCATACTTTTTTTAAATCTACTTGCCAAAGCTATAGCCAACCGTTCATAACTTCAATTTACTTTATATATATAAATATATATATATATTTATATATTTATATGAATTACAATGAAGGTAGGTAGGGGATTTGTCTTCGGATATTTAAACCAATATAAATAGGCATGGCAACAGAATATGGCCAGATTGGTATGGGTGGGTCTGCCATCCCTTCTTCAACGCAAATAAAATTCGCAAGGGGTAGATTGGGCCAAAATGTGATGAATATATTTTACCAATCCTAACAAGATGACACCAATGTTGATGAGAGTGAAAGAAATGAGAGAGTAGAAGTGATAGTAAGAGTACTTAGAGAAGAATCCGAATTTGGTAAAGATGTTTTACATAATTCAATAAGAGTCTGTTACATCAGTATTTTACTTAAAATTCAATATATCCTACCACACTTAATAACATTTCAATAAACTCCCAATTTGGTTGGATTTATATATGGGTATTAAAATTGATTGGGTGTGATTGTGCTTATTCTTTCGAGTCCGAATTTGGTAAGGATACGGTGTAAAACCCATGTTTTATACTATCTAATAAGAGATTACCACATCAGCATTTTAATTAAAATTCAATACATCCTACCACACTTAATAGCATCTCAATAAACTCTCAATTTGATTGGATTTATATATAGGTATTAGAATTGATTGAGTGTAGTTGTGCTTATTCCTAAATATGTTATAAGATGATGTGGTATGTTTGGATTGGAAGGGTAAAACATGAGTTTTACACCACATCCTTACAAAATTTAATCTCTATTCTTAAATATATGATAAGATGATGTGACGTGTTGAGATTGGAGAAATAAAACATGGATTTTATACCACATCCTTACTGAATTTAATCTCCTTAGAGAAAGGTGTGTGTTTTGGAAATTTTAATGTAATGTGTGAAAAAAGATAATTTCATTACAATATTAATTTACACATAACGAACTAGGCTAGTAATCTCCCTCTTTGGATAAGAATAACTAAGTCAAGATGGAAAGAAAGATAATATCGCATAATTATAGAATACTACTAGAGAACAACAAACGCATACTCCATCATCTTACATAATAAAAATTCCACATAATTAAATTCATGATAAGACCCACTTTTGTATTTTTTTTGTTTTTGCTTTTATAATCCGGCAATTGGGGGTAAGGGATTTAAATTATGGTTCTCTATTAGAAAAACTAGCATATAACTCGTGTATATGCACGATACAATTAAAAAACAATTACAATTACACACATATATGAGTTCAAATTATACCTGGTGTAAGAGTTATACATTTTTTAAGTCATAGATGAGTTTTACTCTCTCTCTCTCTCTTAATTTTTAATTATATATATATTTTTGGATATACATATGAGTTTACTTACTCTCTTTTTTTATTGAGTTTTTTATGATTTATTTATGTTAGACTTTTAGTCTTTTGCACAACATTAACTCACCTAAAAAAAAATAAAAAATAAAAAAATAAAAAAAAGAAGAAGATAGGACACATGTGTTGTAAAATTAGACAACAATTCAAATCCAATTTAATTTTCTTTCAACTTTGACTTTAATTATATATATAGTCATAGATGAGTTTAACTCACTCTCTCTCTCTCTCTCATTTTCAATTTTAGTTTTTTTGGATATACACATGAGTATACTCCTTTTTTATTTATTGAGTTTTTGATAGTTTATTTATACTAAACTCTTTGTCTTTTTGCACAACATTAATTCACCTAGAACAAAAAATAAAAAAACTTAGATAGAACATGTGACGTAAAATTAGACAACAACTAGAATCCAATTTAGAATATAATTATTCTCAAAAAAACTTTTAGAATATAATTGAATTTTCTTATAGTTTTGGCTTTAATTATATATATAGAAGTGTGTGAAAAAAATAAAATTTTATTATATTATTAATTTACACATAGAGGACTAGGCCAGTAATCTCTGTCTTTAGATAAGAATAACCAAGTCAAGATGGAAAGGAAGATAATATAGAGGTAATTATAAAATACTCATAGAAAACAGTAAATGCATACACCATCATCTCACATAATAGTGAATTTCACATAATTAAATTCATGATAAAACTCACTTTTGTAATTTTTTTTAAAAAAAATCCGATAATTGGGGGTAGGTGGATTTGAATTATGGTTCTCTATTAGAAATGTTAGGAGATCACAACTAGTTGAAGTCTTTTCTTTAGATAAGAATAACCAAGTCAAGATGGAGAGGAAGATAATATAGGAGTAATTATAGAATACTCCTAGAGAATAATAGATGCATACTTCATCATCTCACATAATTAAATTCATGATAAGACTCACTTTTATATTTCTTTTTTATAATTTGATAATTGAGGTACTAAGCTCATGACTGTTAAGATTTTATGTGAGAGAAATAAGTACACATTTATTATACTCGTAGAGCATTCTATAAATTTCTGAGAAGGTAGACATTTTGCCATCCTACACATATGGATTAGGGTGGCTAAAGGGCTAATATGGCCATAAATAATTGAACTTTTTTATTTTGTGAAAAGTTTTGGGGTGAGAACTCTCTCAATGTTTCCTTTCAAAACGAAATATTGAGTTATTGACAAAATGAAAGTGCAATCATTGGGAGTAATTTGATCAGATGGGAATGGTCCAGCTAGGTAGAGATGGTAGGTACAAAACTATGGAAAATTATTAGATACTTCTGGAGTATCATAAATGCGTAGTTCTCCCTCTCACATGAATGGTGGGTTCCACCATGAATTTAATTAGTGAGACCCATCATTTATGTGAGAGGAGGGAGTACGCATTTATGATATTTTGGGAGTACACAATAATTTTCCTAAAACTATAGATATCAAATGTGGCATCTTCATACAAAAGCATCCTAACATTAGCAGGAGGGGAATTAAATACAACAAATTCATCCTCCATAGCAGCACCAGTTCTGGACACCTTTTAGAGAAGAGGAAGAATTACACTCCCAGTAAAAATTAAGTAGGTCCTTGCAAAAGTTTTCAAGTTATGGTTTTTATTTATTTTTTATTTTTTAATTTACTACTTTCTTGGATCAAGATCTATACTATTTTCATTTCCGTGCATTGGATTTTCAATGATTTTATGGGATTTAATCTAATATATGAACAAGCAATTCAGTGACACATTTTATATATATATATATATAATTTATTAATGCAACATATTGTGATTGGTGTGTATTAAAAGTAATTTTGACGATAAGTCCCCACGAAAGTGATTGATTTTCAATCATAAGGCCTAAATGTACAAATGTTTTTGCACGTAATGTTGCTCTGTGGACTCTCTTGTTCAGCTTTGGCCTTTGGTTGGGCATTTTACCATCTCTGTACTCACTGTCTGGTTTTTTTTTTTTTTTGGAAGTATTGTCTGGGTGTTTTCAAAGGGGGCAGGAGATGGAGAGGTCCCTGTAGGTTTTGTTTTTTTTTTTTTTTTCAAATAAATTTCAACAATATTATTGTTATTACTTATTACTTATTACTTATTTTTCAGGGTAAAAAAAAAAAACTCCATTATTTGTGCGAGCTGGGACCCTTATGAAGGTCCAAAAGTGGTTTATAAAACTTCAAAATTGACTGTTAGAATATGTCACCTACCAACTATTTCACATTTCATTTCATATGGTATTGTTTTTTTTTGGGGGGGGGGGGGGGGGGGGGCGGCGCTGCTAAACAATGAAGAGTGATGCCATTCATATATTAAATACAAACAAAACTGATAATCAATTCCACGGGTAAGGTTTTTGTCCAGTATTCCTCTGTATTGGATGGGATATGGGGACAAGCCAAACCCTTTTTTTTTAAATGCTTTAATAATTGTAAAGATGGTAACCAGGATAGTTTAGGTAGGAAGGATGGGACAATGCATTCAATCAATTATGATGTAGTTGAAAAGTTCGATAATTTATGATGTTAATGATCTAATAAGGTATGCCATACATCGGATATATCTCCATGGACTTAGAAATGTTGATTTCTCCACTAAAAAGAAGAGGCTTTTAACAGCAAGGACTGAAGACATGAAGGATGAAGCTTTTTAGTCTCTTTAAATAAATTGATTTTAGCCAGAACTTTCTTTGAAGACAGTGATAACAGTTTTTATGCATATAATCATGAATAACAAGCCTTCACTACCTACCTTAAAAGCAAGAAAGGCTTCACTGCAATTCAAAACTTCAAACTGAAAAGAGAGTCTAGGGAGACAACTTTTGCCACAAGTTGTCGAAATGGTTGACTATATATGAGTGGTAAAAAAGATAATAAATGCATGTAAAAGTGATTATCCATCCCTCACAATCAATCACTTTGACAAGTTGTGGCAAATGTTGTATTTTTCAAAGAACACATTCATATTTATCCTAGCCTCAGGCCTGACCGAACCCAATCCAATCCAACCCTCTGCATTTGCATCTTTTACAATTATCTAGGAGGATAAAAAGCAACATAATCCTTTACAATTATTGGGATATAACGAGGATGAGAAGCAAGCATAATAACCGGAGAGAATTAAACCTTCAAAAATAACACTGAATGTAGATAGCAAAATCAGAAAAGGTTCTATTATACTTCCACGTTCAAAATTATCCATACCAACACTGAATGTAGATGCAAAATCAAATGCATCGCACATAGTTATGCTTAAAATACCAATCTGGAATAAGTATCAGAAACAAATTTATCAGGTAAAGAACTGGAATTGGCCACAGATTATGCCCTGGTAGGACACATTCTTAAAAATGACAGTTACTCCATGTGGTTTTTATTTTTAAATTTTCTTAAGATCATATAACTGGTCTAGTTAGCAAGCATTATTTTGAGGTTGTTCAGGATGAGAATTTAATTTGAAAAATGTGTTTGACTTAATTTGTAACGGACATAAATATTTATATAAATCAAAACCTTAAGGGGTGGAAGGACATTTATAAAAATCGGACGGATTTCCTCAAACCTAGAGGAAGGTTATTGTAATTTACCCTATCACTTATTAACAATCTCAAAGAGGAGACAAAGCTTGGTCTTCTCAGCCTTGTCTTAGCTCATTTCCTAACACGTTTATGTGCATACTTTCTCATACTACCTGGACGCATGTTATATTCAATCATATCACATCTGTAACAAATTAACAATCACAAAAAAGTTCGAAGAGACCAATTCAAACTTTATGAATCAACTGTGGCTTAGCGAATCTATGGAGTCAATAGCACTTATATACAAAAGAGATGTAATAGAAAATTCCAACCAAATGCCGAACATCATTCCTGTATGCAACACTATAATGTCAACAAGTAATTCATCTCTAAAAATTTTCCCATTACACCATAATTAAAGAATGTGGGGGACCAAAATTGAGAATCCTATTGTAACAAAAAAGAACTTACAATATGTACACTTCAGACACATACATCAATAGTTCTCCCCCAAAAAACAAGTCAATCATGTGTCAAAACCAAACCTACCTGTGGGAGGATGTCTTTTGCAACACAAGTAAGACCATAAAGATGGCTGCCATTCATATTTATTCAGAAACATTTTATTTTGCTTCTAGCATAAAAGAAATATAATCACTAAAGGGAAAATATGATACAGCTTCTAATTTGTGGAAACACAATTTCCACATGTTCTAATCAAAGTGCAAGAGAGCTCACCTCATCTGCTTTCCACAGCCCTTCCTCGTATCTGTACCACCTCATGAGCCCTTCATCAATTTTGGTTCGCTGGCACATAGTGCATGAGTCATTCATGCATGTTAAAAATTCACGTAACCGAGATGCCTTTTCAATAATAGATTGATCAATTTCGCTAACAACTTTTTTAGGTCCAGGAGGTGGAAGGACTTCTATTAGAAGGCAATGCGATATGTTAAGCACTTCTAGGTGAGGCAAACTATCCAGGACAATGATCAGAGCTTCCTTATATAGCATTGAGCATCGGAGGCTTAGGACCTTCAAGGTTGGAAGGAATGTAGCAACTGTACTAGCAAAGAATTTATCACAAGGGCCCATAATCTTCAATTCTCTAAAGTTCTTGCAGTTCTTGGAAATTTCCTCCATGAGGTATGGAGGATTTGCAATTCCAGGCATTGTAAGGGATTCAAGATCTTTCCATGCACGAATGGCCTTGCATATTCCAGTCTTTTTTATTCTGTTCCAAGCCGGCAGAACAAGTCGTCTGAGCTGTGGGCACCTGCAATAAAGACAGTGGTTATTGTCAATTCAACATTGAGTAGTACTATAAGAGACATAACAACACATCTTAAAATATATAGCTTAGTACAACTATTGGCTATAGGGTATAGTTATATATATTCCATGCTACATTGACCCATGCATCACAAACAATATTGTTTTTTTAATTCAATGCAATAATGTGTTTAAATTTAATTGGAAAACTTGAGGTACAACACCTGAGGAAATGTAACTAAGTTTTGTCCAAAATAACTATTAAAAAAAAAAAACTTGCTTTGATATCTCAACATTTATCATTTATCATTATAAAGACATATATTTCAGAAAAGGAGATCAGCAATACTATCAGAAACCTTAAGGGTTAAAATATTCAGCTCAATAAACAACAAAATAACTGAAATTACCTTTCTGCAGTATAAGTTAACTGTTCATCACTCACGAATAGGTTGAAATGGAAAATCAAGGTTGTTATGTTTCCCCTGCTGAGACTCATAGAAATCTTCAATAGACGGGTTAATATCTTATCAGACCGTCCATCAACATAAACATATGGCTCTAACGGGATTTTTATGAAATTCGATTTCATCATTGATAAATCAAGTGTTTTCCAAAGCAGAGGATCACAGCAAGCCATACGCCATGCACTACAGACATGAGCGATACCCGAAGTTAACTCAAGGATGTCAAAAGACTGGAAAATCTTCACCAAAATATCAGTGTCCAGGTCCTCCCATCTCCTCCCAGTATAGTAACCGTCCTCCATTTCACAAGCTTGTCAAAATTCTTTATGGATTTTTGATGCATCCAAATTTCTACATGAAGAATTACAAGGAATTAGTATAAAAGTTTAGTTCATCAAATTTTTATAACTCTATCCAAGAGATAATTCACTCATGATTACCAAAAGAAAACACAAGCTCTGGAAATACGACAAGATTTGCCAACTTGTTTCATAACTTTAATTGGCATACAAATCCCCAAATGTCATTCAAAAGTCATCTGATGCCTCTTAAAATATGCAGATCCAGACTAGGCTAATGCAGCTTGATGTAGGAATCGTTCTTTAAGAATTCAGAACTAAATTAGATTTCTTGATGAGACCTTGAAGGGTTCTTGAATAAGATGTTTAAGGGTTTTGGTAAAAACAGATTGAAACTTGAATATATTGACTGTTTTTTGTTAACAGGGAATAGAATAAGAAATAAGATAGATAAAAACACTAGGCACATACCTAACTTTTCCTAAGCAATCACACTTAGGTAGGAGAAGGCAATCACGCCCTCAAAGCTTAAAATAAGATGTTGGAATTGCATTAGAATCAATCTCACTATGAATATTATTGACTACAATATAGGCTATTGTTAAATCCTTTCCTACAAGGATTAGGACTTTAAATAACTTATTCTTAAAATGACTAGGATTACTAATAACATACAAAAAAAGGACTTAAGAACTTCTAAACCAAATAGGAAAAGGACTCTAAACATAAAATAAGACTCATTACAGCCCATTCCAAAAAAACTGGAAATTACCAAACTACCCCTATTCTATTAAAACTAAACCAGCAACTTTCTAACCTTAAAACTTAATACTAAGACTCAATAATAACTTAATACCAAACTACCCCTGTTTTAGTGACGATGTTTTCTAGAAAATGAGTCATTTTCCAAGAAGCATTTTCTATAAAACTATCTCATTTTCCAATATTTTGTAGCAACTTTAACTGAGTTAAAAAAAATCTCCTAACTTCCCTTATTTAGCTTACTATGAGATAGAGTTGTTTTCCAAAAAAATTTAGTGGAAAACAATCTCTAAAAATAAGTCATACTTTTTATGTTGACCAAAGATCCTTTAACTCATCTTTTTTTGTGCTACCAAACACTGAAAAACAAGGAAAATTATCTTTACATAAGGTTTTCCATCGAAACAAACAGAGTGTAATACAACCTAAGAAAGGTTCCAAGAAGGCCTTGGATCAAAATTAGACCAAAATTCTTGAATTTTTGTGCATTTAATCTTGTTTTTCCTTGAACTCTTCTTTACTGTCTGCGTCACAGCAAACTTTATCTATGGGTGGAGAAATGGCCATAAAGAAAACTGTAGTAAATTTCCTAAATATATACCAGGATTATTTATTCTGCAATTTTAGTGCACAATATAAAAGAATAAATCATAATTGTATTATATATTTGGCTGAATGCCAGTATGGAGCAGTACTGTAACAGTAAATTAGTAAATAAACAATGATAAGAATGATGATTAAACAAAAAAAAGAAAAAGAATGATAACAACAACAACAACAAAACAGCAACAACAAAACCTGTAACTTTTTCTGAACAACATAATCAGATTTGTGGGTTAAGAGGCAAAAGTCAACTCATACATATTCCAAAGAACTGATCATAGAGAAGATTGATAAACCAAATAGTTGCTCACAAGAATGAATGCAAAAAGAAGTGCAACCATTGTCAATGAGCGTATCATATGAAAGTTCATAAGAAAGTGGTAGAATTGAGAAACTAGACAACAACCAAGTCTTAGTCCCAAAATTTTTGGGTTTAGCTTTGGATCCTCTACAGATTAGTCATGACCAGCCAAATGTATTCTTTTCAGTTATTCTATTCTATATGAAGTCATTCTCTATGTTACTCCCATAATTGAGAAATTATATCAATTAAAATATAACATGATCCCATCAGGCTTGATCTCATGCACCTCTTACACAATCAGGATTAGCAGAAACCAATGGTTCTTTCTTTTTATTATATAAACACTTGTTGTGTATCAAATCTGTTTACATCCAATAAAAGAGGTCTTTATTTGCATAACTGAGAGTGAGCAAGATTCATAAAGGACGAATTGGATGGGTTTGTGCAGTGTATAATTCTCCACAAACTTGAATCTACACCATCTCATATCCTAAAATACCATGTTCCAAAAAGTTCTCACCTTGGCTCAAAACTCACTCCTGACAAGTAAAGTCCTTCAGTTATGCATTTAAATTTCAATGTCGGAACAATGACCATCTCAATTATTTCCTTGAACAGTCAACATACCAAGAAAACCTCAAACCTCATGATGCTATTTCCTCTTCTACATTGTGAAGGCTAGTAAAATGTCAATTTTCTAGCCAACAAAATAGTTCTATACCCTTCTTCTTAAACAAACAATGCACAAAAACCAATGCCTGTGAGGTTGCTTGTAGAACCCAATCACAGCAGCTGCATTATTTTAAATTGTAAGAGCATCTCCAGCAGAATCATCAAATTTTTGTACTGTTTGGAGAATGAACAGTGACTTTTACCTTTATCTACCTATTTTTTCAAATACACTTTCCAACAGACTCTCTATCTCATTTAAATATTATTTCTTCATTCATTATTTATTCTTTTTTTAACAACTACAAATCTTCCAACATTTTTTTATTCAACACCTAATTATTATAATAGAAAAAAAGGATTTGAAGAATGAATAGTAGCCCATCAGACTTGATGGGCTACTGTTCATTAGCCAAAAAAAATTTCGGATATAGAGAAGTGGTTGGAGCATGAACAGTAGAGATTTAGAGCAAATACTCTCTATATTTTGGCTATGCATAATCTGTTGGAGATGCTCTAAGTGGTAACAACTAACAAGTGTAATGTACTGGCTAAATCTTTTACACTGTAGAACCAAATTAAGGTCAATGAGTGCATAATGCAAACCCAAGCTCAATATAGTTAAAATTTGTACTAGTGCACAAGGCTCTTGCTTCTATGGGGTCTATGATAGTGATAGATAGTTGGTAGTCAAATTTACCCCCAATTTTGGAAGGAAATGGGTGCAACACGATAACTTCCTAGGAGGTCACCTATCCTAGTACTATGAAGTTCTAACTGGATTTAGTGCATTAGTGTTGTTATGATTGCAACATCAATATAGTTCTTAACTTTTTATTTATTTTTTATAAATGAATTGGCCCTGTCAAAATTTGAAATAGTATGGAACATAAAGAAAATATGAGAAAGAAAGAATGAAAGAGATTAATGTGGTTGGGTCAATAAGACCTTCATCAACACCACCGTAGGCCAAATGGCTACATCTTGCATTCGCTTTGATTGATACACAATACAAGAAAACCCATATTTATAATGAGATTTATAGAATTTGAAAAGAGTTTGAATTTGGTAAGGATAGAGTGTAACACCCATGTTTTACACCATTCAATAAGAAATTGTCACATTAGTTTTTTACCTAAAACTCAATACATCCTACCACACATAATAACATTTCAATAAACTCACAGTTAAGTTGAATTTTCAAATATGTATTAGAATGCCAACTAAATGTTGAGAAGGCTTTTGATCATGTAAACTGGAGATTTCTTATGTAGTTACTTGAATGGGGGTGGGTTCTCTGCTAAGTGGAGGCGGTGGATTTTCTTTTATATATCTACAGTTCGCTTCTCTATTCAGATTAATGGCTCTCCTTGTGGGTTTTTTAAGAGTTCCAAGGGGTTGAGACAAGGTGACCCATTGTCTCCTTTGCTGTTTGTCTTGGTTATGGAAGCCCTTGGAAGAATGTTGGATAAAGTGGTCCATGATGGCCACATGTCAGGCTTTGGTGTGGGTAACTTAGAGGGAAGATCCTTGGCAATGTCTCATCTTCTCTTTGCGGACAACACTCTAATTTTTTGTGATGCAGATCTAGATCAGATATTGTTTCTTCATATGATCCTTATTTGGTTTGAGGCGGTCTCTGGTCTAAAGATAAATTTGGACAAGTCAGAGTTAGTTCCTGTTGGTGTGGTGCATACTTTTGACTTATTGTTGAATGTCGTTGGCTGTAAACAAGGTACTATTCCTATGAAATATTTGGGTTTTTCTTTGGGAGCTAAATTCAAGGATAAGACAATATGGAACCCAATTCTGGAGAAGATAGAACGGAGATTAATGGGATGGAAACGTTTGTACTTATCCAAGAGAGGTAGAGTCACTTTGATTAAAAGCACTCTATCTAATTTACCTACTTATTTTCTATCCATATTTCCTATACCTGCTGTGATGGCTAACCAAATTGAGAAACTCCAACGGAATTTCTTATGGGGTGGCATTGGTAACGAACCAAAATTTCATTTGGTTAAATGGGCTACTGTTTATTTTCCCATTTCTTCGGGTGGCTTGGGGATAAGGAAGATAAGACTTTTTAATGCAGCTTTACTTGGGAAGTGGTTATGGAGATTTGGGATTGAGAAGGATGCCCTATGGAGGCAAGTTATAAAAGTGAAATATGGCTGTATATGGGGTAGCTGGTGTACCAGATTTGTTAATGGTCTATATGGTGTTAGTTTGTGGAAAAATATTAGTCAGGGATGGCCTTCTTTTTCTCGCCGCATTATATATGATATTGGGGATGGGTCTAGGGTGAAGTTTTGGCAAGACCGTTGGTGTGGTGAGACATCTCTTGCAGTCAGCTATCTTGTATTGTTTAGATTTTGCCGAGATAAAGGAGGCTAGTGTGGTTGAGCTTATGAATTTTGCTAATGGGGTCCCCTTTTGGGATGTGAGTTTCTTTAGGGGTGTGCATGCTCGGGAATTAGAGGCACTGTCGGGTTTCATGGATACCATATATGGTGCTTCAGTGAAGGGGTTTGGTGAGAATAAGATGTGCTGGAAACCTAATAGAGAGAAGGGTTTCATGGTCAAGGATTTTTATAGTCTTTTAGTGGGCTCCAATGACTATTGTTTTCCTTGGAAAGGTCTTTGGAAACAGAAGATTCCTCCTCGAGTAGCTTTCTTTGTTTGGATTGCTGCTTTAGGAAAATGCTTAACAATTGACAATTTACGAAAAAGGAAGGTTTGGATATTGGATTGGTGCTACATGTGCAAGTGTAATGGTGAATCGGTTGATCATCTTTTTCTTCATTGTCCGGTTGCTATGGACTTGTGGTCTATGGTGTTTGGTTTGTTTGGAGTAAGCTGGGTTATGCCACAATCTGTAGTGGGGCTTCTAGCATGTTGGCAAGGCAGATTTGGTCATCATCGAAATGGGTATATTTGGTTGATTGTTCCCCATTACTTATTGTGGTGTCTTAGGAGGGAGAGAAATAGTAGGTGCTTTGAAGATATTGAGAGATCCATACTAGACCTGAAGTTATTTTTCTTTAGAACTTTAATGGATTGGTTGGCTGCTATACGAAACCAATCATTCTCTTCTTTTCTTGATTTTGTAGACTCTTGTAATTTTTGTCCTTGAACTGTTAGATCCTTGTACACTCTCGGTGTACTAGGGTGTTCCTTTTTTGATATCAATAAACTTATTACTTATCAAAAAACAAATTGATTGAGTGTGGTTGTGCTTATTCTTTAATATGTAATATGATGATGTGGCATGTTGGAATTGGAAGGGTAAAACTTGGGTTTTACACCACATATGAATTTAATCTTATTTGAAAATGGGTCAACTATCAATTTATTACATGATGTTTTGATTTTGAATTTCATATCAATATAATTGATTGATCCAATCCCTTGATTTACTCTAAGCAATCAAACCTTGATTTTTTTTTTTATGCAATTGGTGGAAAGTAAATCATACTTCCCAACACTCGTCCTCAAGTTGTGCACTAATCAACTTGATAGTTTTATGTTACACTAATGGCTTGTTTGGATTGAGGGCGAGGGAGGGGGAGTAGAGTTGGCTGGAAATTAGGCCAACTCTACTCTACTCCCCCTCCCTCCCCTCAACCCAAACAAGCTCTAAAGGGAATAAAGAGAGCAATTGCATACATAATAACTCCAGGCTTCTAAGTGAGAAACTATCAAGTGCAAAGAGTATCACTAAAAAGTTGAATGGAGATCAGAACCCTCAGGAAATGCTCAATGGGCATATACTAGTAAAATATATATATATATATATATATATATATATATATATCAGAGCTTCACAAAATGAATTCATCTAAGGCCTCGAAAACAAAGAAAAAACCAATAATTGTTCAGAGCTTGGGACCTAAATATTTTATACACATCAAGAATTAAACTTTCTACAAATCCAAAAAGAAAAAATCAACGAATCATACAAAGATCAACAATGAACCAATTAGTCATACAAAGTATAAAAATTGCACACCAGGCACAATTGTAATTCTCAAAACAAGATCTCGAAAATCCACATCAAAGTTTGAACAACTCAATTCCACAACCTCTGAAAACCAAAATTTTCATAATAAAAGAGGAAAAACACAAATCCCAGAAACAAAAACACTTCTGGGTCTCATTATTTGCAGTCAGATCTTCCTATCTTGATCCAATTCCCATTCTATATATACACACACAACCAAACATACATGTACACAAACATGCATATACATATACATATATGTAAATATGTACAAACAGAGAGAAAGAGAGAGTGAGAGAGAAAGACCTTTATTCAGAAATCGTGTCGCTGGCTGTTTATTGATGAGGTACCTCTTCTGGGTTCGAAGTGAATTAAGAAAAGTTTGTGTCTTTTTTTCTTTTTTTTTTCAAAAAGAATGTAACCGAAGAGTGAGGATGAGAGAAATAAGCGATTCGATACCCTGAAATTCCTTCTACTAAAAACAGCCTTGGCTTACAAATCTTAACCGTTTAGCTTTAAAATCTGGTTGATGATTTTGACAGCAGGTAATATTGGAGGTCAATGAACTAAGACATATGACAATCCTATGTCGTACATTATCACCAAAAAAAAAAAAACAAAAACAAAAACAAAACTACTACTTGGGTTGTAAAGTAAAAACTGGATTTTTTAACTACACTAATACAAAAGCTTAAAGGGGAATCTGACCCACCAAAAATGGTGTAATAAAAATGCTGAGGGTATGTGGCAGGCAAAAAATCTGATGTCATTAAGGTTCATATCCTTATATTTTTGGGGACTGATAATACGATTGTGGCGTAGAACTTAAGGTAGAGTTTGAAAAAAAAATACTGTTATTAAAAAAAGAAAAAGAGTTTGAACAAAATACAATTACATCATTTTATTTGTTTAAGGTATCCTACATCTTACCACTATACACTCTTGACACAATGTTCACTGCACAAGTATTGATTGTGGGGTGTGGGAGGTAAGGACTGGTTCAAGTCCTAGAAGGGAGTTTCACACACACACATATACACTTAGATTACTCTACAATTAACTTTTTTTATTTATTTATAAAGATATATAGTTAATGTCGATATTGAGTTGTTTGACTTATTTAATAAGTATATGATTTATAATAATAAATGATAAGTTCTAGTTAGTTAAACTTTATTGAGATATTGGGTTTTAACTCCACTCATACAAAAAATTAATTGGTGTTTTGACTTGATAATAAAGAGTAGGACTGAGCACAACTCGGATCGGGTTGAGCTCAACCGGATAAAAAGGACCCGAAACTGCTCTCACCCAAACTTGCACATTCGGTCGAGTATTGGGTAGGTAAATCAGGTCTCATTCTCTTCTCTTTTTTTTTTCTAAATTAGTATCATCATTTGGGTAGGGTATTAATCAAAATCTGTTTAATATTGATCATAATATAATTAGTCTAAACTAATTAATTATAGTTAAATTTAATATCTATCATGTCACGCTATTTGCAAATGTGATAATTTTATTTACGTAATGTATCACCAATATACAACCTGCAATAATATTGAAAAGTCTAAACTAATTATAGCTGTTTCTCAAAAAAAAAAAAAAAAAAAAACTAATTATAGCTAAATCTAATATTTATCATGTCATGCCAGTTCCAAATGTGACAATTCTATTTATATAATGTACTGACAATAATATCAAAAAATTTTAAACACATTATTCCATTCCAGTGCATGATTTTCGTTCTTAGGTTTCATTTGAGAGTTCATAAGGGAATGAAATAGAATAGAATAAAATGATCATAAGGGAATGTAAAGGAATGAAATAGAATGGAATGTATTTAAGCAAGAGAAAGGAATGGAAAAGAATGGAATTAAGTAACCTTGATCGAATGTTTTAAAATAAAGGAATAGAAATGAATGAAAATGAATGGAATGTAAGTAATTTTGTTTGGGAGTAACCTTGCTTAGGAGTAACATAGAGAGAATGTAATGAAATCATTTTATGACAATATAACTATTAGACCCCTATTTTAAAATAAATGGTTGAATATATAGGGGTATTTTGAGAGTTTTAGTAAAAAATTGATTAAATCTAATTTTATTTCCTCACATTCCTCCCAATTTTAGGGGGAATGAAAATTTGAGGTTTTAAGGAAATAGAGAGGAATGAGTGTTTCCTCCTACCCATTTTATTCTCTTCCACTTAAATTTCTAAACAAGATAATGAACTTTCCATTCTCTCCATTAAAACTCTCAAACAAGAGAAGGAGAGAATATTCTAAAATTATTATTTTCGTTCTTTTCCATTCCATTCCATTCCATTCTCTCCTCCCAAATGAGGGCTTAATGTTTAATTTAAATTCAATGCGTTGAAAATTCATGGCAAGGAAACTGGTAAATTCATATTGTATTTCCAAATATAATCGGGTTTGTCAATGTTGAATTTTAAATTTGATCTTAAAATTCAATTTGGAAATTGCAAAGGCTTTAATGAGGTGACTATAGATAAAATCTTTCCATTAGAATTAAGTTTTTAAATTCAAATTTAAGTTGACATTTCTATTGGGAAAGTTTTTAATAAGTGATTAAATATTTTCTCAAATAAGTTGGGTCATTAATGTTAAGAGATTTCTTTTTAAAGTTTATTTAAAATTTGAATTGAAAATAAAATACGGAAAGTATAAAAGATGATAGAGTCTTAAATGAGGAGATTAGGTCAGGTTTGAAATTGAAAAAGGAAATAAGAAGTAAATTTATAATAAGAATTCATTTTTTATTTATAATTGGAAATAAAAAATAGTATATAATTTCCAAAGACCATGTTTTTTTTGCTTTATTGGGGTTTGAGAGCACTATATTAGGGAATATAGCATCAAACCTGCTAAAGGTGTTAAAAAAAAAAAAAACTAAAATTGGGCGGATCTTAGTGCAAGACCCAAACCTGACCCGCCCAAAACCCTTTGATTTGAGTCAGGTTGGGCAAAGTCCATGCTCAACCCTAATAAAGAACAATTATCATGGAATGAATGCTATAAATTAAAATTTTATCATATCTAAAAATCTCTCTCTCTCTCTCTCTCTTTCTCTCTCTCTCTCAGTTATGTGGATTCCAGCCTATGCCATGATGATAAGAGCGATTATCATGAAGTGGACACAATAGGTTTGATGTTAATTAATGTGGAATAACTTTACTCTCATTCTAACTGATGTAGCTTAGGGTGTATAGAAGCATAATCTATAACATACAAAACTAGAACTCTTCTACAAAACTTAAATTCTGCTAAAAAACTAGGCCAATAAGCAAAATAATAAAGAAAATCTTTTAAAAGAAATTTTTATTAATAAAAAGCCTAATTTGAAAATTGCAATTTTAACTTTGCCTAAAATTCAACTTCCCATCATCCCCCTAATTCTAAAGAGTATTTATAGGAAGCATTCAATCCTTTAAGAGATGAAATAACATAGTCCTACTTCTACTAGAGAATGGAAATCAACCTAATTAAGGGAAAATAAAAAATAAAATCCCAATTGAACTAAGGAAAAGAAAATTATGGCCCAACTAAAAAAGCATAAAATAGTGGGGATATCTTGGAATCATGCAAGAAAACTCAGTTTCAAGTTTATTTAATTAAAATATCTCTATTAACTTCTAGTTTTTATTTTTTCTGTAGTAGTACACCTTCTCTCCTATACACTAGATATAATTAAAGAGAGCAATAATTTGAGATAAAGAAATTATTACATGAATCAACATCCAAACTATTACTTTAGGAACAAGGGAGAGAAAAGTGTGCTAAACAATTGTAGTTCATTCTTAACAAAGTTAACTGTATATACAATAATGGCGGAAATATGAAAACCATCAAATAAAGACTTACTTCTCTTTCTTCCTTCCATTGCATCTCAGCACCATCCTCTAGCATGAACTTACCTCCAGTTATTTCACTTCCAATCCAACCATGTGTTGCAATTTTTATTCCAACATCATCTTTCACTTCAAATCTCAGTGTCTCATAGAAATTTACAAGAGCTGCCTTTGCAGCCTAGTGGTTCAATTTTCGAAACACCAAAAGAAGAAGAAAACCAGTAAGTGCTGTCATTTATTAAGGAAAAATGGCATCCAGTGAGATGGAAGAGGGCAAAACAAAGACAATGCAAAGGAGAAATCAAATTGACCTCATAGACTTGTGTGTGTGTGTGTAAATGTGTGCATATGATACCGATTGGTTTTGATAAAATCTATGATGACAAAGTTAGGAAGATCATGAAATTGAATCATCATATTCATTCTTCTAAGACATTTCTAGGTATGAGTTAATGACATGCAGATTTTCCCCTTATTATGGTGCTGTATAAACAGTGAAGCTTACACTAAGGTCACGCATAGTTTTTATTCTGATTTTATCCTCTGCATAATATGGTAAATTTATCCCATCAGAATCCTTTTTTTTTTAATTTATTTTTTATGTTAATAATAATTGCAGACTCACACGATGTATGGGAATAAATAATTATTTTGTATTGTAATATAATGTATAATTTTTTATCTAAAATTTTTTCAAGATAATTTGTTCTCTCTAGATCCTAATAAAAGCAGTGGTTCAAGCAATACCCACATATACCATGAGTTGCTTCAAAATCCCATTGGGGTTATGTTCTAAGATTGAAAATCTCATCAAAAAATTTTAGTGGGGACAAAGAGAAGATCGAAGAAAAAGAAGTGGGAGACACTTTGTCAACCAAAGAAGGATGGAGGTATGGGATTTAAGGATCTGACCTTATTCAATGATGCTCTCTTAGCAAAGCAGGCTTGGCAGCTTCTACACAATAAACAATCCCTATTTTATAGGGTTTTCAAAGCTAAATTCTTTCCAAATTGCTCTGTCATGGAGGCACCTCTATCTTCAAGTGGATCGTATGCTTGGCAAAGCATTTTGAAAGGAAGAGAAGTATTGAAGAGAGGTCTTAGATGGAGAGTTGGTTGTGGGGAAAGTATAAGGGTGTGGGATGATTCATGGCTTCCCTCTCTAGAGTTCCCACGGGTGCAGTCACCAGTAGTTGAAGGTTTTCAAAATGCAAGGGTAGCAGACTTCATTAATCAGAGCTCTCAGTCATGGGAATCTGAGTTAATTAATGGAAAGATTTTGAGCAATTTGCTACGTTAGCATGGATGATTTGGTTCCGCAGAAATCAAGTCCAGGTCAGTGATAAAGAATTTCCTTATGCTCAGGTGTCTCCTCAAGCAAACCAATTACTCCAGGAGTTTCTGTAGGTACAACCTGATCGGCAAAGATAGACTCAAGTGACAGGCCTACAACGAGTCAGGTGGTGAGAGTTCGTTTAGACCCCTTAAACCAGATTGTTTAACCTAATTTACTAACCAAGTGATTACTTAGATAAATTTTCAGATCTAGGTTAAACACAAATAAATCATATCATGCAAAGATTCGGAAAAGTAAATAATACCACGATATGATTACCTAGGAAAACCAATGAAACTAACCGTTTCAAGGTAAAAACCTGGAGAGGATTTGACTTAGCTATCTTCAAGGTAAACCAAATTCACTATAAGAGAATTGAAGTTTTTACAAAAGATTTAACCCTAAATCTAATGCTACCTCCAGTAGTAACTTACTGACACGACCACGTGCAAGTTCCGAATCCACGAACTCCTTCTTTTCTTGGATTTACAGCAACACAAGCACACCCTTGCTTGTGACTTTGAGACTCCACTCAAAGGTTTCAGATCACCTTCACTTGTTGATCTTGATGCAGCAACTAGTTCTACCAATCCTTGATTGTAGTTTAAGCTCCGATAGAATCTTGTGTAGTTAGAAGGTACAGAACCTCTCAAATCTCACAAAGAGTAACACACAAGTCTTCTTCAACACACCAAAAATGTGGCTAGGGTTTCCCTTTTATATGTGGAGAAGCTTAAGTGAAACCCTAAACGCTTTTGCGGGCTTGGGCCTGTTTAAAAATTTGCAGAAAAACTGAGCCTGCAATTTTCAATCGATCGAGCCTAATTCTCGATTGGTCGAGAAAGGCAAAACTTCACTTTTCTTTTCTGCAAACAGCTGGACTTCAAAAACTTGAAGCACCCTATTTAAGCATTGTCTAAACACCTAGACTAGACATGTTTTGATCTCGGTTTGCCAACACAAAACAATAATGATTCTAAATATTTAATTCTTAAATCTTTAGAACCTAACAAGTGGCATCCTCCGTCGGCGGCAGAACTTAAAGTCAACTTCGATGGGGCTGTATTCAGAGAAGACAATAGAGCTGGTTTGGGTGTGGTGGTTCGTGACCATCAAGGGCAGGTTTTAGCTTCATTGTTTGAGAACGTTCCTCTCCCACCCTCATTCGACGACGTGGAAGCATTAGCTGCTGCCCGAGCCATCTACTTTGCTGCTGAGTTAGGCTTCTCCTTAGTTATTGATAAGGGTAATTTTGTAATTAACCCATGACGAAACAAAAGGCGACGGACATAACAAGGTTGACAACTTCACTCATGAGAGACAACCTTGTTGTAAAGTCTACAGCTCCACCCCATACCTGACGGCTGCATCTTGAAGATAGTAAGCTGAAGAGAATAAGCTGAAGAGAGTAAGCTGAAGACATCCGTTTACTAATCTAACCAAAAAAAAGTACAAGCCAAATTTATCACAAAGTTCATATAAACCTCCTACTCATGGGCTTTGTTAAATATTGGTGAGAATTTGCTGGAAGACAGTAAGCTGACGACAGTAAGCTGACGACAGTAAGCTGAAGAGAATAAGCTGAAGGGGATATATGAATCCCTGACGACCCCGACGAGGGAGTGGGCGAAGCTGACGACCCTGACGGGGTAGTAGGCGAAGCTGACGACCCTGATGGGGCCTTGCTTGGTCTCCACTCATGCGCGTATAAGGAAGTATCTTGCGCCCCACGCTTACCTCTGATAAGGATAAAAATAATACTTAGAGCCGTCAGGCATGGGCTGACGGTTACAAGCAATACCATCAGCTTCCATTGGCAGAGGTCAGCAAACGAAGATCTAATAGGAATGCTGAAGGGCTTGCACAAAGCTGACGGCTCCAGGCTGAAGGGCTTGCACAAAGCTGACAGCTCCAGGCTGAAGGGCTTGCATAAAGCTGACGGCTCCAGGCTGAAGGGCTTGCACAAAGCTGACGGCTCTAGGCTGAAGGGCTTGCACAAAGCTGACAGCTTCAGGCTGAAGGGCTTGCATAAAGCTGACGGCTCCAGGCTGAAGGGCTTGCACAAAGCTGAAGGTTGAAGGGATTGCACAAAGCTGACGGTTCCAGCATAACTTTGCCTTGCCTTCCACGAATGGGTATATAAGGAAATATCGTGCGCATCACGCTCAGTATTAGACTCCTATAAGGAAAGGATCCCGTAAAATACGCCCCAAAGAGACTCCTAAAAGGAAAATACTTCTAGTCCAACAAGGAGAGGTCAACACTCTACTACTATAAAAGCCCCAATACCCTCACAAACCAAGGTACGCATAATTGACCCCACTCTAGTACTTTAGAGTTGTAAACAAAAGATTTCTCTAACTTGACCATCGGAGGGTATTTGGCCGGTACCATACCGGTACTCCTCTTAAGGTCTTCAGCTTTTGCGTCGTGCAGGTTCTTGTCAGGAGCACGTAAGGACCGTGTGGCTTACTGACGATTTTTTGGCATCATCAGTTATCATTGAGGGTGATTCAGAAACAATTATCAAAGCCTTGAATAGCAATGAGGAGTCTTTGGCTACCTACGGCCACATGATTGCTGCTGTCAGACCTGCTATAGATGCCTTTAGAAATATTAGTTTCTCTCACACTAGACGGCAAGGTAATGCTATATCTCATAACCTAGCTAAACATGTTAGTGGTTATCTTATGTGGATGGAGGATGTTCCTCCACATGTCTGTGATGTACTCATTGCTGATTATGGCTAATTGTTTTAATGAAAGTTCATGATTTCCTTCTCAAAAAAAAAAAAAAAAAATTGTTCTTTCTAAATATTAAACAATTTCTATTTGGTCCAATTACGTCTATTTCGGTTCAATTTGGTCAACTCGGTCAATTTCGGTCCCCCTTCAATACATTTTACACTAACTGGACCTTAAATTGATTCTTTTTGTAGGTTTTATTTTTGATTTCAGCTCAAAATTTCTTTTTTCTTTTTTTCTTGATTTTGGGTTGAAAAGTATGAAATTTTATTCTATTTGGGCTAAACACTTTAGTTTTAAGTTAAAAAATACAAAGAAAAATACTAAAATAGACATTAGAAATTAGAAATATGAGCCTTAAAAATGCAATAAAAATTATAAATATTAAAAAGTGTTATTCGGTCCACATTGGTTCTATTCAGTCTATTCTATCCTCTTTGGTCCAATTTGGTCCTATATAGTCCATTCTGTCCACTAAAGTTAAATTCGGTCCATTCAGGTCACATTGGACCTATTCGGTTCACATTGGTCCTATTCAGTCCATTTTGTCTACTTTGGTTCTATTTGGTCCTATTCGGTCCATTCTGTCCACTTTGATCCACTTTAGTCCTATTCGGAACATTCAGTCCACTTTGGTAATATTCGGTTCATTTAGTCCACTTCAATCCAATCTGTCCACATTGGTCCTATTCGGTCCACCTTGTTCCTATTTGGTCCTATGTCCATTTGGTCCATTCGGATCACATTGGTTCATTTTGGTCCATCTCGATCTATTTTTGTGCACTTACATAATGAGAAAGTATATGTTTGGGTTGAAAGCACCTAATATAAATCGAAATTTATTAAAAAATATATATAAATCTCAAATTCATAATATCTAAAATTTTAAGCATAGCATTTATTGTGTATGTCGTTCAATGCACAAATTAATTAAAATTCATATGTAAACTAAGGAAAATGTATCCACTTGTCACAACTATGGTTCCTAAGACCATATTTTTATTATATAATAATATAAATGATTTTCTAACATCATGTTCAATTTAAGTTCTTACTTGGCTAATGTTTGGTCGCCATTGACCAAAATTTTCATATTAATACTATAGCTTGAATTGTGAGTGATGGCATATTTTTTGCTCGATTCATGTAATTTTCCGATTTCATACTTTCATGTACTTCTTGTGTTTGTTTCCATAGTAAGTTGAAGATTAATGGATGCTTGGAATGACAATTCCGTGTTTCGAAATTCATAATTTTCCATTTTTGAATTTGTTTTTTTATTCAGGAAAGATACTTCATCAATATTTGAAGGCTGTAGCTGCTATACATGCCAGAACCATAAAAAAGCATACATTAATCACCTACTCAATGTTCACGAAATGATGGCTTAAACACCAATAGAAATGTACAAGTTTTCATTGGTCCCAATAATAATGATAATTGTTCCTATTGTTGTAGTAATAATCATAATCCTGTTCTGTTTATTTAAAAAAAAAATCATAATCCTGTCCTTGATGTTGCAGACATTACACACCATTTTTTGAGATTCTTCAGCACAATAAGAGAATAAATTTAAGGCAGGAAACTTTGAGCAGTTTCACAGACAGTTTAATGAGGAACTCGAGTTTGGTAAATAGGAGGGATTGAATCCTAGATATTAATAAGTGAAGGGCTTCTAATTAGATTTCAATTGGAGCCTAGTTTTGTCATAATCCTATCCTTGATGTTGCAGACATTTCACACATCATTTTTTTTAGATTCTTCTGCACAATAAGAGAAGTAATTAAGGCAGCTAACTTTGAGCACTTTCACAGTAATCTACGCTTTTTTTCTCCTTCTCATTGCAAATTAAATTGAAGCTTCATTGCATAAGTTGGAGTTTATAAAGAAAATGTTGAGAACCAGTAAGAAGATGGAATCTAGGTAGGTCGCTTCAAGGGGGACCTTGGGCCTCCATAGCTGAGATAGAGAGAGAGAGAGAATTGCACAATTGCAGTATATTCATCAATGTGTAGTTACAGTCCAAGTGTACCTTCTTATATCAGACTTGGATACTAACTAACCCCCAGATTATTAGCTAATTAAGCTAACCAACCCAACTAACAAATGCTAACTTGTCATACCAGTCAATCACAGCCTCAATGTTACTATACAACCCACACACAATACAATTTGTACAGATTCCTAACAGAAAACTAAGGCAAGAGAAGCACAAGAATTATGAAAGATAAAGACAAGATGAAGCAATAATTAAGGAAGACTTATGTTAAAAGGAAACTTAACATGTTCATGGCAGGCTACAACAAACGCTTATGATTAAATAGGCTTTTTAGCCAAAACAAGCCATCAATGCTTAGCTCAAATAATTTTTTTGCCTTTGTTTATTTTCTCTAGTAATTAACAATGGTGATCATTTAAATATCACCATAGAAAGAAGTGGATTATTGTTTTCGGTATGATTTTCATGTATGCTAGGGCCATACTTCTCTGAGGATTCTAAATAAGACCTTCAAAGTTCATTAACTACAAACTTTCTTACAAGTGGGAGAAAGCATGCCACAGGACACTATTGACTTGACTTGTAGGTTGCAAGTTTCATGCTCATTTTCATACGTTCAATACAGGTTACTAGACATGCTTTCTTATTACAAAGGCCTTTAGCCAAAGCAAAGCTTACTAGCTTTTAGCTAATTACTCCGTGGTCACGTCCCACTTCTTATAGATTTGAGATACCTGTTCTGAATTTTCAATTAAGAAACTGCATACCAGTTGCAGATAGATGCCTAGGAGCATGCAAATATAATATTAAATGTCATTCTGGCGAAGGTGCAAAACTGGGTTGAGCTGTAGTAGCTTTTGCAAACATAATGAAGGAACCAACATAGCCTACCCTGGTGATGGGTTCAACAGTCACTGTCCTCACACAACCTTTGGTTTCGTAAACATCTTCTTCTTCTTTCTTCCTTCCCCCCCCCCAGTGAATTAGAATCTATTAATCACAAACAATTACAACAGTATTAATTAATAAAGTTTAACATTTTGTGTCCTAAACATACTTTTCTTTTCTTTTTTAGACGAAAGGGAATTTATTTCTTAAAAACAATTACAGCAGTATCAAGACAAGCAGACCAAAGAATCAAAACCATACAAAGATCCCTATAAAAAAAAGGGATAAAATACTACAGATAACAGGACAACATATCATCAAAAGCAAACGAAAGAATATACCAATCCAACTGTTAAGATTTAAGAATCAGATAGTCTCCTATTTATCCAAAAAAAAAAAAAAAAAAAGAATCAAATAGTTTCCATCTAACCTTTGTTTCTAGATGAATCCTCGATATTCCTGCTTGATGCCAATCTCCATCTAACCTTTAAGACAATAATCTTGAAGATAGTTTCTTCATCTTTAGATTGTTACCATGCCATTGAGTGTTTTCTCCATCCAACTGTGATATAAATGAGCAATCCAAGCACTTTAAGAATGAGAACAACAAAGTTCTTTTGCCTTTTAGAACTCCGATTGCCCAAGCTAACTCTACATCCCAAGTACCAGGTTTTCTAGGAATGGAACAAAGCTTAATAGTTACTCCCAAATATGTTTTAATATCCAAGAGAATAGAGAAGATGATCTCCACTTTCTCCATCTTCTAAAAATGCAATGAAGTACATCATCTTGGTAAATCCCATTGCAGCCACCAATCCCTAGTGGATAATCCTATTCTTAATAGCTAGCCAGTAGCCAAGCAATGAAACTATGCTTGTGAACAGATTCAGAAAATTACAGAAGCTTGCACTACTAAATTTTTGGTAGAGTAACTCCAATAGCGCTCCATGTTTCCTAAAATTCGAATATTACAGATCTTGCAAGTTCTGAAGTGACATTTGCTTCTGTATTCTTAATTTCTTATCAATGTTTCACCTTAGTATACCTGCCTTGAAGATAAACCAGAGCTACAAACGTTGGCTAACTGCCAACTTTAGTTACCTACAATATGCCAATTTTGTTTCTTCGATGAGGGAGGAATCATCTTAATTTTTGTTTCTTTCCTGTTTTGTTTTCTGCTCTGTTTCTTCAATGAATATACCATTTCATCATCATCACTAAAAAAAGAAAAAAGAAAAAGAAAAAGAGGAACCACAATATGCCAATCATCCAGCCAAAGATAATTAAGTACCATTCCCATCTTCAGTAAGATGTATGAGAAATTGTCCACCTAAATAGGAGTCTGAAAATTTATAAAACTTCCATAAGGCAAATAGCTAGTAAATGTCCAGAATCCCTTACAGTACCTTTCACTACTGCCCCTCTGAAAGAGTGACATGATATTAAATGAATAACATTTCTCTAAATAAATGAATCATCCAATTTTTAATATCCCAAAATTAAAGGAAAGCACTGCTGAGAGACATGTTATTTTGAAGAAAATTGACTATTATTTGGAAGACGAAAACAAAAGTGTAGAAGTAAACTTACTACTGTATCAAAATATTGTGTACATTTAATGAACATTTCAAGAAAAAAAAGGTAGAAAAACTTGAAAATCAGGATCCAAGGTAAGTTTATTTATTTCTTTGAGATTTAAGAATATAACTCTGAGAATATTCTCCTCAAACATCAAAGGCCAAATTTGGCAGGGGAGAAGTAGGCTTTAGAGACCCACTATTTTGCAGCCTAGGCTTCCTTCTTAGAAATTTGTTACAAACAACATGTATAGTTTGCGTAGTCATGACAATCTTGAATCTTTTTTGTTAAGAGTTTACAAAGTGATCACTAAAAGAGATTTTAAAGAGGGCTAGATGAACCCTTAGATTGTCTATGGGGGTAATATATCAACTTTTATTTTCAAAGTACACAAAACAAAGGTATATGCTCCTTACAAATATGGAATAATAGAAGACTATTAAAAAGTTCCTTTTGAAAAGAAGTATATGCAAGGTTCAAGTTCATTGGAACACCTTGGTATATATACTGAGGCTATTATTGGCAAAAATCCAATACCAAAAGACAAGCAAGTTGCCATATTTTTGGACAAGTATCATTTCAACCATCCAGCTTGGTACAATTCCCTGTGAACCTATTCCAGTCTAGATCAAGGAGACCACATTGCGCGTGGTTCTGCAATGAAAAAGGTACAATTATGAAGAAGCTATTGTTGTTCAAGCACCAGAGTTCAAGCTTACCAATGAGTTGTGATTGTGAATCAAATCTGAAAGGATATTGTTCCCAGTTTAATTGGGTAAAAAATAGCCAATGCATCTAGCAATGATGAATTTCTCCTGATAGAGATTTATCTGATATGTCAAGAACTATCAGGCCAATCCCTATTCATGTTTTGGCACAAAATGAGGATATTGGTTTAGAAAAGTAATATTCAAAATTGTAAAATTTGGAGATGATCGCTGTGGCTGACCTTTGATACATTTAGAGCTCAATCAATGAGTTCAGAATTTAGCAATACCTTAGAGACTTCGCCATCAAGTTTGTTCTCAGGGAGATTGATCAATTTAATGTCCATAGCCAAATTCCAGAATCATTTTAGAACTGTCTGAATTCCTATTGAGAGATGTCTAATTGCTTAAGATTTATGTGCTGGCAACGTTGCAAGAAATTGTGGACCAAGCGGACAAGAACTCACTGTGATGGCATTGAGTTCAAAAGTAGGAGCTCCATTGGGGCTTACGTTCATGACAATAGAGTGTGAAGATGTAAGGTTCACGAGTTTAACAAATTTTCAAGAGATTCAGGATGGGACCACAGAAGAAGTTGTCATATATAGAAAGAAAGATATGCAAGATGTCTATAATGGCCTAAGGAATCTGGGATTTGCCCAGACAGCTGAGAATTGTCCATCTAAATAGGGAACCAAAAATGTTTATGCAAGGAATCTACTGTGCATGCAAGTTTCCTGTTCATCTTCAATATGATGTTTGAGAATTGTCTGCCTAAATAGGGAACCAAAAATGTGTAAAACTTCCATATGGCCAATCACAATTAAGTTTCCAAATCCCCCTTACAGTACCTTTCAGTATTGGCCCTTTGCAAGCATAACCATGACTCTTAAAAATGAATCATCTAGTTGTAAATATCCTGAAACTCAAGGAAAGCACTGCTGAGAGGAGAAAAGTATGGTAAATTAACTATCATTTGGGAGACCTAAGTAAACAGAAGCATAGCAGCAGACTTACTACTTTATCAAAGTATTGTGTAAATTTAATTAACATTTCATGAAAAAAGGAAAAGAAAATAAAAGCTAAAAGACCTTAAATTCAAGATCCAAGGTAGTTTTTATTTATTTCTTTGAGAATATCAGAAAAAATTCTCCTCTGACGTCAAAGTCCAGATTTGGCAGGGGAGGAATGGTAGACTTTAGAGAGCCACCATTTCATAGCCTAGGATTCCTTCTAAGAAACTGGCTGGAAGGGATTCAACTGATATCCTTGAAATTTGTTATAAACACGATTATTTTGTCCCGTTATGCACAATTTTGTTGTTTTTCGTTGAAACTTTACAAAGTGATCACTAGGAGATTCTTAAGAGAGTTAGCAAGATAGCCGGATCCCGGATGAACAATGGGAATAGATCAACTTTTGTTTTTAAGTAACAGATACAAAGCCTAGGCGTCAAGGTATAGTACACTACTTTTATTGAATCCATTGCTTGTATAAACTAAAATTTGATTTTACAATATTAATCTACAAGGATTAAATGAAACTACAAATTGGATTGCCTTTGACGTTCATAGGAAGAAACACGATATTCATATATGCTAATGGAGTGTATTAACTAACATAGATGTTATAGACATCATCAAAATATTGATTAACATGATCACATGACATTTGCACTAAATATGAAAAATCATACAACATTTACTTAAATGAAACAACACCCTTAAGCTTGTACACATGTTTTCTAGACATCATCAAATATTGATTAACATGATCAAATGACATTTAGACAAAATATAAAGAATCTTACAACATTTACTTACAATGGAACAACACCCCTAAGCTTGTACCCCATGCGATCTAAGAATTGAAAGTACATAATTTGCCATTGCTTGTTCAATAATAAAGGACCACATACACTCCAAAGCCCAACCACAAAGCCAAGTGCCATGCTCACATAGAACCAATCAACTTCAGGTCCACCAGTTTCTTTACTCCTTTTGTTTTCATTATAGGGTTTTACACCATTTGTAGTACAATTAACAGTAAGTGGTGGTCCACAAAGTTTGTTTCCAACAAAATTGGAAGGATTGAAGCTTTGTAGCTGAGTGCTTAAAGGGATTTTCCCAGTCAAATTGTTGTTTGACAAGTTCAAATGATTTAAAAATGTCAAACTTGACATGCTTGAGGGAATTTGACCGGAAAGTTGGTTCAAAGAGAAGTCAATAGATTCCAATGATCCCGTAGTACCTATATTCTCAGGAATACTTCCAATAAAGAGATTATATGACAAATTCAATGATTGTAATCCTTGAAGACTAGTCACTTCATTAGGGATCTCTCCTGATAAATTGTTCTTGGAAATGTCTATACTTTTTACCAATTGGAGAATGGTGTTATACTCTCGAATGTTCCCCTTTATCACTAGCAATGCACTTTCAAGAGGAAGAGTTTCAACATAATGAGATTGAAAATGATAGAAATTCATGAGGTGATTTGAAAAATTATTTGTGGCCATGGAGCTAAAATTTTTAACACATCTAGGTATGCTTCCAGATAGCTTATTATGTGAAAGGTCCAATATTTGGAGTGAAGTAAGAGCACATAGTTCTTTTGGTATGTGACCATGGAAATAGTTTGAGCGAAGGCTAAGAACCATCAAGCTTGTATATCTATGCCCAATCCATGTAGGTAAGTTTCCAGCAAACCTATTTTTAGCAACATCAATAATTACCAACCCTTCACAATTTTTCAAAGATGATGGTAATTTTCCAGAGAATTTATTGTTGTATAGGTGCAAAGAATAAAGATAAGTCAAAGATCCCATGGATGCTGGAATACTGCCACTGAAATTGTTGTTCCCCAAATTCAAGACCACCAAGTTGCTCCAATTCATCAAACAATCAGGTATTATTCCTAATAAAAGATTTTTTTCAAGATTGAGATGTTCTATGTATTTTGTCTCATTCACTCTAAAACAAAAGAAGTGAGAAATAGATCTGGAGAATGAATTGTTAGAAAGATCTAGCATATACACGTTAGAGGATATACAAGGTAACGAACCTTTGAAATGGTTTGAACTTAAATCAATCACTGAAGCAGACAAAATCACGGGACTGTTTGGAATTTCTCCATTGATCAGATTGTGGGAGAGATTTAGATGTTGGAACTGTGAAGACAAATTCCAAAATGAAAAAGGAGCCATATCTGAAATCTGTGTATAAGAAATGTCTAAAAACTGCATACGCCTTTGTGAACAAAGCCATTGGGGAAATTTTGGCCCTAAATTCCATGATCGCAAGGATAAAATCTCAAGTTGAAAAGGAGGAATCCAATGTGGACTTGCTTTTAAAGTCAGTTGGTTTTCAAATGCAAAAAGCACCCTCAAACTTGTTAAAGTGGCAAAATGAACTTCGGACACAACACCTTTCAACATATTAGTATAAATATATAAAGCCTCAAGTTTGGAAAGCTGTCCTAAATTTTAAGGGAGGGTTCCTTCGAATTGATTCTTCTCAAGAACCAGGATTCTCAGAGGGCCTCTTAGACAAGAGGAGCAAAATTTGAGAATTTCTGACCTATGGTGTGATCAAGAATGGAATTGGGAGCTGCTCTCCTTTGACCTCCCTCAATCCATCAAAGAAAAGATTAAGGCAATACCTATCCAATTGCATGGAAATGTGAGAGATACGGTGTTGTGGAAGTTCTCCAAGAATGGAGAATTTACCACTAGTTCAGCTTACCGGCTGGCAATTCAAGGGGAGGAAGCTGTCACGTAATTTCATGGGCAATGGATTTGGAAATTGGACATATTGCTGAGGATCACAAATTTTCTTTGGTTATGCTTACATGGCAGTATTCCAATTAGGAAAGTGTTAGCTGATAGGGGTATAAATTGTGAAAAGGTATGCCCAATATGCAGAGAGCAGGATGAATCTATTAGTCATCTCTTCCGTGAGTGCAGATTTGCCCGTGATGTGTGGAGAAAACTGGCTGTTCCTCCATCTCATGTGAGTTCATTTACTGATAATTTTGAGGTTTGGCTGAAAAATAATTGTTTGAGCGAAGTGAGACATATAGGGTCCATCCCTTGGTGTTTTCTCTTTTTATTTGCTGTTTGGAACTTGTGGAAAAATAGAAATAGAGTTGTGTTTAAGAACTCTATTCCAAATCTCACTTTAGATAAGATTTGTCTCAGCCAAGCTAAAGAGTATTACTATTGTGTAAGCAAGGCCAAGCAAGTTATTTCCAAAGCTGTTATCCCTGTAAAATGGTTCAAGCCTTTACCGGGTTGGCATAAGCTTAACACAGATGGGGCCTCACTTGGGAATCCAGGTAAGGCAGGCGGTGGAGGTTTAATTAGAAATAACAAAGGGGAATGGATTATAGGGTTTTCAAGGGCCATTGGGTACACTACAAGTGTAATGGCTGAATTATGGGTTTTGAGAGATGGATTAACTCTTGCCAACCAGCTGGGGATTGGTTATTTGGAAGTTGAACTTGATGCCAAGGTTATTGTGGAGATGCTAAACAAGGCTGACAACTCTAACAAATTTTTTTCTCCTTTGATTCTTGACTGCAAATCTCTCATGGCAAATCTCACACAGGTTCGGGTAGCACATGTATTTAGAGAGGCGAATAGATGTGCTGATTTTTTGGCTAAAAAAGGATGTTGTATGAGGGAGGATTTTGTTATCTTTGATGCTTCCCCCTCGGATGAATTAAGTAGGCTTCTTGTATCTGATATAAATGGTCTGTAATGTTATAGGCAAGTTGCCAATACTTTGGCCTTTGTGGTCGCCAGCTTGTAATCTTTTTGTTAAATATTATGCCTATTAACCAAAAAAAAAAAAAAAAAAAAGTAGTAGGATCCTCCATTTTTATGTTGATATCATATGGCCACATTATATTATATCATATCAATTAATTGTCATTGATATGATATAGAAAAAATTCATTGGTCAATGTTAATTGTCATTACTCGTAACTTTTATAAAAATTCATGAATCATTAAATTGAGTTTTTTTTGGGATGGGTGGGAGCAATAAATTTCAATGGAATATAGAAAAAACAATTGAGAAACTTCTGTTTTTTTGATAAAATATATTGAGATTTGAGAAGCACATATAGCATGTTAAATTGCATATTAAAATAATAAGTTAGTCGGGAGTTTAGCTAGATTTTACAGCTTTTTTGGTAAAAAAAAATATTATTTTTTATTATTATTACAATTAATGGTAAAAATCTTATGGGGGAATAGCCTCTCTTTATAAACATTATTTTAAGCATTAAAATATCACATTTTGCACTGAAATTGATTATATCACATTTTGCATTGAAATGGCTTTGAAAACACAACTTTAGTATAAACACATTTTACATTAAAATTGCACATTTTGAAGTTTTGATACAAAACATGATTTTTTTTAAGAGGCTATTTTTCAGAAAAAATTTTCCACATAAAATAATATTATTTTTTCAAAAATATCTAGATTTTACTTTAAAAGTGTTGCAAAAAAAAGGTAGTATAAAAGGTAATTGTATGCAAAATATTACTTACGAGTGTATTCTCAAAATGTATAGTTATATTACGCAAAGTTCGAGCATAATGAACTTAGCTGGAATGGAAAGGGCACAATTAACAATTTTATCATCGAGAAAACCTAAAAAATAATTATGAATGTGCAAGTGTTTAAATCTTAAAATTTTTGGGACATTAATTTCTGATGATGCATAAAAAATAGGAATATTCCTTATCAATTACCATCTCCAATGTTTTTGAAATCTTTCTCTAGACAAAAGTTTCTTAGAAATGCAGTTTATTACACATACCAAATATATTCCCATTAATGCTTTATTATAAATATTATTATTATTATTACTGATAGGTCAAAGACTTTAATTATTTTAATTAAAATTGAATCAATGAATTTTTAAGTATAAATATGGTACACATTGTGAATTTCAGTTAGCTCAAATCGTAAAATTTCTTGTTGTTGAATAAGAGATTTGGAGTTTAAACCCCGCTTACACCAAAAACTAATGGGTATCTTAGCCTATTCATAAAGAATAATTATCATAGACCGAATACTATATATTGAAATTCAATTTCGTGTGTGTCTATGTATATATAATAAAGCCATGACAAAGTGATCCTCTCTAAAGTGAGGAAATGTAAATGTTAAGGAAATCTACAATTGATAATATATATAAAACTAATGTTGTTTGACTTTTGGCTAACCACATAAGATCATGCTACATAAGCTTTTGAGACTTCAATTTATAATATAGATAATTATCATGGAGCATATACAATAGATTTTCAATTTACTTCCTTCTAGATGCCTAGAAATTTTATATTGTTCTAATTAATCTGAATTGTTTCAAATGCCATTTTTTGGAACTTTATAGTTGATTGATGGCATGTTTTCTATATTTCCAACTCAATGCTTTCCGGGAAATGTTCTTCATAAAGAATTGGACAAAGAGTTGAACTTGATGGTTTAGGACTTGTATATATTTAAAATCATTTAAAATCCAAACGTTATGAAAGAGAGACCTCCAACTTGCAAAACATAATAGAGACAATTGGTCTTATAATAATTACAAAATTATGACTATTTTTTATTTGCAAAAGAAAAGATAAAATAGAGGTTAAAAAAAATATCCAAAACTTTGAGTCTCCATTTGAAAACCCAAATTAGACTGGCTCCTAACCATAATGGGGCTACTATCCTGCCACCATTGTGACCAAGATCAAAATACAAAAAGATATTTCTGAATTCGTGATTATGCAAATAGTGATAAATTCATTTTACTACTCTTTTTGTTTTAGGAAATTATAAATTTATAATTCAAAGACTTTGAACCTCTAAAGTTTTGAAGAGAGAGTTTTGGAGACTTCATTTTTATTGTCTAGAGTCTTTGGATTCGAAGTAATCCATACGCTGGGCAGAATTTTTCAATTTAGAAAATTGTTTCTTTAGTATCTAATTTTCCACACTAACAGTAGCATTTTTGTCTATCTAGATTTGTCTAGAAAGTGTCTTTCAAGAAAATTAAAGCTTGGTTGTGAGGCCTTAGAATCTTAACAACAAACAATAGGAGACATCGAAATCTAATATCGTGTAAATTGGGTTTTCTTTGTTTACAGCTTGAAATTTTGGTAAGGTATGAGTCCCTAAGTAAAATAATAATAAAAAAAGTCTAGTTAAAATGGTTCAGTGTCAAATTGTCAATTAGTTTATGCATGGAGTATTTTTGATTTTTTTACTTAAGTTGTTTTGGTTTAAATCGATTTGGCAATGAGGTTATGGCAGACAACATCCTCCCATAGACAACAATCCCCATGGGCAGTCCAAGAGGCGAGCCGGTTAGAAAGATCAATAAGGTCTTGCTTGAAGTTGAGAAGAGCACGTCGCTTGGTATCGATGCAATGAACCTCAAAGAGCCCGGTGCAGAAGAAGAAGAATAGGAAAAAAGAGAAAGGCAAGGAAAAGGAATGAAATGGGTCTTAAAGAACCCTTCATCATCAGATTATTATTATATTATATTATTAGTTGCAAGGGCAAGGCTTACTCATAAAAAATTACACTAAACATTGGATGCTAATTTATAGGAGACTGACAACAGTCTTGTGCCGATTAGTTTTTTATTTATTTATTATTTATTTTTTAACTCTTGGGATTCACGTGATGATGAATAAATCAATAAAATATAAAAATATAGCATGTTTAACATAAAATAAATAATAAAAAAGCGAGTCTCCTAAAAGTCTTCCACTCTAAAAAGTTGTGTGTCTTTCCATTTTCTATAAAATAAAAGTTTATTATTTTGTTTTGTCAAAAAAATAAAGAAAAAAAAATTTATTGTTTGGCATTGTCTAACACTATTGATGGGGAGTATGCTCGATAAAATAAGAAGGATGTTAGTTTCAATCCCTCATTTTTCCTTCCTTGAGGCCAAACATTTTTTATAATTTTTTTTACTAAAAATAAAATAAAACAAAAGGCTTGTCTTCCACTAAAAAAGTAAAGAATAATAATAATTTTGTCTTATCAAAAGCATTCAAAATTTCTAATCAATTCATGATTCATGTTCATAGAATTTAGACTACAAAAGCAACCACAGTCATCTTTCTCACAAGTCACAAAACATAAACCCTTTTGCATAGTCTTCCACTACAAAAAAAAAAAAAGAAAAAAAAAGAAAAAAAAGAGAAGTCTTCCACTATAAAAAGCAAGTCTTTCATTTTTAAACACATTAATTGCATGAGGAATATTATAAACACAACAGTTTTTACAATAGCTAATTAGACAAATTTTTATCGATTCTTATCTGAGCATGTCATCAATATCGTGTTTTTACTTATCAAATTATTAATAATAATTTGTCTTTACGATAGATGTGATTTTTTTTTTTTTTTTTTTGTGGCATTAAACTTATTTGAATTCTTCTTAAGTAACACAAGGTTTTTTTTTTTTTTTTTTTTTTTTTTTGTGAAGAATTTGAGTAACACAAGTGATTAGGGAGAATCCTTCATAAAACTAAGTCATTAGTTTGAATCTCTCATTTTTCTGGAAAATGAGAGATTAATTCATGGTTTATTTATTTATTTATTTTTTAACGGATTAATTGGTGACTTAGGACTTAGGGTAGCGAATTCTCCCAAGTCTTTTCTCAATTACCTAAATTAGTTGACACAGTCAACATAACACCTATAAACGCAAATGTTAATAATATTTAATTGAAAGGCTCATAGAATTTGAAGAAAAATAACCAAAACTTTGAGTCTCTTATTCGAAAACCCAATTTAGATCAAATGGCTTCTAACCATAATGGGGTTGCTATGTTGCCACCATTGTGATCAAAATCAAAATACAAAACGATAATTCTAAACTCCTAATTGTTCAAATAATGATAATTCAATATATATATATATATATATTTGTTTTGAAAATTACAAATTTATAATCCAAAGAATTTGAACATCTAAAATCTTAAAAGAGAGTTTTGGAGACTTCATTTTTCTTTTCCAAGTTCTTTAAAGTCTCCTTTACGTTGGGCAAAACTTTCCACACATTAGTGTTTAGTTTTCTCCACTGCATAGTTTTTCCAAGAAAGTGTAGTTCTAGACTTTCCACGCATTATAGACTTTCCAAGAAAGTGTAGTTCTAGACTTTCCACACATTATAGACTTTCCACACATGGGTCCTCAAAGTCTTGTCCACCGCTTAGTTTTTCCAAGAAAGTGTAAACTTTCCACACATTATAGACTTATAGTGTCTACTATCTAGTTTTCTCCAAGAAAGTGTAGTTCTAGTAAAGTAAAGCTCATGGGTCCCCAAAATCAAGTCCACCATCTAGTTTTTCCAAGAAAGTGTAAACTTCTTACACATTATAGTGTCTAGTTTTCTCCAAGAAAGTATAGTTTTAGTAGAGTATAGCTCACAGGTCCCCAAAATCTTGTCCACCTAATTTTCCACACGTTAGTGAAAGTGTAATTCTAGTAACACTAATTTTTTTGGTAAATAGTAACACTAACGTTTTCTTTTTTTGATAAATAGTAAACAGTAATACTTTTTACTACGTTTCAGGCATGGTTTAACTATATTTATTGTAAATCCTCAAACCCAAAAAGTATGTTCCACCACAATTTTGATGATATATGTTTTGTATTTTCAGTTTAATGTTGTTAACCATTTCTAATTTTAATAAGATTTTTCTCAAAGAAAATGTAGTGATACACATTGAGAGGACTTTGAAACCCAATGGCATTGATTTATTTTGTTGTCGAAAACTTTAGAACTTGAAAAAAAAAAAAAACCAATGTCATTTCTTATGAACTCAATTTTTTATTTTATTTTTTCATTCTTTGGTATAATAACTGATTATTATTATTGTAGGGTAACAAATTGTGCACCCAAGTCCAAAGCATGCAAGACCCGGGCCCAATAAGTCCGCTGCAATATATATTTGTAGAGAGTGGGCTTAAGAATTAGATCTGAATGATGAGGGCTTCGTTTTACCTATTCTTACAAATGAACTAAAAAGTTGATTAGAAGGCCCAAAGTACAACGAGATAACTTGGAATAAGTCCGTTTTATTTAGGTCCGAGGAGGACTCTTCTTATATTATTCACGTTCTAGTTCTTTCTTTCTTTTCTTTTTTCTTCTCTCTTCCAAAAAGACCTCCCTTACAATGGAGGAGGAATGACATTATATAATCATCTTCTAAGCATCCTATCCTTACACTTGTCATTCATCTAAGGTGCCCCTTGATACTTATCCCATCAGATCTTTTCTTTGGCTTCCCTGTGAGAGGTCATAGTCTTGGTAGCACTGTTCAGAGGTCTTCTCCACATAAATGCGGCCAGAAAAGTAGTTGCAGGGTATTCAATGTGGTGGTAGCAGCTTTTCTTCAGATATTTTCGGGGATCTTTTCCTTCCCAGCAAGCTCACCAAGGTCGTTTCTGTCATTGGGGATTCCAGGAGGATTACTTCAGCCACTGGGATTCATCCTTGAACCGAAAACTTTATATCCGAGGACTATACCCTCCTCGGACAGAATCGCCGTTCCTATGTGCGAATCTTTTGAAAGTAGAATGCTTTGATAACTGCCACATTGCTCGGCCCATGAGTCTTCCTCGGACCAAGCCCACAGCCCAAGTTGTGTGACTCTTGGTTATTTGTCCCCACAATTATTATTATTATTATTATTATTATTATTATTATTTGGTTTCTCAACGCTTATAAATCATCTACAAAACTTAAATTTACAAGAAAAATAAGCTAAATAATAGAAAAAACTTTTCAAAAGAAACTTTTATTAATAAAAAAAGAGGTTATATTGCAAATTGCATTTTCGAACTTTGCTTAAAATACAACTTCCCATCATCCTTCTCATTCTAAAAAGTATTTATAGGAAGGATTTAATCCTTTAAGAGATGAAATAAGTCAAATAACACAGTCCTACTTCTTCTTAGAGAAGAGAAAACAACTTAATTAGGGAAAAAAAAAACATAAAATCCTAATTCTCAAAAAAAAACTAGGACAAAAGAAAATTCTAGTCCAACTAAGAAAGCATAAAAAAAAAGTCCTGCCCAAAAGAACCAAATTTTGTAAAACCATAAAAAAGGCCCAAATCTGATCCATTGGGTCCAATCATTCTCACTAGTCACTCACCATGTTCGGTACACAAGATGCAGAAGAACCCGCACAAATCACATTCGCCATTTTCATATTTTTAACGGATAAGTAAAACTTCAGAGTTTTCAAAATTCCCTCTCTCTTTGTCTGAGTCTCAGTTGTTAGTATGGGTGTGAAGAACTTGTGGGATATCTTGGAATCGTGCAAGAAAACTCTACCACTTCACCATCTCCAGTAAGTTTCCCACTTTTTCTTTTCTCTTTTTCTCGCCAACCAAACAGACCCTAATGGTTATTTTTCTTTTGGGATTTATGTTTGGTTTTTAAAATTTGAATTATGGGTTTTTAGGAACAAGAGGGTGTGCATAGATCTCTCTTGCTGGATGGTTCAGCTTCAAAACGTTAGCAAATCACACTCTTGTATAAAACAGAAGGTTTATCTCAGAGGTCTCTTTCACCGCCTCAGAGCTCTCATTGCTGTTAATTGCACCATTGTTTTTGTTACAGGTACTTAATTCATATGCTTTTGTCTTTCTGGGTTTCTTCAATTCTGTCATTTACTTTTAAAACTAGATGTGGGTTTTTTAATTTAATCTTTTACTTATTGTGAAGATTGGGTTTTTGGTTTTTTGTCAAAGAATGACTAATGGGGCACTTGATTTTTAGGAATAGTTTGCATAGATGTTTGTGTTGGTGATTTTTCTTTTTTAAAATGAGACTCTTATAATGTCACTGTTCTCTGTATACACACTATGTACATGGGATTTGGCCCCTTTAGTGGTTAATGTATGAATTCTTGCTTATCTATGAAGTATATGAAAACAATGTATTCAGTTAAGATGTCATTGCTTTCAGAGCATGGCATTTGACCACATATCTTAATTTTAATTAATCTTTGCTGCCTGTAGATGGATCCATTCCTGCTATTAAGTTATCAACTTATAGACGCCGCTTAAATTCAGGAAGTGAGGTGAGAAACCTTGTGTGCAAATGCAATCACTGTATGTTGTTTACTTTCTTTTAAACTTATTTTGGGTCCTTTTTTTTTTTTTTTTGGTGGAAAGTTCTTCATACTAACTTGATTTGGTTTATGAAGGTAGGTTACTCAAGATGATAGAAACTTGCAAAATGTTACCTCTCTACGAAGAAATATGGGATCTGAGTTTTCATGCATGATAAAAGAGGCTAAAGTTTTGGGCATGGCACTTGGCATTGCTTGCTTAGATGGGTAATGTCTACTGTTAAAGTAAATTTTTTTTAATATAGGATTATAGAAGCAAGAACTCACTAGTTTAATGGGTTTAATGAATAAAAAAGTATAACAAATGGAAACCAAAAGAATGAAATAAATAAATATAAAAAATTTATTTTATCTTATTAATCTAACCAATCTTGAAAAAAAATTTCTTGTCTAATCTAGACTTTTCAGGTCTTGTATGGTTTATTTTGCATGATATTATGGTAAATCATGATGCACCACTTTATTTAATAAAAATATATAAGGGAATATGTTTTCCTTAAAAGGGGAGAGAAGGGCTTCGATTCGTGGAAATGCTTTTGTGAGAAAATATTAGCAACCCCCCCCCCCCACCCCTTTTTTTTCTTCTATTGTAAACAAAAAGACCTGGACTAACTCTATATGTTTATATTTTATTTTTCTAAAATTTAGGATTGAGGAAGCTGAAGCACAGTGTGCATTGCTAAACTCAGAATCTTTATGTGTGAGTACACTTTTTACTGTTAGTCATGTCAGGATTATTCCATAGGAGATGCATACTATGCACTATCATATTCTCATAATAAAAAATCACTGACATTGTTATCATCATTATCATTTTTCATTAACATTACTATAATGACCATCAGGATGGATGTTTCACTTCGGACTCAGATGTCTTTCTTTTTGGTGCAAGGACTGTGTACAGAGATATATGCCTTGGTAAGTAGATTCACATTTGGTTGCATATTGAAATTCCTTAGAGTAACTTGTTTTTTTTTTTGGTACTAATTATGCTTCCATTTTGCTAATAAATTAGGAGATGGTGGTTATGTCACTTGCTATGAAATGACAGACGTAGAGAGACGGCTTGGATTTGGAAGGAACTCATTGGTAAGTTTCTAATTGTGAATGTAAAATATTTATGAAGCTTTTTAGAAAAAAAAATGATAATTTTTTTGCTATGCAATTGATTAACAATGAGAACAACCAAGCCTTAGTATTGTTTTGAGCTTGGCTATGGATCCTTAACAGATTAGTCACAGTCGGCTATATGTATACTTTTCTGCCATAGGCAAGTGCATCCATAATACTTAGTAATATCTTCAAAGTTTATCGTTCACCTGATGCAATGATAATGAGCAACTTTGAGAGCAGGACAAAAGGATGTTACTAAGCTGCAAAAGCATTTACATCTTGGCTTTAAGATATGACAAGCCCTCCTTCAACTCCTTTAAGAAACTACATTCTTCTATGTTACAAGACCTGAAATGATATAGCTCTGTTTTAGGAATTGTTGTTCGTGAGAGCTTCTCATATGGAACTGATCACATGTGTGTGTGCGCGTGTATGTTTGTGTGGATGCATGGGTGTCTAGCTTTGTCTTAATAATATTGATCGCAATCTACTTCATTTTCTCCTTAAGAAATGGCATTTATAAAATCTTTTATCTAAGTTTCTACTTTTATATATTCCGTTTGAGTCAAGCTTCTTCCACTTGTAACAAGCTAGGTGACTCGGTAACTTTTTGGATAAGTAACTCAGTAACTTGTGATCTTCAGATTACCCTTGCACTACTTCTTGGCTGTGACTACTCTCAAGGAGTTCATGGTCTGGGTCCTGTAAGTTCTAAACCTGTTCTTTCTCTTTGGTGGACTACATTCTTCTTTGTGTACCTATCAGATCTCATTTAGAATGGTGAATGGAAGCTTATGCTGTTGTACTAAAATTTCCATCTTCAGGAGTCCGCTTGTCAGATTGTTAAATCAGTTGGAGACAATGTTGTCCTTCAAAAAGTTGCCTCTGAAGGACTGTCCTTTGTAAAAAAGAAAAAAAGTTCAAAGAAACAGGGGGCTGTTTCCAAGTGCAATAATAGCAAGGAGAACTCACTGGATCATGATATGAATGTTAATGGTGAATTCTAGAAACCTTCTATAGTTCATGTTACAGGCCTGCATGTGGTTCTATTATGCTGTTTTGAAACTTTTTTGCAAGCTAATGAACTCTGTCTCAAATGACACTTTCTCCTCCAATAAGAATGGGTGGAGGGTCAGGTTATGGGTACAAAACCCACTAGGTGTAAGTGTGTGCAACAACAATAACCAAAATAATAACAAAGCCTTAGTCCCAAATTTTGGGTTGGCTATGGATTGTCAACAAATTAGTCAAAGTCGACCACATGTATTATTTTCCTCCATTCTATTTTATCGGTCTTTGTACCTTCCTTAATTGACATTTCATGTTTTACTGCTTCTATTAATGTTTTTATTTCTTTTATTTCTTTTTTGGGGGGTGGGGGTGTTGGGGGTTCATGGGTGTGCTAAATTTGAATTAGGTTTACAATTTAGTTGTGATTGAGTAGCAGTATAGGATAATGATTTTTGATCTTTGCGAAAAAAGGTTGTGATAAAATTGGGTTTTTGGTGACTTTAATAAATCATTTATAAAATGCTTTAGTAGGTATTTTCTGACACAAAAAATAATTGCTATATATATACATATTTATATATATATATATATATATATATTTGTGTGTGTTTGGACTTTTTGTGGACATTTTTCTCATGCTTTTATAGGATTTGCATCATAAGCGAGAGACTTGTTTTATCTTCTAGTTATATTTATATATAAAAAATGTGAAAAGGGGTAGAGGAAGACCTAAAATAACGTTGGTAGCCAAGGAGGGTAGTTGATTTTTTATCTGGGTGGAGGATTTGGTTTGGGATGCACTATTCGGTGATTTGGAATTTTTCACCGTTATGTTTGATGTGGCTAGAGGTCGGGACATGGTACGATGACAAGTGTCTTTCACCAAAAGTTACAAGTTGTGGTGTTCAACTTCAAGTCCAAGAACTCTCCAAAACAAATTAGGAGTAAGGCTACCTACCATGATCTCTCCAAGATGCCTGCAAAAAATGGGAATTTTGTGCACTGGGTATGACCTTTTTAAAAAATTATTAAAAAAAAAGAAAAAAAAATTTGATGTGGCTATTTTGGAAGGAGCGCAATCATTGGGTCTTTAAGGATAAAGTCAATTTAAAGAACTAGCTTGAAGTCTTGCTACTTCAATCTTTGTTTGATAGGTCATGTGTGTGGGGTCTCAAATAATACCTCTTTTGTGTAATTTTGTAATTCTTTTAGGTTATGGAGTACTTATCATCATGAGTCAATTAAAACCTTTTTCATTAATAACTTATTTTACCAATAAAAAAAAAAAAAAGTGAAAAAGGATATGATAATTAAAGACATGACAGATAGCCTGATTTTGGATAGGATAATATATGTGGCCTACCCTAAATTAGTTTATTGAGATCCATAGACAATCCCAAAATTTTGGGATTAAGGTTTTGTCGTTGCTATTGTTTTATAGCTATGCATGTGTTTTGATTATCAGTTCCAAATATTTGGTTTTACAAATGGAAGACTTCACATTGCTGTTACCATTGAACATTTTTTGGTCTTGTAGGAAGTAAGCATGATTCACAAAGGGATGACCAGCACTTGCAAGTTATTGATGCATATTTGAAGCCCAAGTGCCACTCGGCAGATTCTGATGCTGTGCATAGGTAAAAACATCAGTTCTGTTGTTTGTTGGGACTAATGCTTGTTGCTGCATATGTGAGTGTTTAGATATGTAATATGTTTGGACCTTTTTTTTCCCCCCTTTTCGTCCCTTTGTGTAACTTATAGATGATTTGTTATACACCATCTTTCATTTCTTTCTTCTGCTCCAGTCATGTCTTAAACTCTAACGAACTCAACCAGTCAACCCCTGCCCAATTCCAAAAGCTGAACAGCAGCTGTAAGGTTGTGGCTTTTGATCATTTTACAGATATGGGAATGCAACATGTATTTATATGAAAGGATTAATTAGGTAAAATTCTTTAAAACAACCCAGTCTTTCTGATTCCATTAGAGTATTGGAAATAATGATATTTGTCAGTTTATTTCCTCCCCCCCCACATCCAATAGAATGTCCTGTCTTTTTCCCTGGCTTTTCTGATAAAAGCACATATGATGTGATATTACTTCCAGCATGTCAAGCATTGCTGTTTTTAAAATCTACATCCCCACCCTGTGATAGGAATGCATATTTCATTATAACTGAGACTAATATGCAACTTCATTTGGTTTTGGCAAAGCTAATTTACTCAGCCAAAATTCTATATACTCTGGCTGATTCTGCCAAGTGTTATGTTAAACGTCTATGATGGCATTTTGAACTGGAAGTTTGATTATGTCAGTTGAGTATTTGGCCCATGGAAAATCTGTTAATGATAGAAACTCTTTAATGCAATGAAGCACTTATCTGTAGATCAATTCCATATCATCTAGTCTCTAATATTATTATGGTAAGAATATTTTGGTCTTTTTAGAATATCTGCTTAAGGAGACAAGTTATATGTATAGGACATGTTACTTATAAACTGGGAGAATTTTTTTTTTTTCACCAGTGGGTATTATAATTAATGAGCTTTTTCACAAAATAATAAATAAAGGGCATGAAAATAGACATGAATACACCTTTAAATTTATTATTTGCAAAGGCTTAGCATGTATCTCATGCAAAATGCTACATGAGTGCCCGCACCTGATATTTGCACAAAAATCACCATGTAATAGTGCTAGAGTTGGTAGTACCTGTTAACCTCAATTTCCTGTAATGGGCCACAGCATGTATATCAATCTGAACCTATGCATGGTTCAATAGGGTGCACCAAAAGCAGTGAAACTCAAGCTCTTAGCTTACCATCAGCTGGGTAAGTTTCAGCTTTTCCTGCTCAGCCTGTATTATTCTTAGCCCATCTAGAACTGGATTTAGACTGTGGTAGTGTGGTGCTTATATTGCAAAATCTTGGGAGTGAAGTACTGAAGTTGCTTTTTTTATTTCTTTGCCTTTGTAGGGCTCTTGCTCAATATCCTTTTCAACGTGCCAAACTTCAGGAGATATGTGCTCAGTTTTTTGAGTGGCCTCTTGATAAAACAGGTTCTTCATTCATTCCCTTGTTCGTATTTCATGCCTTATATGCTCATGCACACATACATCAAATGTAAGAATTTATACAAGCACATTGTTGATTTTGGTTGTCTTAAATAGTCAGAGTTTGTAGTGGCTAAATGGAAGTCAAGGCTTTTGGCTATTGTCCTGGTAACTCCCAAAACAAAATTCTCGTGTGAAGTCAGAATGTCGGATCTTTCCAATGGTTAAAATTTTTGGTGTGTTTTTTTCAGTGGTTTAAAATTTAAAATTGTTCAAGTCATCTAATTTGGATCTAAAACTTGGTGGATTAGGAAAATATGCTGTAATTGTAGGATGCTTATATTTGAGAATTGTCATACCAGATGCTTCAAGAGCATGAACCCTGCCCATCTGTGTGCATCACTTGTTTGTAGTCCGAAAGATCTGCAGAATGTTATGGGCTCTATAAATCTTAGTTAAAAAACTTAAAACATATTGAACAAGCTCAAGTATTTCACCAAGAGTCTTGCAGCTCAGTGGCATTGCCTAGTCTGCTTCCTGAGGAGAACCAGGATTCGAATCCCCCCTCCCCCACTTGTTGTAATGTTTGAATTAAAAAAAGAAAAAGAAAAAAAAAAGCACAAGTAACTCAAAATGCCTGCCATATCTATTCTAATATATATGTGATATGAATATGTGAAAATCTTGGGTAGGGCATGGATATGGCACATATCAATTTGAGGTAAAAATTGATTGTTCTTAAGGAAAAATAGGGATTTCAACAGATATAAGTGAGGATATATTTTACACCCCTTGTACTTGTTCTATTTTCATAAAGTCATTACACAAGGAAAAAAAAAAGTTTTAGACCTTCAAAATTCTAAATCTTCATAAATGTCTAGCATGGGTTTGGATCATTTTTAAAAAAAAATCTTCATAGTTTGTTTAATTATTTGTAGCTATTTTATGCCTTTAAAGTTTTTTATTCATCTTTTAAACTAAAATTTGGCACATTTATTACAAAATATTGATAAGCTTAACCCTGTCATATTATATCCCAGATTAAAGAAATGAAGTATTGCTGGTATCCATATTGTATCATATTGGCATTTGTGCTTGATACTTCACAGATACTTAGTTATTGTTTTCTCAGTTTCCTACCCATGGGCTTCACAATAGATTAATTCATGGTTAATATTATACATTCACTAAGACGTTTGCTGTGTCCATATTTCTAGATTTTTGGGATTTTCTGTCAACACAATTTGCTTGTGTCCAAAATCATAGAAAATATGGGAATTTTTTGAGGTTACAGGGTGTCATAAAATATAATATCTATAACGTTTCCTAGATTGTATGGCAAATTGGTCTATTATATGTTTTTCCAGTTTTTTATTTATTTATTTTATTTATTTTTTATTTTATTTTATTATTTTATTTTTATTTTTTTATTTTATACCTTATTCATGATTCATATCTCAGATGAGTATATCCTTCCAAAGATTGCTGAACGAAACTTACGGCGATTTTGTAATTTGCGATCAACTTCATCAGCTCTAGGACTGAAGCTTCCATTACACAAGGTATTACTGTTCTTTTTTTCTTTTTTTACACTAATTCATTAATGGTTTACTCAAGGTAAATTATGATGATAGAATTCTGTTTGGTCACTCATGTTCTATAAACTTGCACAGTTGCACCATTAGTACTACCCTGGAAGATTTTAAAAATAGCATATAAAGAATGAATGTCAATTGTCATTTGCATTAGATTGAAAGCTATGCTCTATCCTTCTGCTTGGACTATTTTTAAAATTGGAGCCACTAGCTCTTTTGATTTCATGATATGCTAAGAAGCAATTCTGGCATAAATTTATTGTAGTTACTGTTGAAAATAAGGTAACTGATTATATGTACTTTATAAAAAAGGGCAATGACTTTATCCATAGGACGAATAAATGCCCCCTTTTCACATTTAAACATAGTTGATAAAATCTGAGTGAATATGTTGTTTGTACTTTTCTATCTTTACCCATTTTGTGGCGTATTAGGTTTACGATTCCTCTTTCATTTGGCTAGTAATATTTCTCAATTACAGATACCAGTTAAATGCCCTGTCTCAAAAATTATCAAGCATCGAAAGGTTCAGGGAAGAGATTGTTATGAGGTCTCATGGGAGGATTTAGATGGACTTAAGACCTCCATAGTACCAGAGGATCTTGTAGAGAGGTAATGAATTTTATCCTTTTGTAGTGACTTTAAGTATAATGTTGGGTGGTGCTGCATCTAATCTGAGACGGATTTTGTGTTGCATGCACATTGAAAGATTTTGTTTGAGATTGCACTTATAACAGGCATGGAATCTTTTCTAATGAAAGCTTAGGTTTTTTTAACAATCAATCAATAGAGTATGTTTCTATTTTCCCTTTTTTTTTTTCTTGGAGTTTAGACCAATATGTAAGCAGAAAAAAGAACATATCTAAGTACAACAAATATTCTTAAATAATGCATTGAGAGGAACACATCAAGAAGACCGTTCATATTCTATAGTTATTAATGAATTTCTGGTAAAAGCTTACTGCTGTGTAAATGTTTTTTTTAACATTTTCATGGCCCATACAGAGGGTATCCAGTTCTACACCTGGAACTGAGCAAACAAAAAGTTCTACAATCATTTTTCAGATATTTCTTAGGGGTATTCTGGATAAGCAAATACGATTTATCTCCGTTTTTATTTTAATATCTTTTAATACTGGAAAATTCGTTTTCCTTATCCTTTATTCCTTTTTGTTTGTCCAAAGTGCTTGTCCTGAGAAGATTGTGGAATTTGAGGAGGAAAGAGCTGAAAGGAAGAAACAAAATCACAGGAAAACAAGGCCAAAGAAATCAGAAAAGGGATCTTCTGTGACTGAAATTGATCTAAAACTCCAAAGACTATTACTTGACATCGAATTAGAAAGCAGTTCTGTTCACAATGCCTCCTTTTCTTCAAATGTGGATATATCAGAAAGCCGTACTGCTGCACCAGAAGTTGATCTTACAAACCAAGATCTGTGGCTTGATCCAAAGAGCAGTGATGATATATCTTGCAATGAAGTTGGTCCAAGTACTGCTAAAAGTGAGGTCATTGATCTCTTAAGCCCTTCCCCACCAAGACAATCCCGTATAGTATCCAAATTTCCAAAATTAAATGGTCAATGTATTGATGTAATTGATTTGAGTGAATCAGAAACTGATGTGTCTCCTGAACATGAGAGGAAGGCAAGAGAGTTAAGATTGTTCTTAGCCAGCATTAGGGATGAAATCTCTTGAACAGCCATGAAGAAGTCTAATGTAATCGTAGTTTGGATTTTCCCAATGAAACTGATTCCATGTCATGTACCTCTTCAGTCTCCTCTTTGTGGTTAGTAGAGATAGTGTGGTGTTTCCTTGTATACATCCTGTGTACTAAGGTTTGTTCTTTTCTTTTAATGAATTTTTTGCTTATAAAAAGAGTGTGTATTGTATAACAATCATATTTAGATGTATTAACAAGGATACTGGATAAATTAATCTGAAGTCTCAAACGTAGGATGTAAAGTTCAAATTCTTTCATTCTCAAATCTATAGTTCTTGGCTTTAGACCTTTCTGGTAGTTTGTGATTTGGTTTCGAGCTAAAGATTGTATTCCATACTTCAATTTTGCCTGTGGATTTCAAGCTTATTACTTTTTTTATTATTAATTATATTTTGCATATTATCAATGACAAATCAATTTCAACCTTATCATCATCATAAGCATAAGTTCAATCTTAAAGAGGGGGTAAGGAAAATTTATTGAGCAGCACAGGAACTTGGGCTTGATTGGTTTATGTTATAAGAAAGTATTCTGAAAAATATGTGAGAACTTAGGCCTAATTGGTTTGTGTTTCCAGTTTATCACCATTTCAGAACATAGTAGGAAGATTCCATTCTGTTCATATATATATATATTACATTTTACAGTGATTTTTGTTTTGTGATCCCGTGCCCTCCGCAGCCAGTTAGCACCCGAAGAGAAGTCAAACAAACCACCCTCATTCCTGTAAAAACCAGTTGGATTTTCTTAAGCTCATGCTTGCTTACATTACTGTTTTCTCCCTTCATCCCTTCTTGTATATTTCCATGGTTTGTCACTAGTAGTTATATTTGAAGGTCTGCTTTTGAGGAGCTTTGTACCAGCACCTCACCAGCTCCTCCATTAACATTGCTTCATGCTAGTAACAAGGATTTAACGAGTGATGTGGTCTGCTTGCTTTTCAGTTTCAATCTTTGGTTGAGTATGCCAGTAATAATAAGCTTGCTTAATGCGCTCCCTTTCAGTACTTCCACCCTGTCAATTCACTGGGTTCCTATTTGTCTTATCAAAGCAGAGAGTTTCTCAGGCAGACTTTTTAACTGCAACTTTAAAATGAAAACCACTCCATAAACAGAGAACCTAGTGGGAAAAAAATCAGTGATTGGAAATGTAGCATCTAAAATAAAAAAAAGGTAGCTAATTTTTTGCTGGTAAAGAAAATACTAATCAAATTAATGTTAGGAACAAAAAAAAGCTAGACCTTTATTTCGGATGAAGTTCAAATTTGCTGCGATGAACAAACCATCAATTCTTCCTTCCTCCACTTTTTCTTTCATTTGTTTTGTTCACCCTCACAAAAAGATTGTAATACTTCACCAGGTAGGTATGGAAAGAAAATTAAACATATGAATCACAGAATTTCTAAGTTTCAAATATCTGTCTTCCTTTTTTTTTTTTGGTCTGCATTTTACAACAATAAAATCACAGATGAAGTTAACTGAATTGCTGCAGTCTACATAATAGAAAATTCAAGTCAAGAGAGGTGTCCTTATCAACCATATCCTAACCAACAAGAGCAGCGGTTGACAATTACCATGGGCAATTAGATATCATAAGCTACTGCACAAGAATAAAATGATCACTTACTCAAATATTGTAGCAATGAACTGCTGACAAGAATTTGTAAACCACTGCATGCCCTCATGCTGACCAGGTTGGCCAGTGCCTTTAAGCAGAGACCAATTACTGCATTTCAAAAGGGCTGGAACAAAAGCAAATAACAAAGATAAAAAGGAAGATGACAAGATATTTCTATGCAATTCTTGCCTCTCCCTCACTGTCAGAATATTTTTTTAGAGAGAGAGAGTGAGAACACCATTGGAAAAACTTACAGTTAAAAATTAGACACAACCCATCGCATTCAATGCACCAAGTAAATGCTTGACTAACTGAAAAGAAACAGTGGTAGAAAAGCCAAAATGTTGGTGCTACCACTCTAGTTAGTGTCCAATGGTTCAGCACTTGTTTTGGGTGAAGGAATAGCTTTCAGATTGCTCTCTGGTGTCTGACTACAATGTGTTGCTGTAGCTGGCATAGGTGTTGATGTTGCTGGTATAGTTGTTGTTGGTGTCATAAAATATGTCTCAAATCCAGAACTTGGGTAATCTGGATTACCAGGGAACTGTGCGATCAAACCACCTGATATGGATTGAATTTGGTTTGAAGAATTGGAAGATGAATGAAGGCTGCTACAACCAGGTAAATCAGAGAGGCTTGACAAGCCAGGTGGAGGAGCTAAGTCTAAGCCTTCACTTCGAAGGACATTACCATGCTCTTCATAGATGGAGGATGAAAGAAAATTCATGCCATGGCTTATAGGAAAGGGGTTTAGAGGCATAGACAGTATTGAACCTGGTGTCCACCCAAGCGAAGCTATTTGGCCTGTGACATTTGGAAAAACTGGTGGAGGCCCTCGGTATGGTGAAAGATGGCTCGGCAACAAGGATTCTGGTGCTGCCCCAGCTATTCTTACTGCCAACGCATGTCCATCCATTCTGTACCCATTCAAATGTGCAATTGCTGCAGCTGCATCAATTTGATTTTCAAATTTGACAAAGCCAAAGCCTTTACTAATTCCTGTGATTCGATTCTTCATAACTCTTGCTTTAGTAATCTTACCAAATAGAGAGAACAGCTCTATTAATCGGTTGTCATCCACATTTTCTGGTAGGTAGCAAACATAGAGGTTTGTATTATCAATTACTTTGTTAGGTCTGTCTTGTGCTTTTGTAGTTGAGCCAAGGCTGGACACAGAACCCTGCCCAGAGCTGCTCTGTGGAGACATTGTTATTACTTGGCAAGTTTCTATGGGATAGTTGTAGCTGCCGCCTTTGTCACGGTGCACACCAATTGGATTTTGTACTTTCTCATACATCCCAGCTGTTCTTACTGACAACATATGTCCATCCATTTTGTACCCATTGAAATGTGTCATTGCTGCAGCTGCATCACTTTGATTTTCAAATTTGACAAAGCCAAAGCCTTTACTAATTCCTGTGGTTTGATTCCTCATAACCCTTGCTTTAGTAATCTTACCAAATGCAGAGAACAACTCCATTAATCGGTTGTCATCCACATTTCCTGGTAGATAGCAAACATAGAGATTTGATTTATCAATTTCTTTGCCAGGTCTGTCTTGTGTTTTTGTAGTTGAGCCAAGGCTGGACACAGAACCCTGCCCAGAGTTGCTCTGTGGAGACATTGCTATTACCCGGCAAGTTTCTGTGGGATGGTTGTAGCGGCCACATTTGTCACAGCGCACATCAATTGGATTTTTTACTTTCTCATACATCCCAGCTATTTTTACTGACAACATATGTCCATCCATTCTGTACCCATTGAAATGTGCCATTGCTGCAGCTGCATCACTTTGGTTTTCAAATTTGACAAATCCAAAGCCTTTACTAATTCCTGTGGTTAGATTCCTCATAACTCTTACTTTAGTAATCTTACCGAATGGAGAGAACAGCTCCATTAATCGGTTGTCATCCACGTTTTCTGGTAGGAAGCAAACATAGAGGTTTGTTTCATCAATTTCTTTGTTAGCTTTGTCTTGTGTTTTTGTAGTTGAGCCAAGGGTAGACCCAGAACCCTGCCCAGAGTTGCTCTTTGGAGACATTGCTATTGCCCCACAAGTTTCTGTGGGATGGTTGTAGCTGCCACATCTGTCACAGCATACCATTTTAAAAGTAGATTTCCATTGAGGGCAGGCATAATACTGGTGCCCATGATCATGACAAACTCTGCACATATTCGCCTTCAGTGTGGCAAGTTCCTCTAACTGGCCCCGCTTATGCTCATTCATTCCCTCATCAATTGGTTTTAGTAGTTTCTCAATCATCCCAACTGCTGCATCCAATGATTTTTGGTTGTTGGCCTCTATATAGACATGCAAGTCTTCATCATTTTTCTGTGGATCTGTTGTTATGTCTTTACCTCTTAAACGGATCTTAGCACCTGTTTCCTTCTCCATTCTCTTCTGTGTATTTCCAAGAGGGCCAATAATAGGTCCAATAAAATTATAGGTAGGATATTCTTTCACCGGTATGTAAAGTTTCTTAAATAGCTTCGAGGACTTATACTCCAAAGGTTGTTGAAGAGTGGGATTCTTCTTAATCAACGTAGATATGATATGTTGACGTTTTTGGAGAAGTTTCTGACGGAGCCTTTCTTGGCGTGTATTTATTCTGATACCAAAGTAATCGTACACTAGTTCAGGTGAAGGAGATCTTTCCTCCATAGGCCTGTCATCATGAAGCTCAGATGTCTGCAACTTTCTGCTTATGTCTACAAGTTCAGCTTTCAACTCCTGAATCTCTGACTCCAATTCTGATCCGGCAACAAGCTCTTTCTTGAAATAAGGCAACTGAAGTGGACCTATCTGTTTCAGCTGCGAATCATCACTAATCCATTTAGTTTTCTTTCCTTTATTAGCCTGATCATTCTCTACTTTGTCCCATCTACTACGTCTTCTTTTTCCAAAACTCCCTGTACCTTCCTGTTGTTCAGAAGAACCTTTATCATCAAGCGTCATGGCAAGCCCAGAGTGACCATGGAGATGAGCAGCATACCAAGATTCTGATTCTGGTTTTAAGGATACCTCTTGCCTATATTTCTTTTGTGACTGATAACGTTGCAGGGAAACTGACTCGCCAGTTAATGCATCTGGTGACCTCTTCTTCTTGTATGAACTGTTAGGACCAGTGCCTGAGATGCATTCAGATAGAGATGCTTCTGATGGATCCTCAACTAGTTCTTCACTCTCATTGTTGTTGCGGTTAAAAAATGACTGAGCATCACATTCTGAAGGCTCCTCAATTTGTTCCAATAGCACCTCACTTGCTTCCTCTTCCAGTTCCTCAATCGGATCCTCTTCTGGATCCTCTTCCAAGTCATCACTTGGTTCTTTTTCTAGCTTATTTCCTACTTCCTCACTTGATTCCTCTTCTGGATCCTCCTCTACTTCACTTGGTTCCTCTTCCGGATCCTCCTCTACTTCACTTGGTTCCTCTTCCAACTCCTCCACAAATGGCTCATTACCAATGTATTTCCTGTATGAAGAAGACTGAGGAAGACATTTACTGGCTGCTGACACTAAAATTGCTTTATCCTCTGATCTTTTTTCTTTTATGTCATTCCTTGAAACTCGTGAAAACTTTTGGTTCCTCATTGCACCTAGGTCCTTACCCTGTTCCTACACACAACACAGTTTTTTTTTATAGAGAAAACACCTCAAATCAGCGCTATTGCAGCATCAGAGATTTCAAAATGCACCAGAAAAATGAAACAAGGAAAAGACTAAAGCAAAACAACCCTCCTAAGCAAAATTAGCTACAAGGAATACAGAAAAAGAAGGAAGACAAGCAAAACAAATTTATTTTGATACACACAAGAAATGTTGTGATTTTTATTTTTCTAGTTACCTACTACAGCTACTTTTACAAATGCTAGAACTGACTTCGTATTACAGTTCTAAATAAGGTAAGTCTGAATTTATGGATAGTGAAGTGAAGGGTCATGGCTTCCTGGTCACTTCAACAGTTAGGAAGAGGATAAATTACATCTAATAGCCTAGCTAAAATAGGGAAGAAATGTCCAACTCCAGTCATCTTCTTTGGATTGCTTTGTAAGCAACCCCATTCCTTGGGCAATATCACTACCCCATTGCATATTGTTTTTGATAGATAAGACAGGATTTGAACCTATGGCGTCAACTCCATATCGATTACTCTTTACCATCATGCCTAGACAACATTTTTTCCAAACTGGTATCTTAACAATGTTAGAGCTTTAAACTAACTTAGGTGGACAATAAAATTAAAGAGCATAAATCAGCAATGCCCTACATGCCATTATCTTCAATATTAATGCAATAGATTAAGGGTATGGAGGAATAAGAGAAACCCTAATATTGATTTGTTATATCTCTCTTCAAGCTTTCATATTTGTCATTTTTATCAAGTTTGAACGACTGGGTTAGCAAAAAGCAAGCATGTTTACTTCCTCATAATAAATGAAACAAAAGCATTGAATGTAGAAGCTGATAATCAAGTCTAAAAATCCCAAAAAAATGAAAGTATGAAACAGGTCTATTGGCAACAATAAGAGTACAAAAAGAAACAACAATAACCCCATGAAATAGTTTCAAAAAGAAACGAACCTTTGCTCTTTTGTGAAGCGAAACGAAGACCCAGAAGCAGAAATTACTCCTTCATTCTCTGTATTCTGCAATGGTGGTGGATGGAAATGGTGCTTTTTTTTCAGATCAATGAAATCATCTCTGAGAGACTGAAAGCTAAATATGGAAAATTATGTACTATGTAACAACTGGAATGTCACACAAATGGGCAATGCAAATGGACCCCACTTATTACACGTGGAGGATGAGCCCGTGGCATTGGCTTAAGAATAACAGGCAACGCAAACTGCGCCTGTTTGGTACTGAGATTTGAAAACGGTTTTCTGTTTTCAAAAAAAAAAAAAAGTGAGGTCCACCAATAAATCTTTTGTTTGACACTAATACTATTTTCAGAACAGTTTTTTTTTTTTTAATTTAAAAAAAAAAACACTTCTTGAGTTGTTTTCAATTTTCACAATTTGTTTTGAGTGGGAATAGTGTAATAAAATCAGCTTCTATTTTTTATTCAATTTTTTTTTAAGTGTTTGTCATTTCTCTGTCTCTCTCTCTTGCTTATTGACCGGATTTGGGCTGAGCCAAGCTTCACTAAGCGGTTTGATTATAAATTTATAGAATAATTTTATTGAGAAACAATAAATTAATGATTTAAGTCTAGATTAAGTCAAGCAATCATCTCTAAAGAGAGACTATTAAAAAAAAAAAAAATGATATGTCCACAACATTTGTAATTATATTAATAACTAGTCGCAACCCTGCGCGATGCGCGAGAATATCTAATTATTTTAAAATAAAATGTAATATATAATTTATTTTTTAAAATATTCATAAAATTATATATTAAAACTAACATAGTGTTTTCTCATAAGAGAATTTCATTTTAAATATATTAAACTATTAACTAAGAAATTTTCTTTTTTTATATAACTATTTACGAAACCAACAAAGGGCAAGGGTCTTTCTTTTTTTTTTTTTAAGTAATGAATTTGTGTTCCCTATAAATAAAAAATTATATATATTTATTTATTTTATGTTAAGATTATTTTCATCTATTCATATTATGAGCCAATTTGCTAGTGATAGAATATAGTGTGGATTAAAATTTTCCAATTATGATATTTAAAAAAGAATGAGAAAAATAGCTTTTTCCCACCATTAATAAATTTCAACTTGTAGCATCCTATTTTAATGTTATCTTTAATTCCAAACCAATCTATCTCTTTTGAAGTATGCAAAGTATAATCATGATCTCTCTTCTTGAATACATTACTTATCTCAATACATCCATAAAATACATCGAATCAAAACATGCCTATATGAAGATGCTTTGCAAAAAAACAAAATGTCTCATCAATCATCGTTTTGCAAAATGTCATATCAATCATCGCTTAACAATGATTAATTTGATCGATTAGGAAAATATTTTTTTATTTATAATCTATTAAGATTATTTTCTATGTAAAAACTGCAAATTTGTCCACTCAAAAAGATTATAGAATAAACAATTATTAGCAAAATCTCATAATTAAGTTTCTATATGCATCATTATAATAATTAATAATAATAACAACAACAACAACAACAAAAATAATAATCAAAATACAATTGCGAAAGCTAAAATATGTCACCCATTCAATTATTTCCATTTGATTAACCTTTGCTTTTATCTAAATAAGTGGCACTATAGAGTATTTCTAATACAATTGTTAAGAGTACTTTCTCTACAAAAACTACAATTTTGTTCACCCAAAATGATTTAAAAATAAACAAAACTTAGTAAAGTCTCATAGTTTAACATCAAATTGAATCACTAAAAAAAATGATTTTTTTTTTTTTTTGATTGGGAATTGGAATACCAAAATACCTAAATATGCATAAAAGTCGATACAAATTTGCCAAAAAGAGAAAAAAAATGTGAAGTGACAATTAAATCAACAATAACAAAAAGAACCATTAGGGGGGAAAAATTGGTTGAAACAATTTAAAAAAAAAAAAAGCATCAAAAGAGACAAAATTGGAGAGAGAGAGAGAGAGAGAGAGAATTGACCTTTTTTGCAGTGAACAACTTGGAAGGAATAGGGGAGAGAGGTGGAAATGAAGTAAAAGAAATTTATAAGAAAATCAAGTTAGAAGAGGAAGAGTGAAAGAAGATGAAAGGTTTAAAAAAGTGAAACCATAGAATTTATGAATATGAAAGGTTGGAAGGGTGGAAGTAGATAAAAAGTTTAAAAAAGTGAAATCGTAGAATTTATGAAGATATAAAGTAGAAAATTTAAAAATTTATAAAAAAAATCAAATGAAAAATTTAAGAAGCCAATGATTGGAGAAGATGAAAAATTGAACTAAGAAGACAATGGTTGAAAAAGATGAAAGGTTAAACAAAGTAAAAATTGCAAAAAATTTAAAATTTTTTTTAAAAAAGGCTACTAATGACATGGCACAAAAAGAGCTTTTGTAAAATTTATTTTAAAGCTTCCATTATTATATAATAGTATAGATAGATATGTATAGATATTGTTTTTGGTTTTAGATTCTTCATTGATTTTATTGCTTAGTTATAATATCTAAATTAAAGTAATTGAATGTGTAAAGGCAAAGTTATATATAAAATTAAAACTACTCAAGATGAATGTGTAAAGTCAATTTATATAAATATATATATAATATAATATATTCTCAAAAAATATTTATATATTTAATATTGTCAACAAATTTTAGGAATAAAAATTAAAAAAAGAACAAGAATGATTATGTAGTCAATGACATGGCAGATGAGGTGGCGCAATATGAGCATAGCAATAATAAATGCTATGCTTCTGCTTTTAGATATATATAGATATAGATTAGCGAGTTACATGACAAAAATACATTCATTTTGCATATATATATAAATATATATATATGTATTTATGTATGTATATTGAGTAACTTCACCATGCACCATGTGTAGTGTGTAAATTTAATTATTATATATAACCAAAATAAATCAAAATAAATATTAAATTTATTTTAAATTACCTTAAACATTGGAAGTAGTATTTTAGTTAAAAGTAAAATATTAAATTTTATGTAATAGAGTTTTCTGTAGTATAAAAGATTGGTAATTAATTGTGTTTAATCTACAGTAAATTATTTTATAACAATTAATGATAGTGATTAAAAAAAAAGTTGATCAATGCAATCTATCATACTCAAAGAGAGAAAACAGGAATCTACCTCAAAAGCCTATACCATAACTAAAAGGAAGAAAAATAAAATTGATGTTAATAAAATTATATAGATTACAACCTTAGATTGAGTATTACTTAATGAGTTTTCAACAATCGTAGGATCCATTGATTCTCTTATGACAACATTGAAAAAAGAAAAGAAAAGAAAATATAAAATAACATATATCAATAACTAAAATTGAAAAATACCTTTTAATTGCATTGAACCTGGTTGGGAATATAACCCAAAAGCAATTCTATCTGCACCATCTGGCTTTTTGCATAAAAGCTTGTTGCCTTCCTCCCAATCCCATGATATTGGATCTCAGGCACATAAAGTACACACTCTATACCATTTTTTTTTTGCTTACTTTATACTCAATAATCAATATCGGTGTTTCTTCCAATTTGGAAATAGGTGGATAATCTTATCATATTTCCACCTAGTATCTCGCTACCAGTGGAGCAAAGATAAAATCTTCTAAATTATAATAATGGAAGGGAAAATTTTAATGAAAAGAACATAACTTAAAAATATGTATTAGAGATAATCGAAGAAAATAAGTGAAGAAAAAAAAACAAGAAGAAGAAGAATTTGATATGAACAAAACTAGGATCCTTAAAAAATTTATTGTTATTTTATCCAAAGAAATTGATAAGAACAAATAAGTTATTTTTTTAAATTATCTAAATTATATAGTATATGATTTTTCAAAAACACCCATTATGAAAACACAACGGAATATGGGCCTATAGGGACCAAATAGGCTCTCTATGTTCAAATAGTTTTTTTACAATTTTTTATCGTAACTTGATAATATGTGCAACTGTGAATGATAAAAATTAGAGCAGTGACTGTTGCACATTGGTTTTACCCCAAAAAAAAAAAAAAAGACGGTTGCACATTGGTGTGCCCATACACATTGATGTGTAAAAGTATTACAGCAAAAATTATGTTCATAGTCTTATAAAAGAGGAGTCATTTTTCATGAGCTATGTCTGCTACTAACATGAACTAGGTTTAAGGAACCCTACTCTCGAGATTCTTCAACTGACATGCATGTCCATTCAGCATTGCCAAAATGCTCATAAGAGAGAGTGGAGACACAGGCTAATAACCACCAATAAAAGTACACAAATACTCCAGGATGGGAACACTTTAACCAAATTCAAATTACACATGATCTGTTTGTAAATTTACATTAATTGAATTTGAAGCTGATAATAATGGTGATGAGAGAAAAGGCAATAAAACAAATCATCTAGACCACCACACCCACACAAATGTTACAAACGGGTCCTGAACACTCATGTGAATAGCAGTGGCAAGATCATGATATCAACACACCAACGTAATTGAAATCCATCCAGTTGTAGAGACGCTAGATCCTAGATGTAGAACCTCTTCATGCAATTGCAAGCAAAGCTAATAATGATGGTAATCCCCACTACCTGACATGTAATTTGAAATATGAAAAGCATCAGTAATGCCTCTTAGCCTGTATGGCCAGGCCAATCAAGAAATGCTGAAGAGTTCAAAAAAAAAAAAAAAAAAAAAAAGATTAATGATTTTTTTATGTAACAGTTCATTAAAATAGAAAAAAACAGAGCCATATTAATGAAAAACCACAAGTATAAATGCTTGTAGGATGGGGGGCAAGACCGGAGTTCAAGTCTACATGAAGGAGCTTCACACACACACATCTATATATATATATATATATATACTTAGATTAGACTAAAGTAGAATTTTTATGGTGATTTGTTTTTGCTACCATGCTTATTGCATGCTAATTGAATTAATTAATTAATTAACTTGGCAAATTAATTGGTTAATTCATCACAACTCCACAATCTTGCCTTGTTCACTGCCATTGTTACGAAGATCCAATCCTTCAGGTTGTCCAATAACAAGAAATAGGCATGTCTCCATGACTGCTTTAAAAGCAAAGAGCCGCACATGCTCCAAAAACTCACAATATATCCAAGTCCAGCTCCAGCATAAAACCATTTTTTGAATTCATCTTTGTCCTTTTCGACATCTTTACTACCATCGTCGGTTGGCTCATCACTTTGGGGTGGTGTTTCTTCACTTGGGCACTTTTGTGTGAGTGGAAGCCCACAAAGTGCCCAATTCCCAATAAAACGAGTTGCATCAAAGCCTTGGAGTTGAGTGCTTGAAGGAATTTTCCCAGATAAATTGTTGTAAGATAGGTCTAAGTGGCTCAAAAACTGTAACTCTGACATACTAGATGGGATTTCTCCTGAAAACCGATTCCATGACATATCAAATGATTCTAGCTGCTTCAACTGACCAATCATTTGAGGAATTTCTCCAATTAAGTTGTTTTTGGATACGTTCAGTACAACCAACTCCAAAAGGCTCGAGATTTCACTAGGAAGTTTTCCTGATAGTTTATTGCTTGAAAGGTTAATGATCTTTAATAGTCCAAGATTTTTACCATACTCATACTCCCTCCCTTTTAGTACAACCATTGCACTGTCAACATATATTCCCATACAAACATAGCCTCTATCTGTGCCAAGGTAATCACCATCAAAGAGATTACTGGAAGATTTCCCTTTGTGAGCCATGGCAGTGAAATTATTGAGGCACTGTGGTATAGTTCCAGATATGTCATTTAGAGAGAAGTCCAAGATGCGTAAATATTTCAACTGACATATATGCCATGGTATGCTTCCATTGAACTTATTGGAACGTAATATAAGAACAATCAATTGTGGCAAACCTTCGGCAATCCATGCTGGAACTTTTCCAGAGAATTTATTGTTTCCCAAGTCCATAAATTTCAAGGAGCTGCAATTTTTTAAGGATACAGGAAAATCTCCAGAGAAATTGTTGTTACGTAGACTCAATGTTACAAGCATCGACAACAAGCCCAAAGAGCTTGGAACCTCACCAGAGAAATTGTTGCCAGCCAAATTCAAAATAAATAGGTTAGGCCAATGCATAAAACAATTTGGAAGTGCTCCAGATAATAGGTTATCAGATAGGTCTAGGAAACCCAACAACCCACCATTGATTTTACAAAGAGGCGTAAGTGAACCAGAAAATTGATTTTTAGAGAGACTCAAGGAGCTGAGATTAGTTGAAAAAAGTGGCAATGGACCCTCTAAACGATTAGCATTCAAATCAATTGTATGAGCATTCAAAGGCATCTTCGACACATTAGGTAGCAGTCCATGTATTTGGTTGCAAGAAAGATTTAAAAGTACTAATTTAGGAGGCAAGTTCGCAAACCACTCTTCTGGGATGGTATCAGAAATTTCAGCATGGGAGATATCAATGGTGGTAACATTGCTTTGTGTTAGGATCCAATTTGGAAATGTAGGCCCCAACTTGCAAGATCTCAAGTACATTTCATCCAGTTGGAAAGGGGGAGCCCAATTGAAGTCGAATTCAAGAGTAAGAGAATTATCAGATAACTGCAAGTGCCGTAATTTGGAAAGATTTGAAAAATGTGCTTCAGATATGACGCCTTGCAAAGAATTTGAAGAAACATCTAAATGTTCTAGCTTATGAAGGTTTCCAATGGTTTTGGACACAGTCCCGTTTAATCTGTTGGAAAAAAGATTTATTTCTTTTAATGATGGAAACATTGCAAAATCAGGCAATGATCCGGTAAATTGATTCCTTGATAATTCCAAAACCTCTAATGAGTCTTTTGCACATCCAGACAAGTCATTGATACTCTCAATGAGTTGTCCATCAAGATTGTTCCCCGACAAACGCAATTCACGTAAAGTACATATATCCCCAAAGAATTTTGGAATGCCACCTTTAAGATGATTGTTTTCAAGATGTAGACTCTCAAGAGAAGTAAAATATTTCAAATTATTGAAATGAGGAAAAGATGAAAGACTCATTGGGGGAAGATCACACCACGCCATATTCAAGGTTGTTAAATAAGGGAGACCACTCACAACTTCCAGCCAATCATTGGCAACATGGAGATTTGTGAAACTTAAGTCAAGGTCTTTTATTGAAAAGAGATGAGACAACCATTCGAGATTTTCAATAATTGTCAAATTATTGCAGCTAAGATTGAGATATTGCAAATGAGAAAGGTTTCCAAGCTGATGTGGAATTGGCCCACTGAGTTTGGCTCTAGAGAGATCAAGGTATTCTAAGTTACCGAGAGATCCGATGAACTCAGGGATATGGCTATGATTAAAATCATTGTAACTGAGATCCAAATAGGTCAAATAAGGTAACTCAAGTAGTGAAGGATTAATCATACCTCCCAAATAAGAAAAACCAAGCCTTAGCTCAAGTACATGGCCTGTTTGGTTGCTGCAGTGAACTCCTTTCCAATTGCAGCAATTCTTATTTTCATCTCCGCTCCCCCAAGAAGAGAGGTTGCCGTAGGCATCAAGAAAGCCTTTTTTGAGCTTAAGGAGTGCTTGTCTCTCCCCATCTAGGCACCTGATGTTGTCACTGTCAGCATCTCCAACACTTGAAATGAATCCAAGTGCTGGTCTCAAATGCAATAAAAGCGTGTAAAATACAATTGCCTGAAGAAGTTTAAGGGAAATTCCACCCGTGAACGTGATCACTGTCATTGCCAAATAGCCAATGAGGAAAATGATCAATTTTACAAATGAAACACCCAATGCTCTAAGTATGTTTTTCGAATAAACAATTTATATTGAATAGAAAAAGGCTTTATTGCTTTGAGATAGCAGCAAATCATGACTTTGACCCGGACCTAAAGTTTCTAAGAAACAATGAAGAAGCCTTTTATTTCCAAGGCCTTGACATTTTAGTTTAGACTCTTATACAGAGTGCAGACTTCACCGGAAGTTTTCAAGTCTAGGTGGCAGACATTGGATATTCAATGAAAAAATTCTCTTGTGACAACTGAAAAGGACGGATATTGTAGTGGGTGGAAACTGGAAATTCAAACTAAGAGGTTGAATTTGTTGTGTTATATGAAAACCATTGGAAATGATAATCTCATTTGATATGATATGGTTAAATCACATTGGTATTGGTCCTAATCCACTACCAAGAGGTTATGTGTTTTTTATTTCGGTTTTTGACTTAGAGCTCTGATAATGATGATCTTTCTCTTTTTGTTTCTTCCTCTCTTCGTTCCCTTCTCAAGTCCGGAAGGGTGGTATTTATAGGTGGGATTTATAAGACATTTCTCTCACATTCCTTTGTCCCACACATGTGAGTCCTACATTTTATAAGAGAGATGTCTCATGAGATATTTTCTTAGTGCTATAAGTCTATTCCTATCACCCCAACTATTTGAATGAATCATTTAGAATTTAATATTGGGTGGTTGTCCACAGGAAACATCGATAAATGCGGAGAATACAAACTTAAGTTAATGACACACTCAAATTTAATTTCTCATTTAATCAAAAAAAACAGAATGTGAGTTCGGTGCAGGTTATGGATGTGGAGGAGGATAACAATGATGTTTGGCTTTTTTATGGCTAATTTCTAGTAGACATTTCGTTTTTTTGCCGGTAATTAAATTATTTGGCACAAAAACTAAACAAATTAAATATGACACGTGGCGCAAAATTGGAATCCAATTGAAGATTTTAGTTAGATTTTCTCTTTTATATATATACATATATATATATATTATATTATGATCAGATACTTTCAAAACTTTTTAAGTTTAATATGTAAAGAAAGACCTCTTGTTTCTAATATAGACCTTCAAAGTTCAAATACTTCATCTCCCAACTATCGAATTATTATAAAAATTAAAAAAAAAAATTAATATCACCAATGTTCATTTTTAAAATTTGAACTCTTTAAAACAAAACAAAACAAAACAAAACAAAGGCTAAATTGCAAACTATACCTGTAAAGTTTGGAGATGTTTGGATTTTACCCTCTAAAACTTGAAGGTGTTTGGATTTTACACCATGAAGTTTCAAATACAAACAAACTTGTAAGGATGAAGTGGAAGAGCATGCAAATTTGTTTATTCTTGATTGTTCCCTTTTAGTTAAAAAGAAAGTAGGAGGAGGAGGAAGTAATTTTTTGACATATTTATATACTTTTTTTTAGGAAAACATATTTATATACTTAGTTTCAAATTATTAACACAATTTTTTATTGTAATGCAATAAATTTATATGATATGTATTTTTCAAAAATATATTATAGAATCTGAGTTTGTAAAAATATATTAATAATGAATCATCAATTTTATTTAGAACATATTGTAAAAATTGTATAAAATTACTGTATTTATTTTAAATATTGATTAAATGATTATTTAGTTTTTTTTTTTTTTTTTGAGAAGAAAGAGAATGCAGTTTCATTAATCATGAATAGGAATATCCAACATTACTAAAGAAAAAATATCTGGAGGAACAGATTCCATCCAAACTTCTAAAAAAAAGATAATCTTGTTCTTTGGACTAAGGCATTTGCGATTGCTTTACCTTGCCCAACAATGTGAGAGAAAGAATAACTCTGAAAAGAGTCTGCATAAAAGAAAATGTCTTTTATAATATGACCACAAATTTAGGTTAAGTAATGATATCAGTTTCCATCAAAAAAAAAAAAAAAAGTAATGATATCAGTTATATATTTTCATTGATGGCATGATCAGCTTTACCATTCAAATTGGAATTCAAATATAGTGTTAAACTGTTAATGCATCAGTTTTTCTCTCCTAAAGTTAGACTTTCTAATTTGAAAAAACTTCTCTTTATGCGTTGGATGAAAACTCAATGTTAGTGACTAAATGAATATTATTATTATTGAATCAATTTATTTCCATACGTTAATAGCCAATTGGTTTTGAATTTTCAAGTGGTTTTGAATTTCTAATATATAACCGTTTTCAAAGCGAGAATGGTAACATTACTATCTAGGTCTAGGCTCATAATTTGGGAAAAGTTAATGGATATTTTAAGTGTGCGTTTGTGTAGTGGCCAGTGTGCGTTTTCAGCGTTTGCGTTTTTGGCTGGATCCCGCGGCACAGTTTATGACCCAGCAAAAAACGTAAAAACGCGCAGACTAATGTATTTTTGGGTCCCACGGCACTATTTACACCTTTAAAAATTATTTTGTTACAGTGTTTTCAATTTTCAGGAAATAAGCGGTATCCAAACACTCCCTAAGAGCCTCAACTCCTCTACCTTTATTGGTAATTTCATTATACAAATTTCAAGTAATTTCTGGTAATATCTCTCCTTTTATTTTCAACATGACAAAATGTTTCACTGAAATTTATACTTGAATAAACAATAGGTTTTGGTAATAAAATTTAGATTAGTTTCAAATGGGTAGAAGTAATTTTATATAGCTTAAGTTGAAAGAACTAGAAGTATAATCAAATGGGCTAGAAGTAGTTTTTAATATGCTAAAGATAGCTTTAAATTGGAGGGATACTAGCAAAACATTAGATCATGTGAAATTTTAAGTGTCTATTACCTATATGTCTCTAATAATAATTTTAAATTGCAAGCTGTAGTTGGGCTCTTGTGAGTAAGGATGGCAATGGGGTGGGGTGGGTCCGAAGGATTGTGTTTTCGCCCCTGCCCCACATGGTTTTATCTTACCCTATCCCCACCCCGCCCCACATGATGGGGAAAATTTTCTTGTCCCATCCCCACCTCGTTAAACTCTACTTCTTGTTAATTTGCCCACATCTATTACAATTTTTTTTTTTTTTTTATATAAAACTTGTTTTGCTAATAAAAATATATAATGTACTTGAAAATACAAATAAATTTATCTCATCAAATCAAACTAATTTTTAACAAAAATTGAATAATATTATTAAAGTGTTTAACAATATAATATCACAACGAAAACAAAAATCTCATAATACAAAATCAATAATTAGTATATAAATTTGTTTATAATAAAGACAAAAGAAAAGGTTAAAATTGGTACCTTATTTCTAACCTTGCTAGAGGAAAAAAAAAAAAAAAAAAAAGCCTTGTTGGATAAAATAAAATAAGCTGATGATATGTTTGTTTAAATAGTAAAGTTTTAGGGTATGAAAATTTTACAATTTAACCTTTATCAATGCAAGAATGGTGCGGGGCGAGTTGGGTCTAAAAAGTCTAAACTCATTTTTGCCCCGCCCCGTGATGCGGGACTAAAATCTGGCTCCATCACCACCCCAGCCCCACCACCTTTGTGGGGCGAGGAAAACTCGAGTGGGGCGAAATAGGAAGGGGCGAGTCAAGCGGGGCGGGGAAAAATTGTCATCCCTACTTGTGAGGTGGTAGTCAGTGGAAGAAACAAATATATAAATCATTCGGTAGTCAAGTTGGTAAATTCAATTGACTAAATAAAATTATTTCAATTAAATTGGATAATTGTTTTCTTCCTCAAATAAAAAATAAATTAAAAAAGAAAGAAAATTTTCAATTTTTATTAAAAATAATTACAAATACTACATTATTTTTATTAGAATGACTAAACTTTTATCACATTTAAAAGAAAAACATCTCATCAGAATCTAAAATTAGACGTGTACATAAAGTAAGAATAATAACAAAATCTTAGAGAGAGCGGCTGGAGTTTATTAGAGAAGAGAAATGTGAAAATGAAAAAATAAAAAGACAAAAAAAGAGATAAGAGAAATGAAGTGGGTGAGTATGTGAGTGAGATAAAGTTTGCAACATGAAAAAGTTTATATATAGGCTGTTGGGTTAGGTTGTGGTTGGTAGAAATATCTCAACCCACTATTCAACCAGACCCACTAAACTATCTATCTAACCAGCCCAACCTGACTCGCTTCACGTAATGTCCCACATGGGTTGGGTCGGGTCAGTGCGAGTCGACCAGGTTAGTTGGTTTTTATTCACAACTCTAGGTGGTAGGCAAATTTGGGGTGGTATGAAATTGTGGTGAAATTTTGTTATAACCTTAATTTTTTGTTTATATTTTTCAATAAAAATTCTGGCACTTCTAATTTTTATTTATTTGATAGGGTAAAATACTATTTTGACCCTTAAACTTTATTAGAAGTTTGTTTTTCGTCCCTAAAATTAAAAAAAAATTCTTTTTCTGTCCTTAAATTAATAAAAAGTTCATCTTTCGTCCTTAACTATTACTTTCTATCCTTGAATTTTATAAAAAAAAAATTTAAAATCTTTTTTCTTCCCTAAATTATTAAAAATAATTCTTTTTTCATTCCTATTTTTGTCACTGAACTATTAAAGAAAAAAAAAAAAACTATTTACAAAGTTTAAGAATAAAAAAGAATTTTCTAAAATTTAAGGAAGAAAAACAAACTTTTGATAAAGTTTAGAAGTCAAAATAATATTTTACTCTATTTAATATTTATTATTATTCAATAGTAATGACTTACAACCAAGGAATGGAAAATTTGAATCATTGATGTCTTCTTTAAAAACATGAAAATATTTTAGATATAATATTATATGACTTATTGGATTTGAAAATATCCTTTTGGAATGACTTCAAGTCCAGGTCCCACCCACTAATAGATGTTACATCATAGATTTACTGGAGTTGGAATTCTTTCCAGTGCAACTTAAAATTTTCTTCTACAAAGCTTTAGAGCATGTTTGGTAATGTTGTTTAAATAATAGTTTTCGTTGTTTAAACACCACAACACGTATTTTCACAACACTTTTTTCCCCACACGTATTTTCACAACACTTAAAAAATATTATTAGAAATCTCTTACTAAACGGACTCTTAAATTTCTTTGTCCTTGCATTAAAATATAAATAATAAATAGATGTTACATCATAGATTGACTGGGGTTGGAATTCTTTCCATTGCACCTTAAATTTTCTTCTACAAAGCTTTAATTTTCTCTATCCTTGCATTAAAATATAAATAATAAATAATTATCTTTGTCCTTCACAATAATTTTCTTTGATGAGTGGGACCCACTTGCTCTGAAAGAGAAAAAACATATACCTTGGTGCCGTTTGGATTCAGCGTTTTCCGCTGAATCTTGCGTCCCGTTTTCAGGTTTTTTTTTTTTTTTTTTTTTTCAGCGCATGAACAGTAAAATCACATGATTTTACTGTTCAAGAGACAAAAATCATTGTAGCAGTATTGTTCACGCACTATAGCAGCACTATTCATGCATTTAAAAATATTAAAAATGGGTCCCACGGTAATATTCATACATTTAAAAATTATTTTGCTACAGTGTTTTCAGTTTTCAGTTTCAGCAGCAATAAGTTCAATCCAAACAGACCCCTTATATAAGATATACCTTCTCCATGATTAGGGCTAGGTATTAGGATAAATGGCTAAATCTTGTTCTAACTTAACAAAACCCTTAAATACATAAGAAAATTTTGAAATTTTAAAAATAAATTTAAAAACAACAACAACCTTCTCTGAAATATTGCAAGCCCTTACAAAACTTATTTTCTAAATAAAAATATTCCTAAACTGATCCCAGTTTATACCCTACCATAAAAGGACTCTTTTTATTTATTTATGAGAGCATCCGCAGCAGATATTGCATAAATTATGCCATTTTACCACACCAAATGCCTACTTTATTATTTTACCACATCATTTTACAACATCTCATTCATTAGATATTTTATAATTCCATTTTATACATTAAAATAATATTTACTACACATTAAAATAATATTTACACTCATCAACACAATCAACAGCCATCTGCCAACAACCAACAGCCACCACCACACAATCACCACATCCTCCACAACTAAAAACACAACTCAAAGCAAACTCAAGCAACCACCAGACCAAAACCCCAACCAAACCAACCCATCAACAAACAAACTCAAGTAACCACCACCAAAACCCACAACGCTGCCGCAACCAACCTCGACTCACAATGCCGCCGACCTAAAACCTTGACCCACAACCCATAGCCCACCAACACCAAATCGGAAGCCCCACCACCACCACCACCACCACCACCTCAACCACAAACCCCGACAAACCCACCGCCTCCACACCCTCACCCACACCCACTTCCAAACCCAAAACCTTCATAACCCAGACTCCAAACCCACCATCTTTATCGCCATCATCGTCATCGCCGACCCACTCATCAACAACACCGACAGCCACCACCGGCCATCACCCCCACAGCCCACCACCACTGCCACTGTCACCGCCCATAGCCCACAGCCCACCACCACCATCAGATCAACCCAAATTGCAGCAAAAAAAAAAAAGAAACCCACAACCAGAGAGAGGCAAAGTGAAAGGTGGACAGAGAGGAGAGGGAAGAGGGTGAGATCGACGGTGGCCTCGGGGTGAGATCGGCGAGATCGAGCGTGGCTGCTTGAGCGTGGCAGAGCGCGTTGTCGTCGTCGGAGCTACGCCGTCGTCGCTGCCGGTGAACATCCCGGACTGGTTGAAGAGAGAGGGAACCGGTACAGGGAGAAGAGAGAGGGAACCGGAGAGAGAGAGAAGAGAAAAGAAAAAATGAAGAGAGAGGAGAGAGAAAAGAGAATATAAAATAATAAAAATTTTGCAACATTTGTCCGTACCGTTGCAAATTTGCAACGGTACTGTAGTTATGTTGTATAATTTTTGAGATTTGGCACATCTCATAAAGCACCATATTTGTGTTTGGTGTGGTAAATGTGCCAAATATTTGGCATTTGGCACATTTACCACCTCTGCTGTGGATGCTCTGAGAATACTAAGTATTAACACACACACACATGGAGAGAGAGAAAAAGGTTTTTTAAAAAAACTTACAATAGCGTATATCCAAAAGGGCCTAACTCTTAGATATACAGCACAGGCTTTAAATCTCTTTAACTCACACTCATTTTCTAATGTGTGATTAACCCACTGTTTTTTTTTTGAGAATACTAACCATAAAAGGACTCTAATTTGATTAGGAAAGCCTTAAAAACTCTTAAAATTAAAGAAATAAAACCCTAAATGCTAAAATAAAAAAATTACATAAAATTTAAAAAATAAACAAACCACAAAAATTAAACCCATATCTTATTCTACATTAATATACTCCCATCACGGCCATACTGATTTACTTACATATTTTGTGTAATGAAAACGTCCATCCTATGCAATATGCATCATCATTCTTTATGATTATTTTGGTCTGAAATAAGTGCTTTTTCCTAATTTTATGCTATTTGTTAAAAATGCTTTCTTTTTACCCAAAATTTGATTCAAACATGCTATAGCATAAACTTATTCGAACATGCTACCCCTTTCTTTTCTTCTTTTTTTACTCCTAAAATTTAATTATAATTAGAATTCTTCTAAGGCACAACATTTATACAAGCTGAGTTGTTGTCAACCCACCATTAAGTCAAAATATAATAAAATAAGATTATATATTTATATTACCACAACTCAAAATAAATGTGTTATGAAAAATGTTGTGAAATTTTGTTGTATACTAGACTTTCTCTTAAATATTTTGCATTAACAATGTATTGCATATGAACCTGTACAGAGATGTCCAACCAGAAGAATAGTGAAAAGAACCCACCCTCTTCATATAATGATGATAATTTACATCTCAATTCACTAATTAGTTTCTCTGGATGCTAGAGTACATAGGACTGAAAGGAGAATCTTGTGCTAATTACAACATATGGTCACTCAATCAGATAAAAATAGAAAATGAGACAACATTTAACTAAAAAAAATGAGAGAGAATGGAGATGATGTACTAAGTGTCCGTTTGGGAACAGCTTATTTAGCTAAAACTGAAAACTTTTTACTAAAAGTACTATAGATAAAAGAAAAGTTAGCTGAAATAGTACAGTAAAACCCATAAATAGTACCAAAAAGTGCAGTGAGACCTATGAATAGTATCAAAAATAAACTACTATTGAGCCTTTTATCTGGGTAAATACAAAAGGAACAAAATTCAATTGATATTTCACATCAACTCCGTAATGCAATTTGCTTGCAATAAACTACTATCGCCAACAGCAAGGAAACAAAGCATGTCAATCACAGCATGAAAATATGTTAGTCTCTCTCTCTTTCTTTCTTTCTTTTCTTTTTTTTTTTCTTTTTTTTTTTTGTTTTTCCCTTTCTAGAAGTGAAGGGGGGACCTGGGAGGTGTGGGAGAACATGGAAGTACCACTTGAGCCAAAGGCTCAATGATATAAAAATACGTTAGTCACCAGCATGAAAATCAATTAACATCACCACCAAAGAGAACATAAATTTCTATCTATTCAAGGGGAGAGGGAACCAAGGAACTCCATCTTAACCTGCTTATTAATTCCTTTGCAATGCTTCAAGCATGGTTTAAAACTGAAAGCTTCTTGCAACTATTATCAGATATGTCTTTTAAATCCCGTCCCTCTCGCACAGAAACACAGTAGTTTCCAACATCTTCATGATCTGTTGTTGAATGCTCCATATCCATATCTTTAATATCTTAAAGTGAGGTCAGATATGACACATGGTATGCCCCCACAGAGCCTAGAAATTCAGTTCTAATATCAGCAATTTTTTGGAATATTTTTTGCATTTAACATTAATTTTATAACAATTTCATTAACTGTCACGTTTCAAAAACAATTTGGGAAAATAGCATCTCGAGTTTTAAAAACTCGAGTTTGGTGAAAAATCGAGCATACTCGAGTTTCAGTGCGCTGGCACACAGCTGGTGTGGAGAATATTCCACGTGGAACTCGAGCCTTTTAGGCTTGAGTTTTATAAAGAAAATCTGGGTTTTTACTGGGTTTGGGTTTCTTCATCTTCCTGTGGGTTCCTCTTCAGATCTTCTATAGGTTTGGGTTCTTTCTTCTTCTTCCTCATGTAGGTTCTTCTTCAAATCTTCTTCCTGCAGAAGGTTTTCGTGTGGTGGTCATTGTTGGAGGGGGGAACAAATTTGGTCTTTGCAGAAAGTGAAATTGTGGATTTCACGGTGAAAATTTTGGTGAGTCTGGTTTGATTTGGGTTAATTTTTTGGAATTGAATGGTGGGTCGGTTATGATTTTGTGGTTTTGTGTGTAATCATTGGTGGGTTTGGTGGATGATTCTTCTTCTTCCTGTGGGTTTTTCCTTCTTCCATTTCTGGCTGTTCTTCTTTTCCTTCTTCTGTATCTGGTTCTTCTTCTTCTCTTGCACTTTATAGAACTCGAGTCTTAGAGACTCGAGTTCCATGCGGATTACTTGTCCAGGTCAGCTTCACTGAACTCGAGCCTATGATGCTATATTCCTAACTAGTTTTAGAGAGGTGCTTACTAATGAAGTAGTTTCCTCAAATCATGCTAAGTTGCAAATATCCCCCAATTTTTTGGGTAGTGGCTGAGAGAGAGGATCATGCATCTTTTCTGCTCTGGTAGATAATGGAATGTAGCATAAGCAATAGCTATGCCATCATGCATACTTGTAGCTCTTCCAAGTTCATCAATGATAACAAATGAACATGGTGTGCAATTATGGAGTATATGTGAAGCCTCACTTAACTCTTCCAGAAAGGTGCCTCTCCCTTGTTGGATGCTATCAGAAGCACTCCTTTGGATGTTACCACCTAACACATGGAGTGTTGCTGATAATGCCAGTACAAAGGAACCAACCTAGAGAAACCAGAGCAAATTTCCAAATAAACAATCGCTGTAAGAGATCCAGTATGTCAAACAAAACAAGTAAGAGGGAGATTTCAGACATTACAAAAAATATTTAGCAATCAACACAAGCAGAAGAGAATTCAAACAAAATCTTGTTTCAGAACATAATTAAAATAAATAAAGAGATAAAGAAATGACCAATAAAAAGTATTCTGCTTGACATTCAAACACCCAAACCAATTGCAATGTTCTCAATACTTGGCCTTCTTTCTAACAATAAAGGATTAGATTATATAAATGCATAGATATGTATCTGAACAGGTTCATCATCATAGAACATAATTCTGCAACAAACTAATTGAGAGGTGTACACAACATTGTAAAATCAATTTTAAGTTGCAGATATAGTGGAAAATTTTACTCCCTCTGTCCATTTTACACTTGACAAAGACAAATTTAAGAAATAATAAACGCATTTCTACCGGCTCATCATTATGGGCTACTCAATGTTACCCTTACTTTTTTAAATATGAAAAACTGAAATTGCATCACATTATATATGAGAAATGGATAAGTGTTAAGTGGGAAAATGCAGGACTTATTTTCTCGACATTTTGACAGTAAACAATGATTCTGAAACATCCAAAAGGGATATGTTGACTAATTTTGGGACAGAGGGTAATTGTTTCTCCAGGAGTATACCTTATTTCTGCAAAGAATGGAAAGTGAATGCAGACAATCCAAAGTAGCCAGTGCTTGAACAGCCGCTTGGAACTCGGCATAATATTTACTGAATCCCTTTAGAAAGCTATCCCAAGCAGCTTGACAGGCAACATTTAGCTTCTCATTCTCCAGGAATAACTGGTCTAAAGCAGTCAAAACTTCAGGTGGGTCATAGTGAATCGATTTTTTGGTACTATTTACTTTTAACTTGGGCTTGATTGGTTTATGTTTTTAGAAATATGACTCAAATCCAGAACTAGGGTAATCTGGATCACCAGGGAACTGTGTGATTAAACCACCTGATGAGGATTGAATTTGGTTTGAAGAATTGGAAGATGAATGGAGGCTGCTACAACCGGGTAAATCAGAGAGGCTTGACAAGCCAGATGCAGGAGTAAAGCCTAAGCCTTCACTTTTGAGGACATTACCATGCTCTACAAAAATGGAGGATGAATGCAAATTCATGCCATTGCTTATAGGAATGGGGGTTAGAGGCACAGGCAGTATTGAGCCTGGTATCCACCCAGGCCAAGCTATTTGGCTTGTGACATTTGGAAAAATTGGTGGAGGCCCTTGGTATGGTGAAAGATGGCTCGAAAACAAGGATCCAGGTGGTACCCCAGCTATTCTTACTGCCAACATATGCCCATCCATTCTGCACCCATTCAAATGAGCCATTGCCGCAGCTGCATCAATTTGATTCTCAAATTTGACAAAACCATAGCCTTTACTAATTCCTGTGGTTTGATTTCTTATAACTCTTGCTTTAGTAATCTTACCAAATGGAGAGAAAAACTCTAGTAATCGGTTGTCATCCACATTTTCTGGTAGGTGGTTAACATAGAGGTTTGTATTATCAATTTCTTTGTTAGGTCTGTCTTGAGTTTTTGTAGTTGAGCCAAGGCTGGACCCAGAACCCTGCCCAGATTTGCCCTGTGGAGACATTGCTATCACCCCACAAGTTTCTGTGGGATGTTTGTAGCTGCCACATTTGTCACAGCAAACCATTTTAAAAGTAGATTGCCGTTGCGGGCAGGCAAAATAGTGGTGCCCATGCTCATGACAAATTCTGCACATATTTGCCTTCAGTGTGGCAAGCTCTTCTAACTGGACCCGCTTATGCTCATTCATTGCATCATCAATTGGATTTAGTAGTTTCTCAACCATCCCAACTGCTGCATCCAATGATTTTTGGTTTTCTGCCTCTATATAGACATGCAAGTCTTCATCATTTTTCTGTGGATTTGTTGTTTTGTCTTTACCCCTTAAACGGATCTTAGCCCCTGTTTCCTTCTCCATTCTCTTCTGTGTTTTCCCAAGAGGGCCAATTATAAGTCCAACAAAGTTATAGTTAGGATATTCTTTCACCGGTATGTAAATTTTTTTACACAGCTTCGAGGACTTATACTCCAAAGGTGGTTTGAAGGTGGAATTCTTCTTAATCAACTTAGATATAATATGTTGACGTTTCTGGACAAGTTTCTGATGGAGCCTTACTTGCCATGGATTTAGTCTGATACCAAGGTTATCATGCACTGGTTTGGGAGAAGGAGATCTTTCCTCCATAGGCTTATCATCATGGAGCTCAGATGTTTGCAATTTTCTGTTTATGTCTGCAAGTTCAGCTTGCATCTCCTGAATCTCTGAATCCAAATCTGATCCCACAACAAACTCTTTCCCAAGGTCAGGCAGCTGAAGTGGACCTAACAGTTTCAGCTGCAAATCATCACTAATCCACCTGGTTTTCTTTCTTTTACTAGCCTGATCATTCTCTACTTTTTCCCATCTACTATGTCTTCGTTTTCTAGAACTCCCTGTACCTTCCTGTTGTTCAGAAGAACATTTATCACCAAGTGTCATGGCAAGCCCAGACTGACTGTGGAAATGAGGAGCAGCATACGAAAATTCTGATTCTGGTTTTAAGGATTCCTCTTGCCTACATATCTTTTGTGACTGATAACCCTGCAGGGCAACTGACTCACCAGTTGATGCATCCAGTGACCTCTTCTTGTATGAATTGTTAGGATCAGTGCCTGAGTGGCATTCAGCTGGAGATGCTTCCAGCGCATTTTCAACTGGTTCTTCACTCCCATTGTTGTTGTGGATAAAATATGACTGAGCATCACATTCTGAAGGCTCCTCAATTTGTTCCAACAGCACCTTACTTGGTTCCTCTTCCAGTTCCTCAATTGGATCCTCTTCCGGATCCTCTTCCAAGTCATCGCTTGGTTCTTTTTCTAACTTATTTCCTATTTCCTCAACTGATTCCTCTTCAGGATCCTCCTCTATTTCACTCGGTTGCTCTTCTGGATCCTCCTCTACTTCACTTGGTTCCTCTTCTGGATCCTCCTCTACTTCACTTGGTTCCTCTTCTGGATCCTTCTCCAATGGCTCATTAGCAATGTAACACCTGTCTGAAGAAGACTGAGGAAGACATTTACCAGCTGCTGACACTAAAACTGCTTTCTCCTCTAATCTTTGGTTTGTTTTATTTTCTTTGATGTCATTCCTTGAAACTTGAGAAAATTTATGGTTCCTCATTGCACCTTAACCTGTTTCTACACATATTACATTGTCAGTATTTATAGAGAAGACACCTCAAATTAGTGCTATTGCAGCTTCTGAGATTCCAAAATGCACCAGAAAACACAACTGAAGAAAATTAGTTACTTCCATGCCATTAACTGACAGAAGATAATGTAATTAAGAAGAAGAAAAAAACAATTGCAATCTGCATAGTCACAGAAAAACCATGACTCATGAGCACTGCTGATAATTATATATATATATATATGTGTGTGTGTGTGTGTGTTGTTGATACTTCAGTCAAGAAAAACATAAACAGCCATAAGATATCCTCAAACTCCATCAACAAATTAACCCCAAAAAAAAAAAAAAATGTAACGCAATGTTATAATAATTGTCCAATGCAATAATCCAGAAAGTAACAAAGGAATTCATCCATCCCCCAAAAAAGAATATGTAATAAGGAAAAGACTGAAGCAAAACAACACTCCTAAAAATTTTCTTTTTATAAGTCAATAGTTGGGGTAGGGGGGATTTGAATCCTAGATCTATAGTTAGAAACACTAAGGGGTGCCAACCAATTTAGCTACAAGGCTCTTGGCAACACTCCTAACAAAAATTAGCTCCCTAATGTAACCCCTATTCTTATCTTTCATCAAAATTATATTGCAATCAAAATACATATTTTGATGCACAAAATAAATCTTTTGTGATTTTTACTATTCTAATTATTGATCATTGCTAGTTAAACAATGCAAGAATTGACTTCATATTACAGTCCTGATAAGTGAAGTTTGGCCGAAAGGCTTGTAGCTCAACAGCATTCCTTGCTCTCCTTTACAAGGAGAATTATGGTTCAAATCTTCCATCCCAAATTATAATACATCCAGTGTTCAAAACCATCACGACACCCCCCCCCCCCCAAACTATCTAATTATCACTTCTCAAAAATAAAAATTTAAAATATACACACACTTATATATATATATATATATATATATATATATATATTTATTTATATATAATTATCATTAAAAAAAATCAGCTACTTAGAGAAACTCCAAAATTGATTTGTTATCTCTTACTTGCTTTCTTAGCACTTAACCTTCCATATTTATCAAGCTTGAATAACTTCGTTAGCAAAAATCAAGCAAATTCCTTTCTTCATAATTACTGAATCTGAGAGCATTCAATATAGAAGCTGATAATCACGTCTAAATATCCACACACAGGAAAAAAAAAAACCAATTTTCAGGTCTGTTGGCAAAAATAACAGTATAAAAGAAACAATATCAAACCCATTAAATAATTCTCAAAAGAAACGAACCTTTGCTCTTTTGTGAAGCGAAAGCAAGACCCAGAAGCAGAAATTACTCCTTCATTCTCTGTATTCTGCCATGGTCATTCTGCATTGGTGCCTATCATATCATCTGTGAGACTGAGAGCTAAGTATGGCAAAATATTGACCGTGTAAGACCATAGCATAAAAGCCCCCAAACCTTAAAAATACACTCATCGGCTTTTGTACTAATTAAGCAAAGTAAATTTGGTAATGTTTGTTTTGTCCAAACTTAGAAGATACTGTAGTTTATGCTTTTTTTTTTTTTTTTTTTTTTTTTAATGGGAAGGTTATGCTGTTTTTTTATTCCTTCTTTCTCACCCAAGTAAATACATTAAGCTTGATTTATTTTGTAAAAGGTTTTGCTCCAAATGTTTATGTTTGAAACTACCTTTTTCCATCTAACTGTTTGGAGATTAGAGAGATCATTTATGTGTAATTTTAGTCAGATAATTTTGTTAATAAACCATTTAATCTATTTAAATAATACATATATGAATAGTCTAAATCATCATGTAATGAGTTAGAAAATATGCCTCCAAATATGTTTGGAGCCAAATTTTGTTTATTTACTTTTGTTTTTAACGGTCGAGTGTACAATGGATGATTTGGGGAAACAACAAAAAATGAAATAAACAAAAATATTTTAATAACCTAAGCAATAGAATAGAGTATAGACAATAAAATGTAGGTGTTTTAAAAATTAGTTAGTTAAAATAAAAAAAAGTAAATTCTTATTGCATAAATAAAGAAAAGATTTTAGATAAATAGATGTAAATGCTTTAACAAGGGGAATTGTCACTTTTCTTTATAAAAAAAAAAAACTGGAATTGTCACCTCAGGGCTCAGGCTTTGGTGTGTCACAAAAGGACAATGCAAATGGGCTCCACTTATTACACTCGAAGATGTACCTCCCCATGATTGGAAAAAAAAAACAATAATAAAATAAATATCATTTGCTCAATTACATCAAGGCAAGCTAAGATTTAGCTACGGCTATAAATAAACCAAGTTGTCTATGAACAATTCAAAGTTTGGTTTAGGAAAAAGCTTTTTTTCTTTTTCTTTTTTTTCTTTTTTTTTTTAAGCTTTACTAAATATTGTTGCAATCTAAACCGGGTTTGGTGGTTGTGATTGATTCTGGGTTTGGCGGTTCTAGGTTCATTGCTAGATTTGGTGGTTCTGCCACCAAGCAGAATTTATTGATTCTGGGTTTGGCGGTTCTAGGTTCATTGCTAGATTTGGTGGTTCTGCCACCAAGCAGAATTTATTAGTTTAATTTTTTCAAGGGATATTAAAAAACAAAAATACAAGAGTGCCAAACAAATTTTGGGATGAAAAATCCCTAAAAACTGTTTTTGAAAAAAAATTTTCAAAAACACCCTAAAAATGGTTTGTGAAAACACAAAATTGAATATAGTGACCAAACAAGAACCTATAAACAAACAGTTCTACTGTTCACTCTTTCACTCACCAATCACAACTTCTCATTTCAAATATATTGTGTACAGAGATTTATTAAGACTCACATTTTCGAATGTACATCATCAACGGGTTCATAAAGAACTGATATATTTGATTCTTTGAACTGGGTCTAAGTTTGGATGTTGATAGATATTGCTCCGCCACCGAGTATGGCAGGCATGTACTTTTGGGTCTTGTGTTGTGTGTTGTAGGTGGAACTGGCATGTAATTTGGGATTTCTGAGTTTCGACCGTTTTGTTTCATGGCAAGATTACATGGAGGATGGCATGAATGTAGTCAAAATTAATGAGTAACCATTGGCATAGAGCATGCAAGAAACCCAGAACATGGTTTCATCACATGCACACTCATTGCTATAACATGAACTGATTCTAACATTCTACCCACTTTTTCTTTTTCTACGCTCCCAAAATTTGATTGAAATTATCATTAACAATAGATTGCATATGAAACCGTACAAAGATGTCCAACTCCACAGAAGAATAGAGAAAAGAACCCCCACCATCTTCATATAATGATAATATTCGTAATAATTTACATCTCAATTCACTAATTAGGTTCTCTAGATGCAACTTGCAAGAGTGCATAAGAGAATCTTGTGCTAATTACAACATGTGGTAATCAGATAAATAGAAAACGAGACTATATTTGACTAAAAATATTGAGAAGAGAGAGAGAGAGCAGGAATGATGTACTAAACACAAAATTATTATCTACAAAACAGAAGAAATTCTTCATTTGAACTAGCCTCAATTGCTATAAATGTTGCTCTCCTCTCCATAATATACATGCCATCTCACTTTTCAGGAATGTCCGTTTATCTGGGAAAAACAAAAGGCACAAAATTTAATGGTATATCACATCAATTCCGTAATGAAATGTGCAATAAACTACTATTGCCAACAGCAAGGAAACAAAGCTAGTCAATCATGGCATGAAAATTCGAAAAAGAGCACAAATTCCTATCTATTCAAGGGGAGAGAGAGAGAGCCAAGTAATTTCATTTAAACCTGCTTATTAAATCCTTTGCAATGCTTCGAGCATGGTTTAAAAACTGGAAGCTTCTTGCAAGGTCATCATCGGATATGCCGGCTTTCAAGTTCAGAAAAAATTCCTTGTAAGCATTATATATGTCTTCTAAATCCCCTGCCCCTCCTTGATGGAAGCACACAGGAGTTTCCAACATGTTCTCTTGTGATTTTTGTTCATTTTCGATCAGCAGTTTCTCTAGCAACCGCTTATTTTCCAATCTATTTCCTGTCCTGCAGCTTTCCAGCGCTTCCAACCTGGAAGCCATGACAGTGGCTCGACTAATACATGAAGAAGGTAGCTGCAAAACAGTGTCCAATTAACATAAGTGAGAGAAACCCCATATGTCACATCAACTGTAAAATTGCCCACCCTCATTGTGTAAAAGTAAAAAAGAATTACAACTCAACCAAGATATTTTTTTTTTTTCTTTTTTTTTTTTTGTAAAATCCAAATTTTAAGATCACATTGTCGTTTACCATGTATAGGTGATTTACTGATTTCCAGTAGAAATCTAGTTTAATACAAGTCGTTTCATAGGGGATAATATATAGTATTTATCACAACAGAAAACTGGGTGGATAAACAGAGCCAAAGAGAGATTTCAAGTTACCTGTGCAAGCTGAGCAACTTTAAATCCAAAACTTCTCTCTGAAACACCAGTCACTAGCTTATATAGGTAAATAACATCTTCATGATCTGTTGTTGAGTCAACCATATCCATATCTTTAATATCTTTATGTGAGGTCAGATATGACACATGGTATGCCCCCACAGAGCATGGAAATTCAGTTCTAATATCAGCAATTTTGGGGTAGTGGGTGACGAAGAGGACCATGCATCTTTTCTGCTCTAGTAGATAATGCAATGTAGCATAAGCAATAGCTACACCATCATGCGTACTTGTGCCTCTTCCAAGTTCATCAATGATAACCAACGAACGTGCTGTGCAATTATGGATTATATGTGAAGCCTCACTTAACTCTTCAAGAAAGGTGCTTCTACCTTGTTGGATACTGTCAGAAGCACCCATTCGGGTGTAGATACCATCTAACACATGGAGTTTTGCTGATGATGCAGGTACAAAGGAACCAACCTAGAGGGACCAGAGCAAATTTCCTTAAAATATTTAGCATTCAACACTAGCTGAAGAGAATTCAAACAAAATCTTATTACAGAACTTCTTCTCTTTTTTTTTTTTTGAGAATCTTATTACAGAACATAATTAAAATAAATAGAGAGATAAACAAAATGACCAATAAAAAGTACTCTGCTTGACATTGAAACACCCAAACCAATTGCATTGTTCTCAGATACTTGGCCTTCTTACTAACAATAAAGAATTACATTATATAAATGCATGGAGTATTGAGTTTAACAATCCAAAATTTACAATGACTTTTGAAATCCAAGTGGAAAATTTATTCCAGAACGTGCAACTTTGGAGACAGGAAGGCGAAAACAAGAGGACCAGACATTTACCTCCCACTTGTTTAGATGAAAATAATTAAAAGATACCATGCAAGAATTTTCAAGGAATGTAAGTAATATAGCAGTTGGAGCTTTAATTTTACCTGAGCCATGATAGCAATGAGAGCAACTTGGCGAATATAGCAACTCTTTCCACCCATGTTGGGTCCAGTAACAATTTGGCAATACTCTCTGTCAGCATGCAAATTTGTGTCATTTGGAACAAAATTGTCTTGTAATGTAGTATCCAAAACCTGCTCAAAAGTAGCAAGCAGTAAACATGAGGCCATGACTTATAAGAAAATGGCCTTTCCTTAACAAATCAGTGACATAAGACTTGACTTACAAAACCAACCCCCCCCCCAATCAAAAATAATAATAATAATAACTTTGCTTGCATATATTATGTCATATTAGTTGCAATTCAACAATATTGATGAAACTATGATTTATCTGAGAACCAGTACAAACCAAAGGGTACAAGCTAGCTATATTCTATCAGACAATTGATTCATCCAATTATTTGCTAAAGGTAACTAGCTATGTCAACATAAACTACTAACTACAACCACCAAATAAAATTCACCCCCACCCTCACCCCTATCTTCCTAAATCACAGGTCCCGGAGGGCAAGTTCAGCTTGCCACCCAGAAGGTAGGCAGAAACCAGGAACCACGAAACATAATAGCTCACTGTGTCTCCCCCAGTTTAGAGAGAGAGAGAGAGTCAGGACTTGTTAATAATTATGCTTAAATATTGAAGAAAAATCACTTTCCAAAGCATTAGCTTGACTCATATAAACTAGAATGGAAGAGTTGGAACAATCAACCCCCATCTTCATGAGCTACTTTCCCCCAGAAGAAAATGAGAACCATGGCTAGAAATATCAAATTTTCATTAAACTTAATTTTGACAAGAATAAGCATTTCATCAATATAATAAGTATCCCCATTTCTCCTACATATACATCTTTAGGGAGTTGGAATGTCAACAGCATTAATGTTTCTCTTTTTTTTGATAGGTAGCATTAATGTCTTTCTTTGAATAGAATCTAAAAGATGATCCATATTTTGAAATCCCAATTCTACTCACACATCAAATAGAGAGAAATTACTCAACAAAAATCATTATTGTAGCCCAGTAATACCCAGAGCCCCAAGATTAGATAGAGAGAGACTGTCATCAAACAAGTTGAATATGACTCAGCGAATTTATACTAGAATGTAGTTCAAAGATCACAATACCTTGAGTGAATAAAAATATATTATCATTTATACAATAGTATCAGTTCAACAGATTTTATGTAAAGTTTATAAGATACCTGACTCTATAAAAATTGAATCAGTTTTAAACACATACCGGGTGCCGACCAGCATGGATATGTATTTGAACAGGTTCATCATCATAGACAAAATCTGGACGAACATAATTCTGCAACAGATTAATTGAGAGGATTACACAACAATCTAAAATCAATTTTAAGTTGCAGATATAGTGGAAAATTTTACTCCCCCAGTCCCTGAGTTTACACTTAAGACATAAATTTTAAGAAATACTAAATACTTTTCCACCAACTCATCATTATGGGCTTCTCAAGGTTACCCTTACTTTTATACATTGAAAAGCAAAATTATACATGTGATAAATGGATAAGGGTTATGTGGGGAAATGCAGGACCTATTTTCTTGATATTTTGACAGTAAACAAGAATTCTTTTCTTTTTTTGATACACAGTAAACAAGAATTCTGGAACATCCCAAAAGGGATATGTTGACTAATTTTGGAACAGAGGGTAATTATTTCTCCAGGTGTATACCTTATTTCTGCAAAGAATGGCAAGTGAATGCAGACAATCCAAAGTAGCCAGTGCTTGAACAGCTGCTTGGAACTCGGCATAATATTTACTGAATTCCTTTAGAAAGCTATCCCAAGCAGCTTTAGAGGCAACATTTAGCTTCTCTTTTTCCAGGGATAACTGCTCTAATGCAGTCAATACTTCAGGTGGGTGATAGCGAACCGTTTTTTTGGTACTATTTATTTTAACCCAACTCAAAGGCACCTTTAGATCTAAGGGCAACTGCAGTAAAGCCAAACCAAGTCAGGTATACCAACTCAAGCTATATTTTTACAAGGGAAATAACCAAAAGTTAAGGCCACGCATATCTGTGAAAAATAAAGACAAAGGAACTAATAAGAAAAACAATGGATAACCAATAGATATATGAATAACACAAAGACAATAATGTAAAAATATTTCAGGTCACAAAAGTTTGAACTTAAAAAAAAAAATTAAAAAAAAAAGAAAAAAAAAAGCTACTGTCAGTTTCATGTAACTTAATGACGTGGGAGATGCAAGAAAATTATTATTTAATACTATTTATGTTTGCAAGTCAATTGTATTTTTATATTTTGGGTCCTAGTAGTTTATTAGGCTATTAGTATTTTAATTTGGAGGCAAGGTTATTTTTGTAATAAGGCAATTAGGGTTTTCTAGCTAACTAGAACTAGGGTTTAGCAATCCTTTAAAAGCAACCTATTGTACTCCTTGAGGAGATAGTTGATATTTTGATGAATGAAAAAATAGCCGTTTGGTCTCTCTTTGGTATGGTGCTGACTCCAGGTCTACCCTAGGTACTGACTCCTAGTGATTTCCCCGCTTAGTGCTGACTCCTAGGTCATATCCCTTTATTTTATTGTTATTTCAGTTTTGTTCTGGTTGCCCTGTGTCAGTTTTGGTATTAGAACAAACATCGATCTGTCTGAAGCATCCCGCAGTCAATCCAGAACTAGAAAAATCACACACACACACACACAAAAAAAAAAAAAAAAAAAAAAAAAAAACATCACTGCCGTGTTTTCCACCACTAGAAAGTTATCTTTGTCATTTTTCTACTTAGTACTAGAAAGCTGTCCTATAGTTGTGTTACTGAACAGAAAACCAGATATTCAAGCCAACCGAAAACCTCCAATCCAAAACCCACAATCAAGTCTCCAAATCCCTTGCAACCACAAAGACAAAGAAAGAAGAGAGAGAGCCCATCGCTGCTGTCACACCACACCACCGCCAACAAATGCCCACAGTCAAATCTGGTCGAATTCTTTTATGAAGTTTGCTTCGCACGCCACCACCATCCCTTTCTAGATGTTGCGCCAACATCACCCTCACTTGCCCAGTGCTACCACCGCCGACGCAATCCCATCAACAGCCTCATAAGGTAATTGTAACCAAGCTTTTTTGTTTTAAAAACCCAGCGCATTTGTCTCTCAAAATTCTACCTGACCCATTAGCCACTCAAAACACAATTTTACCCGGCCCAAATAAAGACCCCAACACAGCCCATTATAAACTTAGCTCAATCCTATAGCCCAGCACCCAATACAAAAAAAAAAAAAAAAAAAGTCATCCTAGTGCAAAATCCACAGCCCAATCCACGTTGATGCATTGGTTTTTCTATTGGTGTTCAAACTTCAAACAGTGAAGCTTTATTTGGTTAATGACATGACAATCCCTTCTTTAGTGGGCCATACTTAGCAAGTCAAGTTGGCAAAATCTTTTTGCCCAGTGAGCTATAGTAATATCCGAAGCACCTAATTTTGATGGTTGTAAAACTAATCCATGGGATTTTGTCAGCTGGATGAATGGGATGGAGCAATTCTTTGAGCAAGCAAATTTTGCGGATAACATAAAGGTTAGGTATGCAAAGTTGAAGTTAAGAGGTGGAGCACAAATATTTTGGGAGGATTTTGAATATTTCCGCTATCTAAAGTATGAAACTGCCATTAGTGTGTGGAAAAGATATGAAAGAAAAGCTTTGTGATGAGTATTTGTCACCATACTTTTGAGCTAAGTATCTACCACAATCTCAATGTGGTACTTTTCAAGTTGAAGCAAATAGGATGAATTCTCATCCCATTGCATGTCCTCGGTGCACTTTTAAACAATCTACCAACGAATTAAAGGAATTATCTGAAAAACTCGTGAAAGATGTTCAAGACATGATTGCTCAGATGAAGCAAATGAAGACTCAAACCGATTCAATAGGGAAACCAAGGATAATTGATCACAATGAAATTATTGCTGCCCCCATAGAAGACAACATTGATGATTATATGTTGGTAGTGGAGATACCTCAAGTGACACTAAAGCCTAATGTTAACAAAGACGTACATGCCTTGGCAAGTGTTGCTTTAACATGCGTGCAAGGAAACGAATCTATTGAAGAGCAGCAAGGTGAAGAGATGGTTTCTAAAGAGAGTATTATGTTAGAGGGTACATATGATGTGATATTGGAAGCTAATGAATCTGCTTTTGATCAGCCTTCCATGGTACATGAAGACAAACAGTTTGCTAAAGTGGAGAAAATGGATAACATAGTGCTTCCAATGGTTCAAGATAAGATTTTGTTGATTCCACACATTAATTTTGTTATTCCAGAAGAGTTTGACATGGTGGAATTCAAGGTTTTTCTTTTCTCTGTGCTCCCTAAGGTGATTCCAGACTTGAAGCAAGTGTTACTTGTCAGCATCCTAATCCTTCAATGCTTTAGAACTTGAGGTCAATTTTTCTCCAACCAAAGGAGAATGACGTGGGAGATGCAAGAAAATTATTATTTAGTACTATTTATGTTTGCAAGTCAATTGTATTTTTATGTTTTAGGTTCTAGTAGTTTATTAGGCTATTAGTATTTTAATTTGGAGGCAAGGTTATTTTTGTAATAAGGCAATTAGAGTTTTCTAGCCAACTAGAACTAGGGTTTAACAATCCTTTATAAGCAACCTATTGTACTCCTTGAAGAGATAGTTGATATTTTGATGAATAAAAAAATGGTCGTTTGGTCTCTCTTTGGTCTGGTGCTAACTCCAGGTCTACCCTAGGTGCTAACTACTAGTGGTTTCCCCTCTTGATGCTGACTCCAAGTCAGGCCTAGGTGCTAACTCCTAGGTCATATCCCTTTATTTTATTGTTGTTTCAGTTTTGTTCTAGTTGTCCTGCGTCACTTAACCATTCACAGAACACAACTTGCTATGTAACTATTCCAATAGTTGTAGTTAAGACCAACATACATGGAATGTGTTGTAACTTAGATTAAGAGTTAAAACTTAGCCCTAAAAGCACAACAAACCAGTCAGAAGAAAAGAAAATGGCACTCAAAGTACAAATTAGGAACCAAGGAGTAACTAGATGGGTGGAATCTTGAATTAAAAAGAAAAAATTGAAATCAAACTTAAATAAGGAATTATTTATATGAAATGTTTCCAGTTGAATTTCAACTCAACTACCTCAATCAAATGTGTTGTTCCAGACACACTAACAAATTCCAACTTGCGCATTCCAAGCCTTTTGCGATACAAATCAACCAGAGAATCCAATTTCTCCTTTGCCAATTGAACCTCTTTCCGAGCTCTAGCAACCTATGCATAATAAGCCATACCAAGAGGGCACAGAGATCATGAATAAGGCAAGATAAAGCAGAGAGAGAGAGAATTAATTAAGAGGATGAAACCCTTTGTAATAACAAACCTCAGGAAATTGGCCATTAGATATGATAATTAAATTTTGCAGATCATTTTCATCAGCTGCTTCTTTGTTAAGAGTAGACAACAGTTTCGCAGCATTGCCAATTACACTGGATGATGATGCAGTCAAAATCAACTTTCTCAACAGCCCGGAGTGCACTGTCTTTGCTCTCATATTATTGCTGTTGTCCTCATCTTCAATGTGAAGTTGCTGAAGTTGTTTTCCAGCATATAAAAAAGCTTGAATAACTGCAATGAACTTAACATCCAATAATTCCTGTCAGTATGCTATACCCGCCCCCCCGCAGGGGGGGGGGGGGAGATGCCAAACTGGCTACTACTGTCCATCAATCAATTAGGAATTGTCTGATAAAAAGTTTGTATTTTTGCTGAAGGGCTTCTTGCTTCTAGCTTTGACATATAATAAGATTTCAATGTAAGAGATCCCAGCATTGTAGACCATTATGACAGTCTGAACTGACAAAAAACACCTTCCTCACAGAAGATCACAAAAGAGAACAACAGTACTAGTTCATTCAACTATCCATTTATGATCCTTTTCAACACCAAACTTTGACCTTGATTAGAAACAGACCCCGACTAGATCACTGTAGGGACCACACATAAGTAAATGCTTCTAAAGTTGATTAGAAAGCTAGCATTCAACAGTATTAGATGGAGATATTCCTTTATTAAATTGATAGGGAGGCAAATCATGTGGCTGTCCTACTTAAAGAAGCATATGTCCATGCAGCTGTGCTACAGAAAACTTTTCCTCTTTTTTTTAGGAAGGGAGATGAGGAGAGAAAGACATGTAAGATATAAAATGGAAGAAACAACTTTCTATGGGTTTTGGGTTGGGGTGAGGGTGAGGGTGAGAACATGGACTTTTAAGGCATAAATGTTAGAAGCATTGACCAGGAAGACAACATATAAATGGTGTGTGTGTGTGTCTATATATATATATATATATATAAATCAATACACAATAGCGGTCCAAGGGATGAGTGATTTATTACCTCAGATGGGGTGGCAGTCCGATGGAAGATTCTTGTTATTCCACGTTGAATATCAGGTGACCTTCCTAAATTTGTCAAAACTGAAGAAAGTATATAACTAAACTCAGGTTGTACAATTGTTATATCAGAATCTTCCCCATCTATCCCTCCAATATTTTGCGAAGCTCTTGAAGACCCCATGGATTCTGAAATCTCAGAAACAGCATCCAGACGAGCAGAAATCATGTTTCTATCACATAGAGGATGAGTTACCTGTATCATGCAATGGAACTCTCAAATACTAGAGAAAGAAAGAGATAAACCGCAAGCCAAAAACATCAAAATCACATCCATCTTATACCCATTGCCTGAGAAGCCTTGAACCAAATATAGTAAGAGTACGATTCAAAGACTGCAGCAAGGAGCCAAACTCAGACCCATCACTGTTATTCTTCAAAACCTACAGACAATGGAAACAGCCATCTATCGTTAATGTTCCTAATAAAGAAAAATCAATTAAAAGAAGCTGTTCAAACTTCCAGAAAATATAACATGCATAATGTATATATTATGCCAATAAAAAGTTGTGTTTGGATTTGAGGATTTAAAAGCAATGGATTTGAAAAAAAATTAAGTAGTATAAATTTCTTGATATGGATTTTAACAACACATGATGGATTTGAGCTTTGAAGATTTTGCACAAACAAAAACACTTGTGTTATGAATTTGAAACAACATCCTACACTTATATCATTTCAAATCCACATATTAATAAGGTTTAAATCCATCCATGATTTCATCAATTAAAAAAATGTACTTTTCATACTTTATTCAAGCCATTTAAACTAAAAAATTAAATCCACATTCTTCTTTTCAAATACTTCCATCAAAATGAACCATTAAATATTTAAAATTCCTTGCAGTTTTGGTAAGGAAGTTCCATACTCTTCCAACTAGGTATAAGTGATCCTACATTGGAGAGACAACCAAGAATTGCTGCTGCCAACCCACCCATGCGGGACATGACAAGAAAGTTACAAAAACATCAATGCTGGTAATTCAGCATCAGAGTGAGAAGATTTCCACTGGCCCCCTCACCCTAAGATCAACCCTTGTTGAGAATTCCTGCCAGGCAGTTGGTAGCAGAGGAGCCAAAAATGATACTGGCTAAGCACTATTAAAAGATCAACATACTAGTTTTTTTTTTTTTTTTTTTTTTTTTACAAATATCCTTTCAAACTATTCAGAATAACAAAAACAGAAAATTACCTCCAGCTGTTGAAGTGTATTCGCTGAGAGGGTCATCTCTACATTGCTTGAGAAGGGCCTAAATGAAGCTCCTAGGCAAAAAATTCTTTCAAAACCAAACTGTTTTAGATGACGAATAGATAAGGCCAATGCTTGGACGACCAAATCTGGCATATTCATAATTCCCTTTAAAACCAAAATAATATAGTGTAAAAAAGTGAAATATGATAAGAAGTGCCAAAGCAACAATAAATAAGTACATAACTATTTAAAATTGATAAGTTAGCATCCAAATACAAACAGTAGCCTTACAAAGGCAGAAAATGAAACTATAATCACATTTTATTTATATCAGTGGAAGAAATTAGAATATTTTGCAGCAGATAGACCACTCATAATTTAACTAGCCCCTAAGAATAAAAGTCTAAAGGTTAACTATCACAAGATCTGCTTAAGCTTGGGTAGCTACCAGTTAAAGAGTGCAATTCATGCCCAAAGGTTCACATAGCTTGCTGCATGAAGAAAAGATGTTAAAAATACCATACCTCAATTGCGAAACGATGGATTCCCTGCTCTATAACTTCTGTGCTTTGTTTTGGATTATCTGCTGGATTATATTCACTCATGTTCTCGTATAAAGACATCACTTCGGCAAGTGCACCACCATCTTTAAAGCACTCTAGCGAGGCATGCTCAACACGGACATTTGAGGCAGGCCCAGCATAAGCAAGTAACAACTAACAAAAAGTGCCATGATATTAGGCAAGCTTGGGAAGATAAACAATATTAAAACAATCACATTAAACTTATTTTTCTTGTAAATGATGTTAGTAATAGTGACCTTATGTCTTTATGACAGATACATCAATAATTGGATATAAAGAGCATGTTAACCATTATTAAATAACATAAGCTTCGTTGAAAGAAAAGGATGTTTTGGACCACCCCTTCTTAAAAGAAGCAACAGCAAAATTCATTTCCCAAATAGTAATAACCATTTTTTGATAAGTCAAAATAGTAATAACCATTGAAATACTACAAACTCTCTTCATTTTATGAGGGATGCCGAATTAAAATTATGAATATATTCTTCTAAAGCCTGGGATTTTGAAGTAGCTGCTTACAAGCACATGCCTACCTTCTAGATAAGTATTTGGACATTCAAATAACCAAAAAGAAAATATTACTCAGAGCTTTTGAATTCTGCAAAACTATTGTATTTCTTGATTTGGTAGCATTTACAAGCTTACTCAAACCATCCCCCTCCCCACCCCCAAAAATATAAAATCATTTTTAATCAGAATTAATTAAATTAATCCTTAAAATAAAGTCTTCAAAATATACAAGAACAACAACATGAAAGCCTTAGTCCCAAATCTTTGGGGCTGGCTTCTTCAAATTTAGCTTATGAAAAAAAGAAAAGGAATCTGCCAATGAGCTCTAGCTCAATTGGCACTTCCTCCACTTGCAAGTGCTAGGTGGAAGGGTGAGTTTGTGGGTTCAAGACCCACGGGATGTGTGTTTAACTTATCAATCAAAATAAAGAAAAGGAATAGGAAAGCTAATGCGTATGAAAATGGGTTTTATTGATTGGAAAACACCATATAGAGTTGATATCAATGCAAACCAAAAAGAACGGAAGGCGAAGAAAAGTATATGGTAAAAGTATATATTTCGTAGTGACAAAGTTTAATAATTTATCCCCAAAAAAAAAAATCCTTTAAATGCTCATAGATGTTGGTTTAAGCTAAAAATACCTTTTCAATTTGTTTAAAAAGGTGATTCTGAGAAGTAATATAGTAGGACACACACTTAGAATCATGAAACCAGTTCCCACAACAATTAAGTAATCAATTTACTCCAGAAAAAAAATTATTAAGCCACTTCCTGACATCAACCTATCAAAAACATCAAAATTCCTATTATAAGCTCCAATAAATAACCATTAAAACCATACCTTTTCTTTTAATAAGAAATTTCTTTACAATAGAGGGGTGTACATAGGATGTGTACACAAGGCTTACCAAAAAACTACAAAATTCAATAATGACAGTCAAAAATAAAGAAAATCAATTAACTGTTCAACATAACACATACCACTTAAACAGCCCCAAAAATGTTGAATTCAGTTCAACAACAAAGAGCTCCACACCATGAAAAGTACAATTGTTCCTTTTCCTCCAAATTGTCCACATTAAGTAAAGAGGGACTGCCTTCCAAATAAGTGAGCTACCATGCTTACCAAACCAATTCATCCACCATAAAGTACATCAGTTATTCTCCTAGGCATCACTCAATGGGCACATACCACATAACCCATAAACTCATTCTTACTCTAGTCCATATACATCCTCCTCCTCCAACATCAGATCATGATCCAACTCATACCACTTGTTATCAACTAGGAAAACAAAAAATAAGGTTCATGAAGGGCTGGGATTAGACAAGAGGAACGTAATGATTAACTAACTATTTGAAATGTTCATACAGACCTGAATTTTAACAGAACACCATATGAGTGTGATTTGTCAATGTAGATGGGTTCAGGAACGAAAGCAATTTGGCAACATGAGGGGCAAGGATTTGCTAGTTAAACTTGTTTTCTGCAGTAGGTGAGTTAATCAGAGAACTAGAGAGAAGGGAGGGGGAGAGAAGAAAATGACACATCTAATGAAATCTATAGTTCCTGAAACTCACGAAGGGGCAGTAATGCGAAAAATGAAACAGGAAAATTTTGACATATAGACAGATAAGTTATTGGGAAATTCATTACATGCACGAATAGTGAAATACAGTTTCTATCTACTTAAACCATGTGCTAGAAACTTCTTTAATGAAATAGTATTACTCCATTATACAGGGGTAAAAAATCTGAGGATACAGGACAGATTTTTACCAGGTTACTGAATCAAGAATTTTCTGCACTGGCAGCCCTTTCAAATAGATTAGGTAGGAATTTTTTATAGATGAAATTGTTACCTATAATAAACATCTCATAAAAAGAAACGTTGTTTGAGATAACCTGAATTCAATGTTGATTTATTCAAATTTATTTCTAATGAACTCATGATCATAAAAATCTGCACATAATTTATTAAAATCTAAATGTTTCTTGCAAATGCTGTAGAACAATGACCTTGTTGCAGTCTGTTGGAGCATGAATTCTAGCTACTTTCCCAAAAGGAACCTAAAGAAATGGTCATGATTTAATAATGTCCTCACTCCTCACAAAACAAATACAACCTACCATTAATCTCAAACTAAAATGTGAGTTGATTGTCATGGTATATTTCATATGGATAAATGCTATAATGAGTAAAGTACATGTACACAAGTCCACCAACTCTAATTTCAGAGTTTGTCAAACAATTACAATAGTAATTTTTTTGGTTTATCACAAAAAAAAAAAAAAAAAAAAAAAAAAAACTAGTTGATCACAAAACTTTCTGCTGAAATTCAAATGCAGCACATTTTCACTCTTACTTAGAGGCCAGGAAAAAATAAACACTGACACATAAACAAGCCTCATAACAAAAATGAGAAATCACATTATTTATAGACAAATAACTGATATTAAAATGCCATAAGATATGTGAAGCCCCTAACTAATATTAGCAAAAACCCAATACTGTACATTTCTCAAACATGAGTTAAATATGTTTCATTTCTTCTATAACACACTTTTATAATCATAAGATTCATAACTACCAAAGCTACCTTCTCTGTTTGCTTAGAGAGCGGCTCCCCAAGAAGCAACTCGGCTGGCAACAAGCTCAAAACCACAGCTTCAAGCCCACTCCTCATAAAATTATCATTGAATTCTGCATAAACAACGTCCCCAGTCGATATCTCCACAGCCACCATTCCAATTTTCACATCAAACCCACTCTCCAATCCACACTCCATATTCTTTTCCAACACACTCTTCTCCGCAACACACACCAAATAATTACTCTCTCCCCTACACCCCTCCTCCTCTCCCCCCAAATCCTCGGCCGCCTCCAGTGTGGCCTTCGTGTACAATGCTGATAATCCCCGGCAAAAGGGTCCCGCCCGGTTCTCCCCATGCGCCTTAATAGCCGCAGTCTCAGTCTGCTTAACCACCCCAACCTTATACCCAGCACTCACAAGCCTCCTCACATGGACATTTAATCGAAAAGTTGGCACGCTTGCAGTCATAAATTTGTGATCCAAATGTGCATAAATCCCCAACACCTTGGCAGCAATTTCAGCATCCTGGCCGAAAAACCTGTACCTGTAACCAACTTCTACCATCAAAAGAACATCTGGGTATCTGTTCTTTAGGTCCACAACTTGTTGCTCCAATGGGGTGTATTTGGTTTTGCTGGAAGATTGGGTTTTTGGGGTTTGTTCTAAGGGGGTTGGAGAAGGCTCTAGAAGTTTGTCTAGAAATTTTTGGTGAAGGGAAGGGTTGGGGTTGGGAATGGGGTTTTGGGTGTGGGGAGAGCGTTTGGGGAGTTTTGAAGGTTTGGGATTTGGGGAGGAGAGTTGGGAACTACGGAGGCGTTTGGAGGGTGAGAAAGTGACTGTGGCTGAGATTTTGGGAGGTGGGTTTGGCGGGTTTCGGAGAGAGGGCTCTGCCTCTGGGTTTGAAGAAGAGGAAGGAGAAGAAGTGGAAGGGTTTAATGGGGTTTTGGATTTGGGAGCAAAGAAGCGAGAGATCACTTGTTGTTTTTGCTTGCCCATTATGGTGGTGGTGGTGGTGGTGGTAGTGGAGGAGGAGGAAGTGAGGGCAAATTATAAAGGAAGGGTTTGATGATTTGGCGCGCTTTGTTCTCTGGACTCTGAAATGGATTCCACATATCAAAAAGACAAAAAACTTACCAAGAAAAAAAGAAGTTATTTTTATGTATTATTTTAAATTTTTAAAGGAAATGTTTGCTTTCGTGTAGTTACATTATTCATTAGAAAAGTAACGGGCCTAAAATTGTATATTGATGATCTTTTTTTCTTTTTTTTTTAATATATTGATGATCTCTTGAATCTTCTTATAATGAGTTAAAATAAGATAATTATAAACAATTTTTGAGCCAAACTTCTCACATTTGCTTTTGTTTACGTTACTAACTCTGAACCAGTTTGAAGTTAACTTCATTCGACTTATTATGCGACGATTAAAAAGATCTCGTCAATGTATAGTTTTAGTTACTTAATCTTTTAAATAAGTTGTATAATTTATTTAAATAATATACATAAATATTCTTATAAATTACCACCTAACATGTTGAAAGAAATATCTCTAAACTAGTTTGAACTTATACTTTATTTATGAGCTATAAGGCTTGGACATCTCATACTGCTTGACCATCTCGCTGTAAAGACATTTTTTTTCACTTTTTTTTTTTTTATAACTTATAAAGGTGATAAGTTTGGACAAAAGCAATGTATTTTTTTTTTTTTTTTTTTGGATAAAAATGTTATTTTTATTGTGAATGGTTCTTCGCGAGAATCACAACCCAAGCGAGGATCGAATGAGTCTCAATGTATGATTCGACTAACTATATTTTTTACATTGAGAGTTTTATATTTTGCTTTTATTTGAGGTATAAAAGCAATAAAATCATAAAATAACTGAAAACACTTTTTGATTACATTGAAAAATAGAATTACATTATAGCATAAAAAATATATAATTACAAGACTTTTTATTAAAATTACAATGAAAAATTACATGGCCTTCTCATTGAATTTTGGGATCTATGACATTGCAAAAAGTATCATGGGATATTTGTGAAGTTGAGGAGTTGTACGCAGAGGCGGAGCCAGGGGGTCCTTGAAAAAAAATCCTTGAAGTAGGCAAATTATGAACTATCCTTTGGTACTTTATCCAGACAAAAAAATGACTCTCACTTTAATACATGTACAGACCCTTAACACCAAGAAAGTAGAAAAAAAAAATCTTCTCCCACATACCAAATCATATCACTTTTTCACCAAATTTACTATTCTTATTAGTTTTATCTCACCACTTCGTCTTCACCCATTTCATTGTTCCTTTTTTTCTCAATCATTATTTTCAGTTTACTATTCACTACACTTTTCTTGTGGAGTAATGCTAAGAATACTACAAATTTTACAAATTGACGTATTATCAATCATAAAAAAATTCATTCAAACATTTATTTATTATATTGTTTAAGCATCATACATTCTTATCACATCAATTTGTGAGTTTTTTACAATATAATTTATAGTCGTTTTAGCTTTGAGAAATTCTATGTCCACAACATTTTAACAACACTTTACGACAAATCTTAAATAGCAGGTTGTTACTGGTTGTTATTGGTGAGCAAAAAATTAATTTTAGTGATGGGTTGAAATTTGAACCAGTAACAATTTCAGCAGTGTTGTGAAAGTATTGTGAAAATCTTGCTTATCACATTTTTTTTCATGGCAATTCAATTAGTGGTTCTCATAAGTAACACATAATTATTAGGAAAAAAATACTTAATGTCCTTTCAATACTATTTTAGTCTTGCCTCCCTCAACTAAAATTCTGGCTCCGCCACTTGTACGTGTGCCAGAATGAGTTCCACCTCTATTCGTTCTTGAATGGCCTCCATGCAGATTTTGAGCTAGAACTTATTCCACAACTTCACCATCATTACCACATTCATGCAACACTCTTGTGCATATGCTGTACTGATGACTCCATTTGACATGGAGGCATTCATCAACCAAGTTCCATCCCATTCTAACATCTCATTTTACTCTGCTCTCTTTCGGTACACACCCAATTTTCGCAACCATGAAACAAAACTTTTAATTTTCAGAGCAAAAATACCCAAAAGGGCTTCCATCCAAGGCTTAAAAAAAAGCACATCATAATGGGTTGTAAGGGAATTCAATGGCAAAGTAACAATTTTTTAAATGAAAATTTGAGTTTCAATAAAGCCATGTCATGTGAAATACTACTGATTTTCATTGGTCGAAAAGAGAGGTGCTACGTCTACAACATTTTTACAACAAATCATAGGTGGTTAGATGTTATTGATTCAAATTTGAACCTAACACTAAGATTACATTTTTGCCCCAACAATAACAACCAGTAACAACTTGCAACTTAGAATTTGTTGTAAAAATGTTATAGACATATCATTTCTCGGTCGAAAAACTAGTTCGAAGTAAGCATGAATACATGGACTTAAAATGAATTGAGTTGGTTTGGTAATTAAGAGGAGTAATGAATGTCAAATAAAATCTCAACTCTAATTGGTTGGTTCAATTGAAAGATTATCATTGTCTTGCACACATTATAAAATGAGCAAGACTTAGGTGTTGTTCCTTAAGTTCCCATTTTAAAATTCTGCCATGTGGATTTTTTTCTCATGGGATGGAAGTGTATTTTTTAATTAAGTAGACACATGGCTAAATCTTAAAAGGAGAACCTAAGGAACAGCACTTAAGGTATTGTATTTAAGTTTTATTCTTATAAAATAAGGGAAAATTTAATGGAAGATTTAGGAAATATTTTTAGAAATTTTGTATGGAAAAAAAAAATTAATTAATTGTTTTGATGACTTTTTATATTTTCTATGAAAGTGGTGTTAAAACTTTTCTAAAATTGTCGTTTATTAACAATTGATCTAAAAGCACCCGTTAACATGACCCATAAAATAATACAATATAGTTATAATTATAAAAAATTAATTAATTTTCAAAAATAAATAATTATAGTGATAATTTGGAAGACTCGATCCCAATTAGAATCATCCCCATTTAAACAAAAGTCCACTAAGATATATTTAAAAAAAAAAAAAAAAAAACCATGGATTTTTCATTTAGAATCTAAAAAATCAAATAGGGTCAAAAAAATCATTAGAATAAATGTGACTTTAGGTTGGCCATAGCCGCGTTTTTTAAACACGGGTATAAGTCCTCTTTTAAAAAATATATATAGACACTGGCGGCTCTACATGCAAGCCAGGGTGGTTAGAGGACCACCTTGACTTGCAAAAAATTGCATATATACACTTGCCAAAAAAAATTTATATGTTAAACTAATTTATTGTAACCACCCTAATAAAAATGTTGAACACTCTGACTTAAGAATTACAAAAAATTGGATTTAACAAAAATAAAAATAATGCTACATTCACAACATTTTCACAATAATTTTACAACAAATCCAATGTGGTAGGTTGTTACTGATTCTAATTTGGGCTCAATACTGATATTATTTTTTTACCCACTAATAACAGCTAGCATTACTCCAAAATTAATTTTGCCCCCCAAACATAATCTTTAATCCCTTTTATATAAAAAAAAAAAAACTTAAATAGCAACAATAAATATTAGCCCAAATAACAACAAACATAAACCAAACAAAAACAAGATAAGACCAAACAACAAGAACTGATCTAACAAAAAGCCTACTATAAAACAAAAAGATAAAAAACGCTAAACATTCAAATTTATAGCTCCTTCAACCTATTTAATAAAAATAGTCTCTAATTTCATTTTTCCCTAAAAAATGGTACAAAAAAAATATATTGTGGTTGTCAGTTCTCCTTTTTTGGCTTTAAAGTCACAACAATATTACTCTCCTTAGTGACACGACTTACAATTGTAACATATTCGGTTGGACCTATAGCCACGCTTTGTGAACGTGGCAATAGGCCCAATCCAAAAAAACACGGCTAAAAATACTTAGAAATGCGGCTATAGACTTAACCTATAGCCGTGTTATAAGAACGCAACTATAGGTCAGTAGTTTAAGCCGCGTTACCCTGTAGCCGCGTTTCTGAAATGCGGCTAAAAACAACGTGGCTATTGGTCGCATTTTTAGTAGTTAAAAAAACTGTGGTTAAAAACTTAAAGTGCATATTAATATTAACACTTAGATCAGTATGTCAACATCTTACAAACACAAGTCTTTTAAAAACTTAAAGTGCAAATTAATATTAACACTTAGATCAGTATGTCAACATCTTTACAAACACAAGTCTTATCCACCAGGCCGCTTCTGTGTATCCAAAACTCAAGTAGGTTTATTGTAATACATTCTAAAGTTTGACGATAAACTAGCTTTTTCCTTGTATTTTATGTGTTGTTTGCGGATCTTTCACTACTTTTTATCTCATTTTTATTTTAAATAATCTAAATTTCAACTTTTTGAAAATAAGTTAGTTTTTAGTTTTTGTCTCACATAATATGAAACTATTTTATAACCTCATGCATATGTATGGATACACTTAAAGATATACAATAAGATACATAATATAATTTCTATATATGTAATTTAAATACTATTGATAATCATTTTTATATTCTATTAACTCTTTACAAAAAAATTGTAAGGATATTATTAGGTATAAAATGTAAATTGTCCATTTAAAAAAAAAATATTGTGAAGCACTTTTTTTTTTTATGATTCATTTACTCTGGACTTTTTAGTTTTTGTACTTAATAACTCACCTGGATGAATAATTATGATGTGGTCCCACATTTGATTCTAAAATTAAGAAATAAAACTCTTTAAGAATAAATAATTTATGACACATGGTACAAAATTAGAACTCTAATTTGGAATTCTAATTTGAGTTTCTCTCAGCTTCACCTATTATTATATATATAGATAAGTTACGGAAAATAAACAGTTCCCAAAAACGCATATCAATCTAATTATATGTTTGTGAAATGATTGAATTAAAAAAAAAAAAAAAACGTTTTTCACCCACTATATTAATATTATTGTAATTTTTTTTAAAGCATAATGTTAATTTTTTAATCCTATCCAAATTAAAAACCCTTTTATAGATTATAAGATCCCGATTTTAACAACTTTATTGCAAAGGCTAGAGTATATGATGCTAGTAGAAAATTAATGAATTTACCTTAAGCGTTCTAAAATTGAAATATTACACATAGGGAGATAAAAATGCCATTGATCTCTTTGGACTCAGCCAAAAAACTAAGGAAAAAAGGGGAAGAAAATGAATTCTCCAAACTGAAGCAATTTATTTAAGAAATGCCAACCAAATTTTCTAAGCACCCTTTTGCAAATCAACCACCTTCTTCCACGAGTCTCGGCTCGATATCTCGTCCCACCATCTCCCCACATTTTCTCCCGAAGTGAATGAATTGCCCTTATTAGTGTCACTGACCAAGTACTGAGTGTTGGGCAAGTGTGAAAGATCAGCCAAATAAAATTCATCACTAGCCAAGAACCGAGCCTCCCTGAGCCTCTTTTCATAAATGTCAAGCACTTTCGACAGCTTCTCTTCATTTAGCCTGAAAACTACTTTGTCTTGCTTGATATTCATTCGAGGCGCGAATGCAAGTTGAAACACCTGAAACACTTTCTGACTATAAATATTCTTTTCTTTGCTTATGACTATACATTCGTAAGGCTTAGAAGTTGGACAACAATTGGACAGGACAAAAGGCTTGGCTTAGACCACGTAAGGCTGGGAACACAATGGTCAGTATCCACACCATTCCTTTCTTAAAAGTAAGGCACAAAAGCAACCAGCAATACTGTTTTGCTCCTTCACCACTAAAATATTAATATACATTTAATACCAGACCCATCCTATATAATGTATAATTTTCAGGTCTAGTTGGAAATTATTTTTTAGGGGGGTCCATTGTGAAATATCATAAATACCCACTTCACGTGAGGAGCAAATGATCAAAGTTTATTGAAAAATAAATAAATACAGAAGATGGCAGTACCTTAATTAAGTATAATTAGGAAAAAGTGTCTTGTCCCAATTTGGACCTATGTGACTTTTTCTCTTTTTTCTTTTTTTTTTCTTTTTTTTTAAATAGGTGTTGGGTATAGACTTATCAACCCTACGCAACTTGACAATAATATATAATACAATAATACTATATTTATTGTCGAGACTTTGATAAAATTATCATCATGAACACAACACATTTATTGAAGTTCATTCTCAACGTCATGAACTTACGTGTAACTTCTCGAACCTAAAAGTGTTGAAAAGTGTTGGCCCCCAAAACTATAGCAATGAATGCAAATGCAAATGTGATATTGACTTGACATGTATCTAATATTATTTAATTTGGTGGTGCTTTCATTGTCGAACATTTATCATTTTGCATTGTCCTAGCTCTTGTGCCTGTGTGTCTCTGCTCTCTACCCCTAATCTAATCTAACCAGTGCCAACCGCCAACAGCAAACAATAGCAAGTGGTTTGTATCCAATGGAGGTCTCAATTCTCATATTACATTGCTTTGGAAAACCTCTTATTAATAAATAAAATTTTAATTTTAATTTTCTTATGAATTGATCCCCAAATATTTTGGATTGGCCTCTTAAAGAAGGTCCAAAGTCAAAATACTCTGAGAATGGGAGTTTTAATTTAAGGGAGACAGAAGTATATTCAAAATTATGGCTAAAGGCTCATAGGCCATATCTACAAATATATTATATACACTTTTTGAAATGTCCAATTCACATCCAATCAATTAAAAAAAAAACATAACATAACAAATCAAATCATTTTATAAAGATTATAAATTTTGGAGTTACTCAAGATTAAATGACTTTTTCCCTAGCCTTCAATCAATCTTATATATAGTATAAAAGCTGGTACCAATTTGACTCTGAAAACCCGAGAGAAGAAATTTAATTGAGAGCTCCCCTTGGTCCTATATATTAGTTTAAACCTTTCTAATAATAAAGAGTTGAAGCTTTCACTTAACCTTTCGAAGCAAATATGCACGTGCACACGTATACATATACTTTACATTTTCTTTATCACTGAGTTATATATGATGTACGTACTTTATTTAATTTAATTTTTTTTAAATAAAAAAGCTAACAAATGCCTTAAGTGCATTGATATAGGAAATATTTTAAAAAAAAAATTATGAGAAAATAAAAAAGTGATTGATTTTTTTTTTTTTACAAACTTTTTATATTTTCTAAAAAAGTTATATAATTTTTTTTTTTTAAATGGTACATTAACAGAAACTCTAAAAAGCAAGGACGCACATTAACGAGGTCCTTTTTTAAATAAACTTTCCTTCACCCCCTTTCCTCCTTTCCTCACAAATCCATAAACATCCCAAATTTAGAAAGATCTCAAATCCGTTTCCGTCAAGGCTGAGCTTGGAAACCATGGCAGAGCTAGCATTGCAACCCAAATTGGAGTCGGTTCAACCACGAGTCTGTTGCGACCTAGATTGGAAATTCATCATTTATCTCCATCGATGAATGATGGTTCGGTGCATGAGCAACCAAGATCGAAAATCCAAACCTGACCTCTATTTCCACCAATTTGTGTGGATCGGTGCATGAGAGATATAGAGAGTTAGATGGGAAACCAAATAAATAAAAATTATTCTGTTGATACATTGATGATTAGTACTATCTCAATAAGTGTATTGAGGTATTGTCCACCAATGAATTTGGTGGACAAAATTATTGTGACTAATACAAACCGATTTTATTAGCTTTGATATAGTTTAGCTAAAAAGCTTATTTGTTTACCTTCTTTTTTTACCATAAAAGATTCTAGCGAGTAGCGAACAACAAAATTGCAAGAACACGCAACACGTGACTTTTCCTAAAGAGGAAAGAAACGGAAAAATGTACACCATACATTTTAGAGAATGGTGTTTATTGTAATTTTAGACAACATGAAGGATTATTCTATTACACATGAGCAAGAACAACGAAAATTAAAATAAAATAAATTCAGGTTGATTGTCTATTTATCCATATAATGTATAGAAAAAAATACTATAGATTTAAAGTTTGTGGTAGCCTTTCATTGGTCCAAAGATCCAAAAACCTCCAATGACATCTCTACAACTCCATTTGAATGGGATATGAAAAGCTTCTCCACAAAATCCCTACCAGACCAAACCCAACAAACAAAACGCAAACAAAAACACAGCATAGCCCAAGATGAAGAAGAAGAAGAAGAAGGTGAAGATAATGAAGAAAAAGCTAGATGCGAATGGGATTTCAATCTCTCCACCATTGTTTCTTCGAGCACATCCATTGGAGCTGTTTCCGACACCCTCGGAGCAATCGAATTCGATCCCTCAGATACCTTGGTAGCCACAGGTGGCATAGCAAGAAAGATTAGAGTTTATAGTTTAAGCACTTTGTTGCCTGATGAAGAAGAACATGTTGACAATGTTAGTAGTACTACGTTGTTAGACCACGCCAGTGCATGTGACTATTACGTGTGCACCCCAGCAAAGCTTAGCAGCCTGAGATGGAAACCCGGGTCGGGCAATCGGGTCCTGGGGTCCGGGGACTATGATGGGGTTGTCATGGAGTATGACCTCGAGAGGAAAATACCCATTTTCGAGCGTGACGAGCATGGTGGGCGCCGGGTCTGGAGCGTGGACTATTCGCATTGGGATCCGGTTATCGGAGCATCCGGGTCGGACGATGGAACCATGCAAATATGGGACCCGCGTTGTGAAGGTGGGAAATGTTTGGCTACGGTGCAGCCTAGCGTGTCACGTAGCCCTGTTTGTTGTGTGGAATTCAATCCATTTGGTGGGGCATTAATTGCCGTTGGATGTGCTGACCGGAGGGCTTACGGGTATGATGTTAGAAACTTGGGTGACCCGGTTGTGGTTTTTGATGGGCATGGTAAAACTGTTACTTATGTTAGATTTCTTGATGATCATATGATTGTTTCAGCTGGGACCGATGGGTGTTTGAAGCTGTGGAATGTTGATGATTCTACACGTGTGATTCGCACGTACAAAGGGCACGTCAATAGCCGGAGCTTCGTCGGGTTATCCGTGTGGAGAAATGGTGGGTTACTCGGATGCGGGTCGGAAAATAACCGGGTCTTTGTGTATGATAAGAGGTGGGGTGAACCCATATGGCTGCATGGGTTTGAACCAGTGGCTGGACCCGGGTGTGACCATGGGTTTGTTAGTAGTGTGTGTTGGGGCCAAGTTAGGGGGGACCAGTGTACACTTTTGGCAGGAGGATCAGATGGGGTTTTGCAGGTTTTTGTGGGCAAAAGGAAGTTGTTTTCGTATTAGTAATTGCTTCTGACCCACTTTCCTACAATATTGATTGGAAATTTTAGGCCCGTTTGGTAGAGAAGTTTGAGTAATGTTGTTTGTATTTTTTTGAAATATGTGTGGATGAAAAAGTATGTGAAAATGCGTGTAATGTTGTTTAAAAACTGAAAACATATTGTTAAAATACTCTACTAAACCGACCCTAATCATATACATTATAAAGAATTGTGCATGCAATTTTTTTTTAGAATAAAGATAAAAGGAAAAAGAAAGATAGAGGCCATTTTGCTTAGCTTTTATCACTTCTGCTAACAAATGTTTTGGGAATGCAACTACATTTACAGCTCTGTGTTGTGAATTGTCCTTCCTAAATCCTAATTGATACTCAGCCTGATTTTAGATTTTTCTTTTCATTGTAAATGTTATGGGTCCTGCCTATGACTATGAATTGAGTCATGCATCATGAGGTGGTTTATTCAGAGGCTGTCATATTTGATTGCAATTCCACTTTGATAAGAACTGAATAATAAGAAAAATGCAGTGGTCCTTGTAAACTAGTTTATAGCTCTTGCGTATAATTGAAACATGCCATTAGGTGTGTTTGGATTTTGGGTATAGCAACATTAATCTTGAGAATTAGAGGGTAACATTTGTAATCTACATGGACAATTGATTTGTGGTAGGTGTTAGCCCAATCTCATCAAATTTAATGTGTTGTGTTTTTTTTTTTTTTAAATAAATTTATTTTGCATGGTTTTCTTTACCAAGTTTGTTAAAGAGTCATGTGATTGTTTAAATTGTCAAATTTCACATTAAATAGTATTGACAAAAAGTTGATGGTTAATATAAAATTGTTAGACCAAAATCCACTATCAAGCTTTTAGGTTAATGCAACATCTGACCTGCTATATTAAGCATTGAAGCCTTCATAAGGAGAATGGACATGGTGCTAACTCTCCAAATCTCACCCAACATACCAGTAGCATGAATGTTAGTGGTTCCCACAGGGCCACAGTTGAGTAGATAAGATTTATTTTTTTATTTTATTTTTATTTTATGGAAGAGTAGATAAGATATATCTTATCTACTGTATGTATATTAGTTGCATCTATGGTTGCTTAAAAATTTAGGGTCCGTTTGATAATGTTGTTCTAGTAACGTTGTTTAAGTGTTGTGGAAATACGTGTGGATAAAAAAGTGTTGTAAAAATACGTGTTGTGTTGTTTAAACAACGAAAAATGTAATTCAAACAATATTACCAAACACCCCCTTAGTGGTGGGAGTTAGTAGCTAAATGCAGTACTCCAATAGTGATGTCTAATCCGCTGAATTTCGACTTTGGTGGGTCAGTGGCAAATTGGAATATTCCCAACCCGCTGGTGGCAGATTGGATAGAAATATTAGCTTTTACCTACCCAATCCGACCTGCACATACCCCTAGTTGGTTTAGTAAGTAAAGGGTTTCAATGTTGATTAGCTTCTTATTTATGTTTTTTACTTAATAAGATTTTGTGAAATTTTTGGTGTTTTGACTTAAAATTTCAATTTAGGACCATTGAGTATTTAGGTTCAAAAAAGTGATTCAACAACTGCAACTCCTATTTCTCCTCATCTCAAACTGGACATGGCATTGGCCTTTTTTTGAAGCCACCAATTATGCAGGTTTGGGCATTATTTTTATAGATAGTCATGGTTCTCCTATTATCGTCCATACTCAATTAATTCCTTGCCAAGGAAACCCATTGTGGATGGCTGCCACGCTCTATTGAGAGCATTACACTCTTGTCACGAACTGTGGATCACGAAATTGATTGCGGAGTTTGCCAACTCATAGTTTATGGCATTAATTGAGTTGCAAGAACCATGCTTGAAGGAGATTTCGAATGGGTTAGAATAGATCCATGTTTTTTGAGAAATAGACAAGACAGTGATAAGTAAGCGTACGAGTTGGCTAATAATGTTACGGAGTTAAGGAACCCTCAGCTTGTATTAAGAGAGTCATCTTTTCTCCTCTCTATTATACCCTTGGAACCTTATCAATAAAGTTCTATCACTTTTGAATTTTTTTTTAAAAAAAAATTAAAAAAGAGAGACACTTTTTAGGATGTTTCATATATATTTCATTTTTGGAATTTAGCAACTAGTTTAACCAGAAGACGAAGTTCTACCAATGTCTTGCTGTCACTCAATCTTTCCATTTCCGTAAGAACACATCATTCCCACCTTCTTTAATGAATGTAGTATTCCACAAAATTTATTTTTTTAAGTAGTGTTCCACAATCAGAACCTCATTATGAGGTATTTGTTCATTAATCAATTATTAATGCAACTTAACCATATATAACCACAGGCAGAGTTTGCCTACAACCTAGTTTGGAGGAAGTTCCTCCAAACTGCTGTGGCACATTAGGAAATTGACAAGGGTCCTAATCATGTGTGATGCATATGACCAACTCAACCAAACTTAATCACAATTAAACTATTTTCTCTCCAAGCCAAACCGGTTTAAGCCGATGAGTGAAGATAAAATAGTTTAACTATGGTTAAGCTGTAAGTTGGCCAGGACACTTGTCAACTTCGCAGTTCAGAGAAACTTCCTCCAAACTAGGTTGTCGGCAAACTTTGTCCTATAACCACCCCCCTCACTCCCTCCCCAAACGAATTATTTAACTTTAATAAATTAATGTTTGCAGTAAAAATCTTGAAATAGAAAATGCTTAAAAATCGATAGCTAGCACATTGTACACTTCTGCAGCTTGTTCCTCCAACAGCGTGCAAAAATTTGCGACTGACCGACTGACTGAATTGTTAAAACCTCTAAAACCATTGTGATTTAGATTTAAAAAAATGCAAAGCAACTTCCTCTGATATAAGGGTATCCAACCCTTCCACCAACTCCTCTAGCAAAGATAATTATACATATGCACTGTGTATTATTTAATACAGGTAATACGAATTATGCGCAGGCAAAACAGCAGATAAAGGGCCAACCTTATGAGAGCCGCTGCCCTGACCTGCCTCACCTTCCAATACAGTATCAGCAAACCGATAAAGATCCGAGGTTGTACTCCTATCAGTCACATCCACAGATCTTGGGGAATTTGGCAGACCAGGAAAACCTTCTAAAGATGCAGGTTGCCCAACAAAGCCCTGCCCAATTGATCTCTCTCGAAATGTTGCATCTCCAATTCCATGACCATGCCATCCATATGCTGGACCAATTACCGTTGCGCCAAGAACATTTTTAGGCAAGAACCCTGCACCAGATCCATGTGGTATAAATGAAGCAGTAGGATAATTACTGACATGACCAGATTGTTCACCATCTAGTAAGTTTACTGGCATCAACCCATCATATGAGCTCTTGCTTTCCACTTGTGTAATAACTCTTTGTTCTTGCATGCCACCAACTGGAGGAGACATCAGGGGTGGTGCTCTGGCAGTAAAAAACAACCGCTTCATTCCTTGACTCTTCATTTGATTTGAGGACTGAATTTCATCTGCTTTTCTTTTCCGCATTACCTTATCTTCAATTTTATTGTCAAGATCAGAAATTTCTTTCTCCAAGTTGATTATATTTTCTTTAATTCTCCATCCAGGAAGAAGCTTTGTGGGATCAATCTTGTGATCTTCCAAACACCTTATCACAGATTTCAGAGCAGCTAATTGTTTTTCATTCGCTTCTTTCTGTACAAGACATCACACCACTTGTTTAACACATGGATGCATGATAAATAGTGATAACAATAACAAGGATGATTAGAAGCTGAACAATATAGCGTACCAGTACCATAGAACCATGTGCTACTGCTCTTGTCCTCTTCCATGCTTCTTTAGACTTGCGTAAAAATGATGTCAAAATTGTCTGAGGATGAAATTTTTCCTCAACCCCAAAAGTATAAGCAACATCAACAGCTTCAACACTCCTGCCATTTTTCATCATTTCCTCTATAATATCTGTGACAGGTAGAAGATTACATCAGAAAGACTTGACCATTACAGAAAATGAGCAAGCAATATTATCTACATATGCCAAGAGGAATATATATATATATATATATATATATATATATATATAAAATGTTGGACACCATAAAGCAATGCAAGAGCTCCATTTTTGTAGCTATGTTCAGAATAGTTATCATGAGCCTTTACACCTCGAAATAGAAGATGCCAATGAATAATTAAATCAGGAATCATGTCCACCAAATTAGTTGCCATAGTTAAGTACCATTTATATTCAGTGCTCATAATTTCAGAGCTAAGATTAGGTTCAAGTCATTCATAACAATGGATAAGAAAAATGTGATGCAGGGATTCTAAGGGGGCTGCTGTTTAGGCTTAGAATTGATTAAGGGAAATGAGCATTGCTTAGAACAAGGAACAAGGAACAAGGTGTGACAAAACCTTCTTAAGAGAAATCCATCTCTTGCATTCAAATTTTTTTATATATATAAATAGTAATTGCATTCAAAATTAATCACAAACTAACTACAATCTAGTATTTATACTAGTTGTTTGGCATTAGCATCCTTCTAGATGCTTGACAAGTGTCTAAATCCTATTGGCTAATGCTTAAGCAATCATCTAACTAACTAGTTACAAGAGGATTTGGATGCAACAACATGAAATGCCCAGCATCAAAATGAAAGCTAGAATGACAAACAGATTCCAAATTCTCATTATAAAGAAATACAAGACATCCCAAGTAACAAAACTTAAGAATTAATAATTCAATACCAAAATTTTCAAATCCCCCTCCCCCAACTATTGAAAAGCTTCAGGTCCCTAAACCATCATTATCAGATGATTATGACCAATGTTGCTAACCTAACAGAACTCTCCTATTGACATGGGACCGGGAATACAAGGTAACACTAGCAGAGGTTGTACACTCATACAATAAGACTACTACAACGGAGATAATACATTTTATTTTTTTATAATTAACAATGGAGATGATACCTCCCCTAACAATGAGATAGGAGAGTAGAAGATGTATTGTTATCTTCCATGAGCCAGGCACCAAACAATTTTTTTCCGCTTGACTTGAGCCATTAAATATATATATATATATATATAGTGCATTTTTCTACCACCCTTGAAACAAACTGCCATAAGGTGGTTCATGTAGTCTCTACTAGCTAGAAATAATCCAATATTGCGCATAACTTAACTTGCAGAAAAAGAAAAAACCAATCCTTTGTGGCCAATAGTATCAAATTAATTCAGCTCAGTTTCAAAATATTTGACAAAGTTTGGATTTTGCAGAAAGTATACAACAAAAGTTGGGATTTTTTACACGGTAAACAAGGTTTTAACAAAGAAATGTGCGCTATAAAAACCGTGCTAAGAGCCTTGCAAATTGTAACTCTAACTCAACTCTCCCCCAACTAAAAAAGAATAAAAAACATTAAAATTGATTTATAGGAAGCATGAGAAGGCAGAGAATAGAACCTGGAATCCTGGCAAGAAGAAGGGGAGAGCGGCGAAGAGCAGTGGAGATATTTTGGGTAGTCAAGAGGATTAGATCCCGGAGATCTTGATTAGAAAAGCGAGAAGGGATACCAAAAGAAGCAATAAAGAGAAGCAAACCCCTGGCATCAATGGGAGTGGCCCGGGAGAGACCGCCCTCAGTGACAAGCCTTTTTCTCCAGGCGAGAGCGGCGGAGTGGGCTTCATCCTTTTCCTTTTCATTGAGTGATTCACAATCACAATCTGAATCAGAGAGGAGGAAAAATTCTAAAATGAGAAGGGAAGCTTGCCTAGCTGGAATCATGGGAGAGTTCTTAGTGTAGGCTTTGCTTCCCTGAAGGTAAAAGCGTCCAATGCAGTCCAATACAAGTTTCGCCGGTTTAGGGGCAAACTTGAGAGCTGCAGGGACTTCTTCGCGGAGTTTGGCTTCGTCCGACATATTTGAAACTATATATTTACGAAGGCTGCGGCTGCACATCATCTCACATAGGTATTCAACTTCAGATTTGGTACCCCGAGAAGAAGGGACTTCTTCTAATTCTTCTTCTTCTTCCGTAATTGTTTCTTCGACCACCACCAGATTGGTGTTTTCGATGAGAAGCAATTGTTTCGACCTAGACTCAATGGTGTTTTCGATGAATTCCAGATGCTTTTGCAATTCATCCAACCTCCGCGTGAATGAATGAATAGCAATGGACAGGCCGTCCAGTTCAACCACCGATTTCATAAATTCAGACTTTTGCTTTTGCGATTCATCCAACGATTCTCCTGCTTCTTCCTTCACTAAAACTGCCTTTTCTTCTTCTGGTTTCATTTCTGATATTATTGATGCTGCTAAAGATTCTTCTGAATCGTCTTCCTCCTCCTTCACGCCCGCCGCAACATCAGCTTTCATGGCCATCCCCAAATTGCCAAACCCAGTAAACGGCTTCTCTTCTCTTTACTATGTTTCAGTTTCACCCTTATATTAATATTTTAATAATATATACTCGTAAATTGAAATAAACAAAAAATAGAATAAATAACAATTTTTATATATCAGTTTCAAAAAAACAATTTTTATATATCATTATTATTATTATTATTATTTTGTAATTTAGTCCCCAAATTTTACATTTGTTATTAACATTGATCCTTGACCCTTTTTGTCACCTTGGGCTTTGATTGACTTGGCCTTCAAACCTGGATTTGTGAGAGTGAGTCGAGTCCAAAATTCCCTCGTTGGTAGGTCCTCCAACAAGGTTACCATTTTGTCCCTTAAAGAAAGTACGATTTTTATTAGTAAACAACTAAGCTCATCACATGGTTTTGTGCTGACAATGAGGTTTTTTTTTGGGTTCAGTGTCATAATTCTTTATAAATAACAAAATACAATTTATAAACATACATATTCTTAAAACACTAATAGGAGAATAGATTGATAGAAAAAGTCATGAACGGTAAAGTTTTAGGCCCCTCTACCAACAGAAAAATGGTATCATCAACTACAAAAATATTGATATTCTTCCAGTTGAATTTGGGCTTGAATTGATCTTATTTTTTTAGTGCAATGAAGCGAGAGAAGTGAGAAAAAACCCAAGTGTGGCAACTGGCAACTGATCATGGATTCATGATTTTTTTTTTCCTGATGGAATCATGGTTTTATGAATGTGGGTTGGTTGTTTTTTATTTTCTTTTTTCACTCTTCTGTTTGCTTTGTGGCAGAAATTGAGGGCTTGAAAAGAAAGCTGACCAGCAAGCTTGGTGCTACTGTACCAGCTCTTGTGCCAGACTGGCAGGTATTATTTTCTATTGTATTCTGTGTCTGAGTATAGGCTAAAGAAGATTCTTGAAACTAATATGGCAATGGGAAACATATGGATATTGACTGAAAGTTGAGTGGTGCAAAAATAAAATGGTTATAGATATAGAATTGCCTAATTTCTGAGACTGATGGCTAGCCTTTGCTAGGTGCTTCTTATTGGGCTTTCATTTTATTATGCTTTGTTTCCTGGTTTTGAATAGCTGCCTTGCTTCCATTCTATTAGGAAGCCAGTTTTACTTGGGAACGTGGATCTTGGGTACAATGGTTTAAGACCATGTACCCTCTCTCCTTTATGTGAGCCTGCAAATGCACTGCAACTTTTATAATTGCTAATGCTTGTTGTCGCTCCTTGCTATCTTTTTGCAGATAGGTGAATGTGTGGCTGTTTGGTGGAGGCCAAACTTTGAAACCATAATGTATCCTTATTGCCCTCCCCACATAACAAAACCCAAGGTAACATAACCAAAGTACTGAATCTGTTCTTGTTTCTGGCTTCATTGGTTATACATGATGATCCCCCCTTCCCAATGGGGTAAGTTTCTGGGGCTACATTTAACTTTTTCTTTCCTCTGCCATATGGATTATGCAGGAGTGTAAGAAGCTTTTCATTGTTCACTTGTCTGAGAGGGAGTACTTTGCAGTCCCCAAAAATTTGAAACTTCTTGCTGTTCCATTGTTTGAACTCTATGATAACGTTCAGGTACGGTACATCTGGCATTCTTGTGATATGCAATTTTTTTTTTTTTTTTTAATAAGTATTCTGATAAGTAACTTAATTTGACACTAGTGTAGTGTTCAATATTAACTACTTATGTTCAAAATGCCAGGTTTGCCACAATTTGAATCTTTTAAGACAAGACACTGTCTTTTGGGTAGAAATGATAATTGTCATAGAAGAGTTGTGGGGCCATTAGGGATAAGGGGATAACTCTCGTCTCTCTCTCTCTCTCTCTAGAGAGAGAGAGAGAGAGAGAGAGGGATTGGTCCACTATCAAAACATGTTCACTTTAGTGGCTTATTTTGGTGGCCATGAATTAACCCTTTCCATTCTTATGTTCCCCACTCCTAATCTTGTGGTCTTCAAAATGGCAGACATGACCTTTTCACCCTCCCTTTTTTATTTTTATCTTTTTTTTTTTAATATTTATTTTAAAAATAAATAAATAAATCTAGCTTGAAACTGCTGTCTTATATCCTGTTTTCTTGTATCAATCTTGTAACAAATGTCACTTACCCGGTTGCAGAGATATGGACCAGTTATATCCACCATTCCTCAGCAACTCTCCAGATTCCAGTTCAACATGATTGCTAAATGAGCATTAGTTTCTAAAGCTCACATCCTGATAGCCTGCTTATAATTATCTGAAGTTCGTACCTTTGATTTAATTGCATGGACTGCTAGGGCTCAGACCTGATTATTACTTCATAGCTGAATTTAAGTTGGTTTAGAAGGGGTTTCTCCAGTTATGCTGATAATTGAAGCTTATCTATTGACATGGTCTCTTTGTTTGGTCCTTTAGAATATCTATGATGCGTTCTGTGTAAGTGTAGAATTCTTGTTCCAACAAGGTTTCTGTTGAGTTCTTGGAGTCATTTACTGTAGTTTAAGTCCAATGGGTTTACTTTTCAGTGGGATGGAATGAGTTATAACGTGCTGCTTTGCGATTTCCGACAATTTTTTTGTAATTTAATTGATTATGCTTGTAATATTATAGGTGAAATTAGGGTACAAACAGAGGAGATATGTAGCATGTATTGTCCAAAGCCTTGTAGCTTAGTCACATTGCTTGGTCCCCTTTATAAGGAGAATCAGGGTCCGAATCCCCCATCCCCCACTTGTAACAATTGAATTATCAAAAAAGATGCATAGCATGTATCGGTTGCTTATGCTTATCTTGGTGTAGTTTCTTTGACAACTACTTGGTCTCATTTTGGACATGGGATCATCCTTCGTGTAACTGTCTTTGTTAATGAAGTTGTTGTTGCTTTTGCATGCTGCTTAGGCTATCAACCCCTTACTTTAGTGCCTTCTAGTTTTGACTGATGCATGCAAGCGCTGGAATCAATGGTCAAGACTCATTAATGGTGACAATGGGTGATGACTGATGGCTGAAAGGCCAATCATACTTTGCTGCAAAGTTATAGTAGGATAAGTTCCAAGTTGGGACTTCCAACCGAGCCATCCATTGTCCCCGTAAAATGGCTGAAAGGCTGATGATACATTGCTGCAAACTTGTGGTGAAATGAGTTCCAACCAAGCTACCTCACACAGGAAAAGATGAGTCATTTATTAGTTCGGTTAATTGATCCACCAGGTGGCCCAAGCCTGGATGGTTTGACTGGCTTCCCCCTGCATGGCCATTGATTTCGGGAGAAACGGTGAGCCACTTGTTGTGTTAGGTGGTCTCCTCTCCTGGTGAAACCAGAGGCTTCGTGAACTTCTTTTCCCAATAAATTCTTTTATTATTATTTATTTTTGAAACCCAAAAGAAATTTTTTGCCTGAAGAAGAAGAATAAGGCTTCGCTGAGTTGGGTGCATTAAATTGTGAAATCTTGACATTGACTATTTTTTGCTCTTGGCTGAAGCAAATTTATGGTATGAGCCATGGATGGAGACATTTAGCTAAATATTGATTTTTGTGAAAAAGGAACTTAATAGGATTGGTTACTGGTTGAATGGTGAAACCAATGGAATTATCATTGGCCTTACAATGACAATTGGAATGATTTTTAAACTAGTAAGTCTAGAGAGACACACATAGATGTGTGTGTGTATATATATATATATATATATATATATATGTTATAATTATTGAGTGAATATATTATAAATTTATAATTTACATAAAAGTAATATTATACAAATTATAGCTTGACATCTTAACAAGTTGTAAAAATTTGTGCATTGCACTTCACCAAATAGTCAAAATTTCATAAAGGGGGAAAATAGTTTTTATCATAATAAATAGACTATGAAAAATTAAGAATTCTTGCACAATTTGATCTTCTCAAAACAGAAATTCTTACCCTCACTACTTTCTTAAGTTCCTTTTCCTCTAAAAATAATTGAGCTAACAAAATGGAAGGACTAAAGTAGAACATGCTGCGATTATGGGCCTAGTGAGCCTTGCATTAGTCCCCTTAATTTCATTTGAATGACTGGTGAATAAGTGAGCTCTTCAAATCATGAATTGTCTCTTATTGTATGAATATTTGCCTAACCTGACTATAGGGACAAGTTATCAGAAGAATTCTTGAAAATGGATTCCTATCGGCCTCTCAATTTAATCGAATAAAGTATCTAAAAGAAAGTGCTCTTTGACAAGTTGTCCTCACTTTAGCATTTATTTCACACCATTTACCCTCAGTTGCATTCAATGCAATGGAACTTATCCCTTATAGATTGACCAAGGCTCAATACGCTGCAAAATCCCCTATTAATTGATTTAAAAAAAACTCGATTTTGGAGCATAATACATGTTAAAAAAAGAAGAAGAAGAAGAAGAAGAAGAAGAAGGAAGTATCCCTCTATAAAGTGGTATAGAAAAAATTACTACCCTACAATTTCTATCGTTAGAGAAATTGAAACACCATTTGACTTAACTTTCGAAATAGTTTCAACTCACTTGTTTTGGGTAGGCTTTTCACAAAAGGATTGTTTGTTTTTCTTGCTGGATAGCTAGAAGGTATAAACCAATAGCTGTCTTTGCCTTTGCTTAGTATCATTTAGTCCTGTATTGAATTCCATCCCACCATAAAAAAAAATTAGGTTGGATGGGTTTAGATGGTGGTTTGATTCATTTCAAATGATTAAATCCATTCAAATTAAGTACATGAATGGTCTTTGTGCTAAAAATTTTACCATCTTATTCATGTAAATCTTATTGTTTATCACTCATCATTTGCCATACCATATGGTGTGTGAGTAGCAAAGTTATTATTACATTAAAAATATTTTTTTACCAAATTTACCAATACCGTATGAAAAGCCTTTTTAATTCGGTCAAAGAAATAAATTTTTATAGTGAATATAATAAACTATATTTTTCTTAATTTGGGTTGACCTAAAGAGGAAATGTATACGTTTGTTTAACATTTTTAACATCTTACCGAGAGAGAGAGAGAGAGAGAGAGAGAGAGAGAGAGAGAGAGAGAGATTAGTGCACACCTACCTCACTGTCATCTTACCATATTTAACAAGTAATCTTAACCGTCCATCCCCTAAACCCTAAAACCCCAAGTATTTAATTTTCTTTTCTGCCGCCGCCTCCTCCAGGGGCCAAACAGATCTTGTCTTTCCAAAGCTGTCATCATCTTTGTCAGTGACGCCGAAGTCAAGTAAAAAACATAGAACCCAAAAACTACATTAGGGCGAGGTTAAAGAAGCAAATTGTGTGTCAATTCCAATTATTGAACAGAGAGCTTCAACAATGGTAAGAGGCTTTCTCAGCAGTGAAAGCAAAAGGTGATAGTTTCTTTGGAGACAATGATGAAGATGAAATGAGTCTTGAAGTTGAAGCCTTACACTCCAGGTGTCATTGTCTACTACAATCCACTCCTCGATGCTCAATTGAACTAGCCTTGAATTGCATGTTGTTTTGAACTCAAAAAATTACCCAAAATCCGGCTTTCTTTGCATCAAGCTTTTCTAATTACCATCCAAAATATCCAATTTTCTCTAGTACACCTGATACAGTCCTATTAGTCGATATTTAGGCAAAAATACTTCAAATTTGGGGTTTTTTGTACTGGATCATCGGGTACAAGACATTTGAACTATACTTGCTAGTACGGTATGACATTGACCACTTTGTTCTATACAAATCAATTGTAAATACTCTTGATTATTAATCATTCAATATGTTGTATACACTGGATCAAAATATATAGCATAATATATGTTTTATGACTAATTCACCATTAGTGAGCTTCTACGTGAGAGAAAAAGAAAGAATAAAAATAATTGGCTCTTGTTTGGGTCTTCGCAGATTTTGGGCGTTATAAGCAATTATTCATAGAGATGGGAGGAAGGTTTGATGCTTATCCTTGTGGTATGAAAGAGTACTACGATAAACTCATGCAGGATTATCAAGAACAGCTCAAGGACGCTAAAGAGCGATATTACATGCAACTGACTTCCTTCTTGGAAGTTGATAACTCCTTCTTTTCAAAATGGCATGGGGACCTTAGTGCCGATGATAAGGCTAAAGAAGGACAACGACGCATGGATTTTCAGCCTGGTTCATTTTTCAGTCATGAAGTAAGTAAAGTATTGTGGTTCTTGAAGTATTAATTTTAACAAAAATTATTTTCAATCCTATATTTATGGGTGTGTTTATATTCGGGTCAATTTATTTATTTTTTCTTTGATCGTGGTTCTTGAATTTTCTAAGTTGGTTTGAAGTTATCTTTACCGTCATCTAAGTAACGGAAAATGTTGACTTGATTAAACAAATTACATACGGATCATTTAATTATAATAAAAAATTATTGAAATAATATTTAAAAAAAACGCCACGTTAGTGCTTAAATGACAAAATAAAGCCACATAAGCATTTAAATTTTTTTTCTTTCTTTATTTTATCTCTAATCACCTCTCTCACTCTCCCTAAGTTTCCTCTTGGGTCGTAATTAACTAATTATGAGTGGCTGGTGGGGGTTTAACTTGGGCAGATTGGTGGCGATTGTAGTGGATGGGGTGTGCTCCGACCATTGCATGCGGTGGTTATGAACGAGGGAGCTTTGCTTTGGGTTATGTAAACTTGAGAGGTTGTTGTTTGGGTTTTTAAGGCTTCGGATAATGGTTTTGGGGTGGGAGTTTTTGGAGGTTAGGGGCTTTGCCTAAGGTGGTGGAAGCTTGCATTCGATTGCCACAGATGGATCTATTATAAACGGGGGAGGTGATTCTCTTTGGCTAATAATAGAACTTAGCAACAGTATTGATAGTAGATGAATAATCATTAACGTAGTTAATACTTAATAGGGGTTCTAGATGACTTTACGTAGAAGCCATTAACTTTTGGCACTTGTCAATGGTTTCAACTTTCAATTGAACTTTCTGGAGAGGATTAACCATAGCGGCATAGAATACAAAAACTATGGTACTTTTGGCTCCTCTCTCCTCTTCCTCTATCCAAACATACTCTAATAATATAGAGTTATAATAAGGACAACAAACTTTTCATTATTGCATAATATTTATATTTTATACTAAAACATGTACGAATATCAAATTATCATTCATCATGTCAAGAACCTTGTAGATCAATCGACACCTCTTACCTTTTTAAATGAGATGTTCAGGAACTAGGGCTCAGATGCCAGTCTGCTGCTGCTGTATTTCAGACTATTTATTGACATAAACATATATATTTTTCCTCTGGCTCAGGTTTTCGATGTGAAGTCTGAAGATTCAAAAGAAACCTCAAAGCCCTAGAAGAGATTGGCACCCATTGGATTACCAAGGACAAAATCTTGCCTTAAAGTCGACATGTCTTTCTGTTGGGATCGTGTCGCATTGTTCTAGTACAATATGTATGGTTGGTTTGAATATGGACTAAGTTTCTTTTCTTCTTATTTGATAGTAATTATCCCCGTTTGGGCACCAAAGAAGAAAAGAAATTAATCACTACCATATATATTTTCTTTCAGTTATTGTATTTTGAATTATCTGACTTAGTTCAAGAACTTCATGTTTCCTATTCAGAACTGAATCTATCTATATTTTCCTTATTTGCATCTTTCCAACCCCTTTTTAGAAAAATATATAGGATAAATATATCAAAACTACCAATGTGATTTGATTGAGGTTAAAGAAAGGTTTTTCTTTACCTTAATTATTTTGGTTTGAGAATTTGAACCAACATCCTTGTCGATACCGGATTCTGGTTCGACTCACTGACGAGGATTTTGGTTGGAATGTATTGGATCAGCGCAGTTGCTGTTAATCATAAGATCTTATAGGCATGATTGACCATCCTCCACTGTTTAATTAATTTTATTAGCATTTAGGACTAAGAGAGTATAAACTTTGAAGTCTCCTAATCTAAGCAAAGTAATAAATATCTACGAAAACATAGATATAGGTTTGGAAATTCATTTATGTGCGTGTAAGAAATATGTTAGGCATCTCACAATATATTCATTACATGATTTCCCCATAATTATTACTTTTACTTATTCTAGAACATTAAGGGTTTAAAGTATGATGGGATTAGCTATTTAAGTAGTATTAGTTTAATTTTTGTTAATGTTTGTACCATTTAATACTTTTATTGCGTGTATTTTGATAAATCCATAATTAGATTATATTTTCTTCTTATGCTCTTATATTATTTAAGATTAATAACTATTTCATTTATGAAATGTTTGATTTTAGATTTTTATTTTATTTTATTTATAGTTTTATAGTTTTTGTATTAATATATAAGTTTATTGATGGAATGGTTAATAAAAAAAAATTGGGTCTTATACATAATTCCTGCAATGTGTGTGGTTTAATATATACTATATTACAACTTCTATGATATAATTAATTTCTCTATGTGACTAATTATAAATACATCAAAATCATTAAAATAATTTACTTTAAGTGAAAATTGACATTGTTGTCCACAATGTTGTGAAATGGGCTTTTGATTGAAACTCCTTTGGGCCTATTCACATTTGCCTTTTTCTAGGTTGGATCCTTTTGTTCCTTTGGGCCCATTCAGGAAAAAAAAAAGTGACTCTATTATTTAGAAGAAAAAAACCTCCCTAATTAAAACTCAATTATCAAAAGTTTTAACATTTAAAAGGAGTTTCATTATTTGTGAAGTATTTTATAATTAATTATAATATTTGGTTATTTATAAAAACTTTGTTTTACATGATGTATATTCATCATATAACTTAGCGTAATTTTAATTTTTCTTTATTTTACTATCTATTTATTAATTATATTATTAAAATAATTTCATTAGTTTATATATGATTTTCTTAATTATATTAAGAAAATCATTTTTTTTTTTCATAAAAAATTGAAAATAATTTTTTCATTCCTAATTCAGCAAAGTACTCCAATTATTAAGGACAAAGTTTAGTTACAAAATTGATTGTAGCATAAGGTTACAACCTTACTCAATAAAATAAAGGCAAAAATACACTTTTGATCCCGACATTTTGGGCCGATTCTCATTTTGGTCCCTATTTTGATTTTACTACTATTCTAGTTCCTAAAAACAGAAAATCAATTCTATTTTGGTCCCAACCATAAACCCACTAACAAAAAATGCATATGTGGCAAATAAAGTACTCTGTTGGCAGGCATTGCAATTAAAAAATAAATAATTGATCCTACATGTCATTAGCCACACATCCATGTCATATCCACATTAGCAAAAAAATTCATTAGGCATTTAAATAATGCTATGTCAGCATTTTACTTATTTTTTTAATTAATTTTTTTAAAAGCCAAAAAACAATAATTAGTTTAAAAAAAAATAAAAAAAAGGCTAAAATTAGTTTTATTTCCTCATTCGCATTAGAGACAGACAAGCTTTCTTATTCGAAAAAGAGCTCTAGAAGTTCAGTCGGTGTTCTCTCATCTCTTAATTAAGATATTTCGAAATCGAGAATCGTGAGACTCGCCCAAGCTAGTAAAGGGGCTTTCATCGGTATTTTGTTTAGGGATAAACCCTTCTAAGGAAAGGATGAGATATAGCGTTAACTCCACTTGTTGGTATTCGTTGGGACGCATGCTTGGCTAAAAGTTCTAACTGCTCTAGTTGAGACTGCTGCTAACTTTCCAGCTACTGGATCACTAAAAGCTATAAATATATATATATATATATATATATATATATATACATATATTAAAATTCTTTGAATGGAGGTTTAACCACAATTACCAAAATTGTTGAAATATTTCGTCCAAACTTTTATATATATATTTATATATATATATATATATATATGTGTGTGTGTCAGTGATTTAGTCTAACTCCAACTCATTCCAATCTTTCTTTCATTCTCATCAGCTTCCACTTTAGAAAGGGAGAGATTCCAAACCCAACAGTATGGATTAATATACGTATCTCAACAATTAGTTTATTATTAAACCTCCATTCAAAGACTTTTAATATATATATAACGTCCATTCTTATCTCTTCTTCACTTTCTTCTACCTCTAGCTCTCTCTCTACAAAGAAAAAATAATAATGGAAATTTCACTGGACAAAGTTGCCACCTCCATTCTTTTTGTTATAATAACAACGTTGTCATGCATGATTCTGAATTGGGTGTGGTTAAGACAAAAATATTTAGAGAGGTGCTTGAGAAAGCAAGGTCTTGTAGGCAATTCCTATAGACTTTTCTTCGGGGACACGAAGGATAGCTCTATGATGATAAAGCAAGCTTGTTCTAAACCCATAGAACTCTCTGATGATATTGTGCCACGTGTTCTCCCCTTTGAACATCACACAGTGAAACATTATGGTATGTATGTCTACAATAAACTTAATTACCTAAAGATTTTGTTGCAGCAAACACAAATTATATCTCACTCATTTCCACAGCAATAAAGTATGTATGGTTGTTTTAAGTCCTGTAACTTCTGTTTAAAAGCTGCCAACTATGAATTAGCTTATGCCCAAAATCTTAAATCTGAACCAGAAAAACTAGACCGATTGATTAAACTATAAACAAGAATCTAAATTGGTAGCGGTGGAGCCAAAATTTTCTTAGGTAAAGCTAATGTTACTACTTCTAATTTTAACACACAGCTAAAATTATTTTTTGCCAATTAGTAATAGTTAATAAGAAACTCTCACTGGAGGTTTGTTGTGAAAATGATATAGACATAATTTTTTTTTTTAAAATATTAGATTTTCTTCTAACCTTCGTGAACAAATGCAGGCAAGAATTCATTTACATGGCTTGGCCCAAGACCCCGTATTAACATTATGAGCCCTGAACAAATCAAAGATGTTTTCACCAAGATTGGTGACTTTCAGAAGCCCAAACCAAATCCACTTACTAGATTGCTTGCAATGGGAGTAATAAACTACGAGGGTGAGAAATGGGCTAAACACAGAAAGATTATCAACCCTGCTTTCCATTTAGAGAAGTTGAAGGTTATATATTACATTTCTTATCTTTTTAAATCCATGTGGAATCAATAGTTGTGTCCAAATTAGATTATTGTTATCACTTTAGTAAAAAATGTTGTACCTTAGTTTGGAGCAACATGATTTATCTTTAAAGTGATATTGTACAAATCACCAAGTTTAACACAAAAACACTTATGTGTTGAACTCCATAGCTTAGTTTCAAATGTCCGTCTAGCACATTTTTGTGATCAAAAAACTTATAGGCATAGTACAATAATCACAATAGGGAATTGTTTGCATTTTCGTTATGAATAATGTTATAGACATAAACTATTTTACAAACTTTTTTACAAACTAATGATGTGGTGAGTGATTATTTGTAAGTGAAAAGATGACGTTAGTAATGGACCTAAATGAGAACCAGTAAGAATTTGTCACATAAAAAATTTGTAAAAATGTCGTGAAATAATTTGTGACTGTAGCAGTACTCATAACTTAAAAGTGACAATATTTTTTGAGATGGGTAGTTAATGGGAGAAGTAGGGTTCAAACTACATACACTAGGCACCACAAAGAATATGATTATTGCTAGATACTACCTTTGATTAATTAATTCAAAGTCATTATAGAAAATACTACCTTTGATCTATTGCTTAAAATATGATTGACCGAAAATATTGTGTGCAAATAAGATTCTAAGTACATTCAAACATCAGTAATGCTAGTATAGCAAATAATATTATATGTCCATTTTCTTCTTTTTTTTCTTTTTTTTTTAAAAAAAGACTATATGCCCATTCAAACTTTTAAATATGAATAATATCAATTAAATTTAAACTTAGATTCTCGTTTGCTCAAATGGGAAAAGTTTGACTCCTACCTACACCCAAATATTTTCTTTTTTAATAGTATCTTGTTTTAAAAGTAAAGAATAATTATCATAGGGTAGATGCTACAAATTTTAAATTCTATCTCTATAAAAAAATTAACTTAAAAACATCTATTGCAATCAAATTAAAAAAGAAAAAAGAAATAGTTATAAAGCATTTAACTACTTTGAATTCATTATATAAATGAAAGGGTAATTCTTTGTTGGCAATTTGACATATATTACAAACCGCATGTGTATTATAAGCGTAGTTGGGATTCTATCAAAAACAATATAGAGAAATAATATAGACATAACATTTTTTTACTGTTATTGAAGTGGTAAATTGTTAGTAATTTTTCTCTTTATAAAATGGTTATTGATTTTCATATGGGCTATATATCATTAGTAACTTGTCATTTGCAACAGCTGTGAAAAAATTTGTGAAGAAAGTTACGTATGGAGATTTGTTGAACAATATAATGCCAATAATCTTGTTTCTATTTATTATAGTTTAAACAATTTACATTGCGATTGCTACAGTTTATGTTACCTGCATTTTATCAAAGTTGCATTGATATGATTAGCCAGTGGGAGAGGTTGATCTCTGAAAATGGATCCTGTGAGTTAGACGTATGGCCTTATCTTGAAAACTTGTCAAGCGATGTGATTTCAAGAACAGCATTTGGAAGTAGCTATAAAGAAGGAAGAAGAATATTTGAACTCCAAAAAGAGCAAGCACAACTCTTTGTAAAAGTATCACAATCTGTATACTTTCCTGGACTAAGGTAGTGATTAAACATTCAACTTTGAAATTTAGTCAAGTTTGGTTCCTTACCCCCCCCCCCCCCCCCCCAAGAAAAAAAGTCAAATTTGATTTTTATTGAGATAGGATTAACCAATTACAATTCAATTTATATGTTATATAGATTGAAATTCTATCGTATCTATTAAATATATATATATGCTAATTTTTTTTTATAGGAATGTGCTATTTTTTAATATAACAAGATTTCAACGAATTTCAACATTTGCTTGGCCCACCTTCCAAATAAAAATTCTTGATAACTACCCCAGAATAATCCTCATTTTCATTAAGCAAGACCCCTGGCCCCTTCGTAGAAAGAGAGGGTGAGCCAGCCAATGAGGTATATATACTATACTTTGCATCATTCATCCTCTCACACAAAGACGCAATGTGGTCTACCACATGTATATTTATACTTAACTATAATCTTTTATAGATTATCTGTATATTATAATGTTAATAAACTGTTTGTTTTTACATAAATTGTCATTAATTGAAGGTATAGCGTGTTTGATATGTCACAATTTAATTTAAGTCTACAAGAAAGTGACCAATTACTTCAATTTAGTGACTATATATCTTGGACAAAGTGACTAGCTAGGTTTCAAATTGCTTTCTACCACATTGCAACACCCTATTGAGCAGCCGGCTTAGCATCTAATACTTTAGGAAACCATCACTCTCACTCTTAATCCCTTTGTCCTTTCTTTGCATTTATAATAGAATCATGGTAGCTAGTATTGAATCATATAACAAAGGCATTATATTCTAGAATAGTATGTCATACAAGTTACATGTAGTTTGGTAAGGGAGCATAATAGGCTTCAATCTGCATCACATAAAAAGAAAAAAATATTTAACTATAATATATATATACTGACTAAAAAGAAATTTAATCCATGATCTATTTCCGATGAAGAGCAAGCCAATTGCCATAATCCATATAGTAGTGACATGCATATCCACCTCCTTCTGTGAGGTTCAGTTGTGCAATCCCATTGTTTACACTTAAAACCCAAGAAAAAAGAGAGAGAGTTCGATGCTCTAGAAAGCAGTGCTTCTTCATGTTGTGAATTAAACTACAGTGAGCTAGAAAACATTTTTACCCTTGTAAAGAACTGGCTCCATTTTCTTAGTAAGTGTAATGGTGAAATACAAGGGGTCCAGGGGTAGAGTGTATATATAGTTGCAATTTGCAAACATTGTGTTGTAATTTTTTGTATCTCAGCTAATCAACCAAATTCGAAGTAAGAAAATATCCATTCATGGTCTCTAAATTTTGGTAGCTTACCTTGGCACTTTTATTATTATTCCAAAACTATTGGAAAGGAGATGTGTGTCATTATTAATTTTTTTGGGTGTATTAGAAATTAGTTAGTTAGTTAACCATTAGCCCCTGTTTCCGTGAATATAAACCATAGATGATAATTATTTGTAACTACTTCTCATTCTTTCAATCAAATAGAAGTTTCAGTTTTTCTTCAATATCTCTCTCTCTTTTACTCTGTTTTACAATTGTTAACGACCAGAGTATTAAGAGTCTATGATTGGCTTCATTTAGCTTTATTTCGGAATATGAACCAAACTTGAGTTATTCATAAACAAATTGATTCATTTAAAACTCTACTTAAGATCATGTTTACCACTCACTACTAAGTGGATTGTACGAAGCATCCAAGGTACGATTCCTACACGTGTAATCTTGTTATGCTTAGATGATGCCGTGTAAATATGTAAAATTTTTGGTGCATCATTAAACCATGGTTGGTTTATTTCTATGCTATGCAGAGAAAGAGTCTCATAAACATGAGTCACGAGTTGGTTTTCCTACCAAGATACCCTTTCGCAATTGTGAAAGTATTTATTCTGCTAATTTGAGAAGAATATGGAAAAGAATTGTGACTGAAGTGTTACATTCCTAAAGAACAAGAAACAACATATTATGATTTCCACTCTATTATATTATGTTTGTGATTCTACATCCATTATTGCATTAATTGAAGGAAACAATGTTGAATAATGTTTAAAATATATATAATTAGAAATATACATCATTATTATTGGTAAATTTTCATTCTAAAGCATAATGTTAATTTTTTAATCCTATCCAAATTAAAAACCCTTTTATAGATTATAAGATCCCGATTTTAACAACTTTATTGCAAAGGCTAGAGTATATGATGCTAGTAGAAAATTAATGAATTTACCTTAAGCGTTCTAAAATTGAAATATTACACATAGGGAGATAAAAATGCCATTGATCTCTTTGGACTCAGCCAAAAAACTAAGGAAAAAAGGGGAAGAAAATGAATTCTCCAAACTGAAGCAATTTATTTAAGAAATGCCAACCAAATTTTCTAAGCACCCTTTTGCAAATCAACCACCTTCTTCCACGAGTCTCGGCTCGATATCTCGTCCCACCATCTCCCCACATTTTCTCCCGAAGTGAATGAATTGCCCTTATTAGTGTCACTGACCAAGTACTGAGTGTTGGGCAAGTGTGAAAGATCAGCCAAATAAAATTCATCACTAGCCAAGAACCGAGCCTCCCTGAGCCTCTTTTCATAAATGTCAAGCACTTTCGACAGCTTCTCTTCATTTAGCCTGAAAACTACTTTGTCTTGCTTGATATTCATTCGAGGCGCGAATGCAAGTTGAAACACCTGAAACACTTTCTGACTATAAATATTCTTTTCTTTTTTTCTATTCTGGCTAGTGAGGTTTCTGTTTATGGTGAGGACCATCATGAGCAAGATACATCCTATGTCAATGGCAACAGTAAACACATTCAAAAAACACATTCACATGCTAACAACCTTCAGCAAAAGATAAGGCCTTACTGCTGCCATGCAAACCTAAGGTGTCAAGTGCACAAATCACAATGATATATTTTTAAAACCTCAGAGGTGATAGGCTCAAGCTACAACATGATTATGTTTAATAATTTCCAATTTGCTTACTAATTTCAACGTCTTGATCCACTTGAATTTGCAAGAAGATATTATAATTAACACATATGTGTATTATCAACTATATCTAGGGCTTGTGAGCATTTTTTGTTTTTGAGGCCCACGGATCTCGTGATTAATTTAAATATAGCACATGTATATTAGATAACTTCACAAAAAATTCTTTTCTGATTAAGACATAACATCAAATATCTTTTGTTTGCAAGGTATCATAAGAATCTGTTTAACGGAATAAGTTCATTGCTTAATGATAATACAAGGGTAGAGGGACATAATCTGCAAGTACGAAACCTTTCAGAAAAACCAAGTATTGAGAGTAAAATTGGACTCAAATCCATTAACCCGTCTAAATCCAAATGAAACAATAAGGTATGAGTAATAATAAGAAGAACAATCTGTTTTATTCTGATAAGTTTCTAACTCGTACCCAATTTTGACTTGGCATGGCCAAGTTGAAACCTTACCCATACACGACTTGACTTGCTCATCAAGTCTTTATTATAAAATTCTAAACAAAATTATTATTTTTACTCATTGTGTTTAGACACTAAAGTTATATTAAATTTTCTATATTGTAGATGAATATACTAACAGCAATATTTGTCAACTTGCTGAGTAATTCTCAAATATAATTGTTTTCAATGTCTATTTCACTACTAACTTTTGAGTAATATTTTTTGGTAAGTTCATTATAGATTTTATTTCTTTACTTAACATGTTTTATTTTATTCTTAAAATTGTACATGTTATATGAGTTGGATTAGTTTTTTCTTTTAATTTTTCTTGCTTATTTACTTATGTACTACGTTCTTAAAGCCTCAATTTTTTTTTAATTACAACTATAATTTTGCTAACTTTTAGAAAGAAACTAATCCAATAGCACACTTAATTATAAGTGATTTTACTTTATTTCATTAAACCAGTATAACATTAAGGGTCATTCTGAGTTGATTTGATTAGTTAAAGACTAATTAAGGGTTGTAGAAATAGTAGTATATTTTAGTCTAATAAGTTTTTTTTTATCCCATATTGGTTGTGTGTGTTTAGTGTCCGCTGTTTATAACCCCAGTCTACAACTACAAAGGTTAGGCCCTTTTGTAGTTATATTTTGGTTATGTAATGTATTATAAATCCGGTTTAAAACACTATTAATATTTTCGTGTGTGTTCTAATAAGTATTACTGTTTGCTCAAAAAAAAAAATTTTTTTTTTATCCAAACCTAATCTGTCTCGACCCTATCGGCCCAACCCATTTACCAAGTCTATTTAAAAGTGAATAGGGTTTTGAATAGGGGTGTCAATTCGGGTAAGCGTGTCAGGTTCGTGTTGTGTCGAGATAAGAGTATTTTACTAAATGGATCAAACTTAACCCAACCTAACCCATTTAATAATCGTGTCATGATCATTCAATCCTAACCCAACCTGTTAATGAGACAGGTTAACCTGACCCAACCCACTTGACACACTTAATAAATAGGTTGTGTTGGGTTGACATGAATGTGACACAATCCATTTCAACCTGCTTAATATTAAACATAACATTCATCTAAAAATAAATATTTTTTATATCCCAAAAGTAGTGCATACATTTCATGTTTTCAATCCACATTCAAAATAATATAGTTCAATTTCCAATTATATTAGGGTTTGTAAAGTTTCAATTTCCAATTATACTTGTAAGTTTTTGTAATTACTCACTTTTCTTTTTAAGTTTAGAATATAGGTTGGATATAAAAGGTATTTGACAAATCTAAAATAAAATAAATATTTATTTTGTTATACGAGTTAAACAAGTTGTGTTAAATTGGTCATTTTAAGTTGATACAAATAAATTGGCGTGTCAAACGTGTCTATTGCGAGTCACGCAGGTTGACCCACTTATGACCTGCTTCTTATTGTGTTGTTTTCGAGTTGACTCGTTTATGACCCAAACCCACTAAAGCCCAACCCTAACCCGCAAAAATTCGTGTCGGGTTCGTGTTGTGTTCGCGGGTTGGGTCGAATATTGACACCCATAGTTTTGATCGGTTTGAATTTTAGGTAATATTAGAAACTTGATTTAATATCCAAGTTAATTATAAAAATTCCTAATATTAATTATTGTGCAACAACAGAAACTCTAATGTTAATAGTTGTGATTTGGGACTAGTGGAAGCACATTCATGCAAATAAGAAAATAAAAGACCCACATGAGACAACAATGTTAAACGTGGTTCAGCTAACTCCTTGCCTATATTCATGGGCAACACCAACCAAAATCCACTATCAATGATATGGTTACAATCACACACCAAACCTCACAATACTCAAAACTCACACAAATTAACAACACTAACAAATCTCGCCAATATAAACAAAACCTCTCACAAACACAAACTAACTCACAAACCTCATAATCCCAAAACCTAAATACACCCAATAAGTCTCTTACACTCAAAAAAAAAAAAAAAAAAAAAAAAAATCTACACAAACACAGGTATCTTTCAAACCAAAGAAATTTACCAAACTACTATTTGAAGAAACCCACTCCGTGTTTATCTAAGAGTTTTTTCCTCTCCTCATGTGGAAGGACCCTTAGGTAAAAGCCATTAAACCCCTGGACCTTGATAACAATACTTTTTTTTATAAGGTTTCAATTTTATTCATTGATGCATATGAAATACCCAGTTGCCTTTTCAACTAAAAAACCTTTTCCTTTCATATGTAGAAGAATCCTTGTCTTCCACACCAAAGAAAATTCTTGTCTTTCAGGTCAAGGAAAAACGTTTCATTCCATGCCAAGGAAACCAAACCAAAACTAATTAGGTATTTGTGACAATTTTCAACATTAATATATTACAACTTCCTAGATTTCTATAAAGTTCACCTCCATATTCTCACTCTTTCTAAACTCATGTTGCATGAGACAATTTTATACAAATTGAATGGTTAACACTTAACATTATCCAATTTTTATTAAGATAGTAGTCTTAGTGTTTATCAATACAATTTATTTTTGGCTGAATTAGTGTGTGTTAATAATTCAATTTAGTTAATTAAATAGTATTTTAAAACTTAACATTATTGAATAATTTAAAAATTTATCCCATCTGGCCCCAATGACATAAGCAGATAAAAAAGGAAATTTAAATATCTCAAATATAAGTACGATGGATTTGAAATAAATTTCCTACAATTTTAATAATATATATATATTTAATGGGTTTGGGTTTGAAAATACTTTCTTTCATCACAATCTAGTCCTTACCATTTTAGAATTTGTTGAATGGTTTTACACTTTATTCTTTTCCATAGTACTAATTTGGCACAAATTATGCTTAAAGTCTTATCTCAAACTTAAGCAATTAACGTTATATAATCTTTAAAAAATGGATTGGAAAAACAAAACCATGAATAAAAGTAAATAATCAGAACAACCAGAATTGAATACTACGATTATTGAGTGGGTAAACAATCCAAACAATTTCCGCTCTTTGTAGCTGATCCCTATGCAACACCATATAAAATAGGTCAGCACTGGTTTCATTGTTTTGAAAGAAGCTACTTCTGTTTGGTTGGCAAATAAATATGACATACAGTTGTGACAGTTATATTTCCTTTTTATCAAAACCAATCCCTTCCATTTCGATAGTTTACTAGTTGTGACTCCATCAAAAAAAAAAAGTTTACTAGTTGTGACAGCAGTAGTTGTAACTTGTAAGCAATTTCCACCCCTCCCAAGTTTTGACTCATGTACCCAACAATGAAAAGGTTTGAGACACATTTACTTTAAAAAAAAAAAGAATATAATTTACCATTTAAAACTGCAATACATCTATATAGATTAGTTGGTGAAGAAGAAAAGCCTTATTTTCTTCACAAACAAATGCTAGACCGGGTTGACATATATTCAGAGAGAAGTTTTTTTTTATTACTCTATTGGATGATCCAGGGGATCAATACTCAATTGTAATCCTATCCTGCCAATTATTATATAGGAATATGATCTGTCAAAGAACTTTAGGCTGCATATTTTAACTTGTTATCCCATGTTTTGCTATATTTTAATGAATTAGTGACCAAATGCTAATTCTCAACAATGATTAAAGATGGTTTTTCTTTTTGTCAATCTCATCAAATAATTCATCATTGATCATAATCAGAAGGGTGAGGATATTTTTATTTTTCAATATATGCAACATGACACACAAGGGCACAGGCACAGCACTCATTAAATTTCTACTCCGGTGTTCTTTCATTTTTTTTTTTTTTTTTTTTCTACTTGAATTTCCCACATTTCATTGTAAGCTAATTCTATGGTCAACAAATGTATATTAATTTTGGAATGGTTGGAATTTTGCCACAACAATGGGCCTGATGAAGGTGATGCATTGCTTGAGACATTTACTTGTCGGTAGAGAGGCATGAGAGATAACACCGACAACTTGCTCTAATTTTTTTATGATTCTCATCAAACGTTTTCTTAAGGCTTTGTATGATGCTATACTTGTCTTTTATGAAAATGTCCATGGGCTCTACAACGGAGCAACATGTGCGAACCTTCTTCAATTGTTACTTGTATGCATTATAATTTATAAACTACAAACTATATATATATATATATATATATATATTTATTGAATTGAATAAAGTTGATGTTAAGATTAAGATTTTATTTTTTATATTTAACGATATATATAGTGCCATATCTTTTAGAATTTCAAATGACACGATACTAGATACACTTTTAATTTTGATTTTTTAAATCTATAATATTTAATTTAAACCAAGAAATGGAGTAAGAGTTGATCATTTTCCAAAAAATCTTCCATGTGCCTTCAAATGTTCATATCACATGTAATGTAAGTTCAATTCCTAGTATGCGACTTAGTTGGCCCAATTAGAGCTCGACCAAGTCAATTATAAATGAGTAGTGCTACTTACACAACAATTTTATAATAATTTCACAAAGCTTAGGCTACCTAAGCTAGGCTCACCACTAATATCATTTTTTTTACCTACTATTAATAATTAGCTACTAGAGCTATTGTGAAATTATTGAGAATATGTTGTGATCGTAGCTTTATTAATTAAAAATCCAACTCAGCTTCCACCTTATCTCTATTACTAATGAAACCTAAAAAAATCTCTCTCTCTCTCTCTCTCTCTCTCTCTCTCTCTCTCTCTATACCAAATCATCAAGGACCATAACCTCCCTCAACTTCATCTCTCTTGTGAAGTGACATCGGCAAAGTCTTGTGGAATTGACATCAATAGAGTGTTTCTCTTCAACTTGGGGTTGTTGGAAAGAAGTCGATCTTAAGGTTTTGGATCTTCTTGAACCCACAAAACATTTGGGTGGGTAAGTTTTAGGGTTGGGTGGTTCAATTTAGACCATCTAGTTCCCGCCTTGACTGCGTTGCTATCACTCATTCTAAGTCATGTCAAATCGATTTAGGCTACAATGCATAGTAGAACTCAATAGAGTCGCGCCTTTTTTTTTACAACGAATTTGAAAATGTTAATTGGTGGATATATTAGTGGCTTCTTTTTTATTTATTTATTATTTTAAGGAAATAGTGGGTGATGGGGACAACTCTATGCTCGAACAAAAATGCATTATCTTGTCGTGAGAGCAGCTCAGGTATTGTTTAATTGTGAAGTTCATGAGATTTGGATTTGTTTAGATGATGAGAAAACAAAGGGAAAAATATGGCCTTGTAACTTTGCGCTTGCGCACAAGAGAGAAAGGATTAATGAAGGCCGATAGATAGAGATATATATATATATATATATATATATATATATATATATATATTTATATATATATATTTATATATATATATATATTTTGAATCCTATTATAAATGGATGAGGTGGAAGTTGACTTGGATTTTTTCTTGATACAAGATAGAAATTCTACTATAGCCTAATTTAAGTGTATTTGTGTGTGAAACTCCCTCCTGAAAACTTGAATCCTGGCCCTTGCTCCCCACACCCCACAAACACTTATACTTGTGAAGTGACTATCGCACCAAGAGTGTGTACCTGTGCAGTAGTTGGATTTTTAAATGGCCTTGCAACATTGCTAGCTTTAATTGGGCCAACTTAATTACATTGTAACAATTACACCTTAATAAAGTTTACAAATTGTCGATTCCAGTTAGCTCAATTGGTAAAGTTTATGATGATTGAATAAAAGATCTGGGTTCAATCTCTGCCTACACCAAAAATTGATTGGTATCTTGGTCTGATGATAAAGAGCTATCATTAGGAGTGAACGCTATAGGTTGAAACTCTCTAAAAAAGAAAGTTTACAAATTGATGTAACAATAAATTTAATCAATGAATTTTAAACACCTAATAAATTATTTGACAAGTGATAAGTATTTTTTTTGTGCTTACAATAAAAGGAGGGGAATTTGAATTCTCACCATGAAAAAAACTGAGTTTTGTTTATAAAAATATCTTGCCTTTAGATATCCAAAATATTTGCCCATCCCACTGAAAATAGAAAATTTCTTGTAAATATTAATGCAATATAAGTGATTACATAAATATCACTTATAATTTGAGGAAAATGAAAATTTTAAAAATATAAAGAATAAAATATCCATTTTAACAATGAAAATCTGAAAAATAGATTTGAAAATCATAAATAAAATATTAAAATATAAATTATCACAATAAAACACAACCAAGGTATGGATGCCGCCCAATGATTCCAAAATATACTAAAAATTTTCAATATTTGTAACCTTGTTTGGTTCCAATCTAGGAGCAATCGCATCAGTTTGTACAAATTTTTTGTCTATTTTGCAAAAAAAAAACTACTTTTTCTATTTTATATATCCACTTTTATAAAACACCCACATCAGTTTATCTATTCTACACATTTATTCAATAAAATATTCATTCTTTTTACATTTTTTATTATTTCATTCCCTCTCCTCTTTGGAACTCTCTCACAGACCCAACACAAACCCAAAATCACCCACACCCAGCCACCATCAACGATCAAATAGAACAACCACACAACCACCATCATCAAGCAACCACTATCATCAACCCATTCAACCCAGCCATATGAAATCTCAAAACCCATTAATCAAACAAATAATAGAAAACGGATCAAAACCCAAAAGCCATAGATCTGAACGGCAAGAAGGTAACGGAGCTCCGGCTAGAACTCGCCGGATCCGAAACCGTCAAGGCCTTGGATCGCCGGATCATGGTCCGCCGAGTAAGTCGGTCGTTTTCATGTGCGCGCTATGCCTTCGACGAGTTCAACAGCAAGTTGAGATGATCGGAGAGGCTGATTGGATTGTTGGATCAGAGAGGCTGATTGGCTTTGCAGTGCAAAGTTGAGATGAGAGAAAGAGAGAGTTGTGATGAAATGAGAAAGGGAGAGTTGAGATGAGAGTCAGAGGTAGGAGAGAGAAAAAATAAAATAAAATATCAAATACACGAGCTACAGTAACCGTGCATATATGCACGGTTACTATAGCAATTGTGTATAAATATACAATTTTACACTCACTTATGTGGGTGTTTTTTTGGCCAAAATGTGTAAAATGAAAAGATTTTTGTATTTTAAAAGACTATGCACCCACTGATGTGGATGCTCTAAGACTAATAAAGGACAGCTACTCAAACAAGCTCTTTTTTTCTTTTTCTTTTTTTAATTAATTTTTTTTATTCCCTTCATTTAGTTATAGGTCTGTAAGTTTGTGGCAAGACTTTTAGATTAAAAAATATATTTTTTCTGATAAATTTGTGGCTCTATAAAACATAGAAGGGTTTTTTTTCTTTTTTCTTTTTTTTGTTGAGGAAAAATAGAAGGGTTCTTCTGACAATCACATTTTTTATGCCTTAAATTAGTAGGGTCAACCAAGAGATACAATCCCGCAAGACAGGGTTGCAGATTCTTTAGCTTTGCTGGTACCGCCGGAGAACATGATGTCAGGCATGACAACCAAAAAAATCATTGTACTTAGTTTATCAATCTTACTGTTTCTTTGGTTGACGTCCAACTTTACTGCGAAACACAATGGCCCATCTTCACTTCATCTAGGACTTACATTTACATTGGTTTCCTTAAATGGACCATTAAAGTTTTCTAAGTCGCAACACAATTGGAAGAAAAAAAAGTCTGAATACTTTCATCGTAACTAATAAAGACTATTCAAATGAATATGTCATTCATAACTAAAATTTTAGAAAATTTTCAAATGAATGTTTTATTTGTGGAGACGTGAGAGTGTTGTAACTTAATTAGCATCTTTTAGTATTTTAATAAAGATATTTAAAGTTCAAATTACCTCCCCAACTATCAAATTATTTGTTGGGTTAAAATAGATTGACCCCGATTAATTTATTCAATTACCCAAGTTGATTAGTTAGGTTAAATTACATGTAAATCATGGAGGCACAATTAAATTATTAAATAACTAATATGCAGCGGAAAATAGATAACACGGTGATTTGTTGACAAATAAGGAAAACCTCTCGTAAAGCAAAAACTTTACCGGGTGAATTTCAAGTCATCACTCCTAATAATTCACCAATCAATAATCAAGTGGTTATAAGTATGAGAAATCTTACCACTATCCTGGCCTATCCCAAAATACCAACCTACATTTGAACATTTGCTTCAATACCCAATTGAACTTGATCTTGCAGCGGACTTCTTCGCTTTGCATAAATCTCCAATCTGTAACTAACTCCTTTGCATGGATCCGAGTACGTGACTAACTCCAGTAACTTGATTGATTGTTGTTGGTTGTAAAGTTCTTCACTTCATAAATGATGAAGATTAGAAAGCATTTGGTTACAAAACCTTAAGGTGTACAAACGTAGTAGCTTCACATAGAGTATATGAGTTTTGGGTCTCTGTTTCCGTACTTGACGACTTTTAAAATAAGCCTTATATATTACTAGGGTTGTAGAGAGAGAAACCCTAATCATTTAAGTCATCATGGGCCGAATTTCAGATTTGAGAATTCTATAATCATAATTCTCGATAAATCAAGCTTGTGTCGAGTTTCATCATTAATCCTCGATAGCAGTTAGTGTCAAGTTAGTGTCGAGTTTTAATGAAACATCTTTTCTTCACTTGTTTCTTGGATCAAACTTCATGTCTTTAATGATACCACTTGATATATTTGAACAACATACTTCTTGATACATTAAACCCAACTTAGATCTATCCAATTACAAGTAAAGTACGTTTTATCAAAGGACTAACCAATTATATAGAAAATATGACCCTAACATTATTAACTAATTATAAATTTTTTAAAGTGTCTTAAACACACAAAAAAAAAATTTGATAGTTTAAACTCATTAATGAGAGTTTGTAGAGTTTGAGTATATATGACAAAATATTAGTTGAGATTATATCAACAAGTCAAGAGAGACACACCCTTGCACACATTTTGTCATAACTAGTACACATGTCAAGTAATGACTGAATTAATTTTCATAAGTGGTGTCGCAGTGGTCTCCATGTGTAAGTGGTGTAATCTAATCGCCCATTAATAAATGTGCAAGTTATATTAAAGTGTCTGGCTGAATGTGTCTGTAGAAGAATTCAGATTATATTTCCCATAATCCATATTTAAAATTTTTAGCCTTGAAATAGTTATTTTCCTGCTAATGCTAGCATCTTTTTCATCTCTACATAATTTTTTTTAAAACCCCCTCAACAAATTATTCACTCCTTTCGCTGTTTCATTGTAGTCAAAAATCAAAATGTCACATAGCACTATTTGTGATTGACCTTGGGAGGAATGGCACGACTAATTGGCTATAATTTGAGCTTTCACCCTCGAGTATTTGAACCTTAACATATCAAAGACCTTCAAGGTAAAGTTACCACCAATTTTAAGTCCTTCAATTGGCACAGAAAAAGCCTGCCGACCTATATGCAATGATACTATGTTCTTGAGGCACATATCACCTACATGGTCCGGGTCAATTCTTTCTCTGAGTTGAATCTCCTAAATTAGGCAATTACAGGTTAGCTAGTTTAAACCATTATGTAACATTGACATTTTTAAAACCTTGAAACTTTCTATATGTTATGCATAAAAGAATAAACAAAAAAAAAAAAAACTGAAATTCTTTAAAAACAAAATTCATTGCTTTGTTAATTCATCTTATTTTCAAAGGGAGAGCAGACTTCAACTAATCATTGCTTTAAATACCAAAGTCTTCATGGTCGGCTACCCATTGTTCTCTTACATACAACCTCATCAGAGACATATATTCTTTCACACACTCTCTCTCTCTCTGGCATATATAAAAATACAAGCTCAAACATTCAAGCTGTTGCTAAGCTCAGTTTCTGTTAATAAGCAAAATGGGGTGCAAGTCATCAGACAAGCCAAAGCCAAAGCACAGGAAGGGCTTGTGGTCACCTGAAGAAGACCAAAGGCTCCGAAACTATGTCCTCAAACATGGCCATGGCTGCTGGAGCTCCGTCCCCATTAACGCCGGTGAGTTTGCTATACCCCTCTATCAATGATCACGTTTAAGTACATTGCGTACATGGTACCTTAACTAACAAATTCTTAATGGTAAAATAAAGGATTAATTGAGTTATCATGAGGTTATGGGATCATTTAATTACTTTGTTCATTGTAATTATTGCCTTTTATAATCAACTCTAGACTATGGCTTATAGTGTTCACTCTATCATCCAAAAGTTAAAAAGTAATAAATTAGTGGATTGATTGGGTGATAGGCGTATATTCAAGAATCAAAATCAACATATTAGTGTTTATTAATATGCAGTACACATCCAACCAGTTCATTAATATTTTTATTTTTAATTTTGAAATATGTTTTGGATATAGAATAAGACTTAAGTACAGTATTTATGTGTTATTCTTTAGGTTTTTTTTTAAGATTCTGCCATGTGAATTTTTTCTAATGGGATGGAAGTGTATTTTTTAGTTAAGTAATTACATGGCTGAATCTTAAGAGAGGAACCTAAAAAACAACACCTAAGGTACTGTACCTAAGTTTTGTCCTTGGATATATATGGATAGACATCGTAAATTTATATTAATTTATAATGGTGATTTCAAAATTTTATTGTTTAGAGTGCATTTTGCTCATAACCTCTCGAGTGGATAATTAAAATTAATCCAAAAGAAGATTATGAAGAACTCCCTTGTATAAACCTATATTTGGATATTTTCATTAGCCTACCTGTTTTCTACGGCATTGTTTTAATAGCAACAAAAGTGCCTCGAATTTCATTGACTTGAAATGAGAGTGACCCAACCGAAATAAACACTTCCACCTCTATGAAGTTGAATTTGTTATATTCTAAAGTTAATTATACAAGTGACTTACTGAATTAAGATCAAGATGATTACTTTCTTTTCCAACCATCTACCATCTAGGTCCCGTGCATGAGATTCAATATAAAAATAGCCAATTTAATTACAGAGTCCTGTTCTACGGTAAATTGTGTGGCATACTGTAAAAAGTCTAAACTTGTTTTTCCTTTTTTCTTTATGGTGAAAGTGTTAGAAAAGTTCTATACATATAGATAACTTTGGCTGCTTAATAATATAACTTCTACTCTTACTTTTACTTTTATTACAGTTAATTATTCGCTTAATTGTTCGGAGTTAGTAGGATGCTATCCTAAGTCAATAACAAAAGTTCAAGCCCAAAAAAAAATTGAGTAACAAATGTATTTCTGGTGAAATCTGAAATGTTCGAGTGAAAGAGATTGATAATGACTCTTTTTTTTTTCTTTAATAGAAAGAATATGATTTTCACTTGAATTGACTGAAAAACCCTCATCAGTTGACTTTTCTCCAATCCTCATCACAAAGTGTAACAACACTTTTCTCGCAGGCTTGCAGAGGAATGGAAAGAGCTGCAGATTAAGGTGGATTAATTACTTGAGACCAGGATTGAAACGAGGGATGTTTAGCAAGCAAGAGGAGGAGACAATTCTGGCCCTGCATCATATGTTAGGCAACAAGTAAGAAAGAAGGGTGCACTTACTTTTTTTATTTATTTATAATTTAGCTTTGCTAATTAGTGATTAAAAATTCCAGAATAACATTCAACAATTCTATATTCAAAGCTAAAAACATGGGTACTTCTCAGTCCATGATGTTAATATAAAATTATAAGTAGCCATCAAGACAGATACTTGCAAGTCATCTCAATACACCAATCAACTGTGAGGTTATAATCTTTGTGACCATGACAATCATGCAAGCAATGCAATTTGCTCACTATTCTCAAGGGTGTGGCACAATTGTCTCATGATGATGTTTTATGAAGCTGAGATCATTAATTTGAATTTTCCCTTCTCTCTTTTTTTGGGAGTCAAACTCACTTATGGCTTATGAAAAACCAAAAAATAAAAACAAAAATAAAAAACCCTTGCCCACTAGGTTGAATCTATTGGGCTACGTGGAAGTATAGTTGTTAAAAGTTAAAATGGTGCAATAATTTTTATATTTTAATTAGTAGGTAGGGAGAAAGTGATGACTAAGGTTAGCACATGTAATGTAAGAGTTTTGTGTGGGGAAGTCTTGACGATGAATGGAATAAGAAAGTAAACCTAATAGTTTTATCCTATGACGATGCTTAGTAATTGTACCACTGCAAACCAAGTTAGAGATTATCGGAGGGCACAGGCTTTAGTTAGAGAGGGTCGCTCTATATTTTGAAAAACTTGAAGAGCAAGAGTTATTTTTATTTCAATATGAGCTCACCTTTGTTGATGGGATGGTGTAGAACTCTATTGTTCTTTGGGATGACTTGAATTAAGGAGATTATATGAGGGATTAAATCCCTCTCTTTTTTTTTTTTTTTCTTTTTTTTTTTTTTTCTTCGAGTCTTTGTTTGACCTAGCTCTATGATTAACTTATTTTAGCCTTTAGGCATATCATAGTACATTTTTGTTTTATAGGTAACCCGGTAATTAAGAATATATGGTAGTATACAAGAACTATTTTTTGTTATAAACAACAATGATAAAGGTAATACCGTTTGTTATTGAGCAGGTGGTCTCAGATAGCACAGCATTTGCCTGGAAGAACAGATAATGAGATTAAGAACTACTGGCATTCATATTTGAAGAAGAAAGTGGCCAGAGCTGAAGAAATGGAAGCTCATACCAAAACACAGTATACTAGTTCAAGCCCAGATACTGTGGATTCTTCAAACTCTCCCAAAAATCCCAGAACTGGAATCCCAAATATTTGTAATTCACTCGAACACATGGAAAAATCACCAACAAATGCTTATCAGTCGCCTAAAGAGGCTAACTGTAGCCCCTTACCAAAGCTTTTATTTGCCGAGTGGCTTTCCCTAGATCATGTTCAAGGTGAGAGCTTTGCAAATTCTACTGAGGGACTAATTGCTAGAGATGCATTTTCTCATAATTCAGACTTCCAATACACTCCCATGCAAGTTTTTTCATCCAATGAAGGAACATATAGTGGTGAATTTCACAATGGGCTAAGCCATGGTTCAGCCACTACTGAGACATTCAATTTACAATATAAGTTTGAGGATCAGATTTCTGGAAATGGGTTTGTTGATTTCATCTCTGGGGGTGATACATGTAGTGATTTCAACATGAATAATGGTGCAATGTATATCTGAGGACTAAGGGCAAGTTTCTGGGCAACTGAGGAAGACTAAATTCTAATTACTCTTATTGTAATAATATTGATAATAATAAAGGGCCACTATACAATTTATCTGAAATTAATAGCTCCTTTGACCATAAAATAGGTCATTAAAAACCAGTTAAGTTTAATTAGTGGTTATTCTTCCATGGAGTTGCTTTTGAGGACACCCTTATTCATTTGTTTCAAATACAGTGCCTAGCAATTTGTGATCTTCTTGTGTTGCTTGGACTCGTGTATAAATATGATTCAGAAAGTGTACAAGTGGTCCTTGATGTGGTGATTCTCTTCTATTATGTGTCTAATTGCTTATCATTCACACAATAGTTACCTGAAAGCTTGTTCTTGGACCCAAATTAAATCTAAGGGATTTTGACTTCAAATGACAACCACTTACAGATTGTATTGTCATTCCCTTAGCCCATCAAACTTATTATCATACATATACCTTTGTAAAGTGCAACTGTGGTGAGATTTTTATAAGAAGTTAAAAGTTACATTTGAAGGTTAGGAAGGGAGGCATTTGCTACAAATTAGGTTGCTTTTACAATGACCTTAACCATTCTTAGAGTGCTTGCGACCAAAAATCAAGAATCTGTTTCAAGACTAACTTATATGTGTATATACATATATTTCTTTTGATGAATAACTTGTATGCGTATATAATTGGCAAGACAAAAGCTCTCCACATAAAATGGCATGTTGTGGTAGATTATGCCAAATGGATGATTGGTCATTCATTTTGGGAACCATTTGAAGCCATTCTTCTTTGATTGCAAATTGCTTCTGTATGCATCCCAAAACTATCAAAATCACATAACAAAACTAAATAAGATCAACGTGTGAGAATCTTACAGGTCCCCATTCTTTATTCAACATCCGTATTGGGTTTATGATAATGTTTTTTAAACTTAATTGTGAGGCCAGCTGTATCTTCTATATTATATAGCAACATGACTTTAATAGATAAACAAAATTTTCACCTAAAAAAGGTTCTGGTTCCATTGACTTTACAAAGAATTCAAATCATAGAACATTTTACACCAGCACCATTGTCGTTCTACAAAGCATAGGGTTGTAAACAAAAGAGCCTAGCTTTACCTGCCTCATCCAGCTGGGGCTTACTAATACATAGTCAAACATAAAAATGAATAACAATTGAAGGGTTTGTGAACTATATACAACCTACCCTCATTAGGCAATTGATTACATAACAATGTGTCCATGCTTGATTGATCATTAGGCCAATCGGATTATTCTAATTACAATGACTAGAACAAAGTTACATCTTTCATATTTATATTTGTGCTGAACTAGAAAAGGACTAAATCATGACTTGCGCAAACTCATACATTTCATGAAATTATGATGTGGTCTGTGAGTACTAAGCTAGCCCATAAAAGAACAACAGCAACTACGACAATTGTTGTGATAGGCGTCCACTTCAGGGCAATTACCTGTGAAGAAAAATAAATTGAAAATATTACAAAAACTTAAAAACTATGCTTTATTTGGGTGGTGATGAGAAATGAGAATATGATAGAAAAGAGTAGAAAATTTTTGCATGCCTCCAGGCGTGGGGAACTCCATATTGAGGACACAGTTTGAGGTGTCACAAATATTCGATCCGATATTTCTGCCAAGAGAAGAAGAATAATACATGATTTATGTGTTTATTCATTATTAACAAATTGATGTGAAAAAAAGAAAAAAAGAAAAAGAACATGAACTTCACCTGCATTTTGCCTTCGTTCTAAAATTTCAGATATGTGTTTAGTAACAATATCTACATCTTGTTTCCTATTAGCATTAAGCTTTGATAGGTTGGCCTGCGTTCTTGTATCTATGTATTGCCTTCTGATATTCCCAATAATGCTATCTGAGAATTAAATTTCAGCAATATAGTTTCCAGGAAAAAAATATTGATAAGAGCATAAAACACAGAAGATTATAAATATCCGGCGTGGGAATTAGTGTATAAAATATATCATGTTCTCCTTGTTCTATAATTCGAGTGCTACACATCAATATCAACTTGTTGTAGTAAATAGAAATTACCAAACTTCACAAAGCTGTATGGTCTGGTGATTTTCTCTATGAGTCTATTATCAAACTTCTCAAACTCCTTTTGCAAATCTTGTAGATAATGGAAAGCTAGTTTTCTTGGATATGAAGAATCGCACAATGTGATGAAGATGATTCCATTGTCGACCAAGTGGCTAGCTTAATGTCAAAACATTAAGTAAAATAGATAAATACCATCATCCCTTCATTATGATGATGAATGTTTTATACCATGATCAACTTCTTTAGTTTTGTTTATATTGCTATTAAAACCCAAAAAGAAAAAAAAAAGAGAGGATATAATCGAATTGATATCATGATTTCAATAAAAAATTTTGAACCCCAGTATTTCTATTATGGCACTTGGCACATGAATTAGATGTCCAAAAAAATCGGAAATATTGCTAGTAAGTATAATTAAAAATAATAATTACAAATCATATTTTTCATGAAATATCTAATGTGATATTATGTGAAACATAGTGATTAATCGTTCTATGGAAAATAAAATAGACAAGTAACAAAAGGAAACAAAGGATATATACTCGAAGCAGTGATGATCAATGTGAATGGTCATCTTGGAATGTGCCAAGGCTCCTTTGGAGATTTCTTTGAGTATGAACTCTGCTTGTTGCTTGTAAAATAAGAAGTTGTTATTTTCCTCAATCGTATACCTAGGTCCTTGTGCAAGAGGCAACCCATCGCTAACTCTTCCAACTATCGTTAGCTTAACCATTTACCAAGAAATATGAATCAGTTCTCCTTTAAGGTAATGAGGTTAGGATGGATATATTTGGACTTAAAAAGGAAATGTCTTTTATAGGACAAATGGGGAAAGGAAGTAAGAGACTTGGAGATGAAGTTATTCCTTGGGTGTGCAATAGAAATCAATTCCAGAGGAGAAAAGCAGTGTATATGTTGAGGGGGTAGCAAAAGTTTAAAAGATTCATTTCCTTTCTTGGTTCTTTTCCATCTTTTCTTTCCTATCTCGACATATGTATTATGCATGTAACTTAAGCTTGCTTTGGTATGACTTTTTTTTTCTTAGTGGGAATCAAGTTGCAGCAAAATAATTAACCCAAATGCATTTGATTAAATTAATTTTTACATGATCATAAAATTTGCAGCCTAAGACCAAAACATATATTACCACAATTTCTTTTTCAAATCCACCTAAGATCTCTTACCTTGTTGTGCCAAATCTCCTACATACCAGCCTTGAGCATTTATATTGGTGGAGGTATATAGTTAAAATGCTAAATTTAGCAACTAGATATATCAAAAGTGGCACAAAAAGCTAGTGCATTGATGGAATTATAGCCATATCATTTGGCTGTACAGTGCCCAACCAAAGATGGTTGCACTGTAGCTAAGAAGGTAAAAAAAAAAAAAAAACAATTTTTTATTAAAAAATATATTATTTTATTGTGTTAGTGGTGGTATTTGTTGTTTATTGTAGTAGATATATTATTTTATTGTGTTGAATGCTAAAATAAAACTATTGATATTGGAAGTTTTGTAACGTAAGATCGTAAAGTAACATTTTGTGGTATTAAATTCCTAAATTTTTGCCTACACAAGTGGATGCTCTAAGAACACCTTCCACCACCGATGACCACCTTTGATCTCTGGCTTCCATTAGGCTTGAATAGTCATGTCAAGCCGAATCTACTCTATATGAAATCTCTTGCTTGGAGAGAGATTGTTGTTGTTCCTCACTTTCCAGGTCATATATTTCCCAAGCATGGAACAACGTCGTTTTTTGAAATCAAAAAAGGTTACTGAGTTTTGGAAGACACTACCGTTTTTCAAGTGATCTCGAGCCCGTTTCGTAGAGAAGTTTGAGTAATGTTGTTTGGATGTTTTTGATATACGTGTTGGTGAAAAATTGTGTTGAAATGTGTGTAAGGTTGTTTAAAATGTGAAAATGTGTGTTAGAACTTGCTCACCAAACAGGGCCCTCATGTCTCACTATGACACATCATCAACGCGAAAAACATGTCTATACTCTATAGTGTTATTTGGCACTTAACAGACACCTAGGCATAGCGTTTGGACAAAAAGGCTTAAATTCAAACGCTCTTTAATGTAAAGGAAGTGGATTAAAAAGTTGGAATGTTAGGAAACAGAATCAAAATTACTCTAAACTTAAATAGTATAATTTGCAATTTATGCTCTTTAGCCTAAGAATCGTCAATTAACATTAAAAGAGTATACTTTTTTTCATATGACGAGAAAATTGAACAAGAGTAAGCGGGAGGAGAGGAATTCTAATTTATATTCTCATAGAATACAATGAAATAGTATCATTAAATTAAAGAAATAATAAAATCAATCAATATCATATACTATATATAATAGCAGAAGTATTTCCCTGCAATTAAGGATGTTGTGACATGTAGGAAAAATCCCCACTTAAAAATCTGCCACATATAGAATTTAATTTGAAAAGTTACATCGTATGAAAAACTCAAAACCAAACGTTAAACCCATTGATTCCAACCCAAACACCGCAACCCACCAAGAAGCGAAAAGATATACTGTATGAACAAACACGTTTACTGTTAAAACAAGATGCAGCTTCTCAACCAAACAATAAACCCATTCATTCAAGACCAAAGAAAAAGAAAAAAAGAAAAAAAGAAAAAAACCTTCCCTTCCTCCTTTCAATATTCACTCTAAACTGATATCTGCTATTCCGCTTTGTTTCATTTCTTCTTCGCAATATCATATTCACAAGGTTAGCATAGCGTTCTTAATTTTCCTCTTTCATACACTCTTTTTGTTGTGTAATTTAGCAATTTTCTGCCACCTCAAGGATAAACCCATCAGTTCAGCCACTTTCTTACCGTTCGCATGTTCCGTTTTGAACCAACAGTCAGAGGAAAAAGAAAACCCAAAATCAGCCTCTTCAGAAATTGAACAAAGCCGTTCTCTTTGGTCAAGAACCAATAGCATCTCTTACAATCTAAACCATTTTGTGACTATCAAATCCTCCAAAAATTAAATAATTATTGTCCTATAAATACAACTTATCCCATTATTTCAAACTCTATTGTACATTTTTGTTTGATCTTTCAATAAACAAATATTGATTCTTGGCTTAGAATATAATTTTATTTTATTTTTTTTATTACGCCTTCTAGAATAGTCGCCAAAGAGAGAGAAATCCGAGGGTCAGCAAATTTTTTGGCCTTGTAGAGAGAGAGAAAAATTTGAAGGCCGCTGCCACCATTAGGCCAACGTCCCACCACCGTCAGACTCAAATTTTAATAATGGGGTTATTCGACAATGAAATGGGCAACAATAGCTTTCATTGGTAAGCTAATATAAATATTCGAATCCTGCAATATATGTTTTGTTGCTTGCTATCGTGTCTATGGTTTTTCTAAATGGGACCCGATTTGAATGTTTGGGTTTCTTTGAAAGCAGATGAAATTTGCATCGTTGTATATATGTTAATTTTGGTATTCTATATATTCATTTTTATTGCATTCCACATGTTCGATGAAATCTCTTTTAGACCTTAATATGTGATGTTTGTATTTGATTTTTTCCGCTTTGTATTTGATTTTTTCCGCCTCATACTATGATAAATCTAAATGATTTTTTCATTTATGAACAATAAATATGAACAAAAGTTTTCAAGGATGAATGCGCTAGAAGATATCAACATGGTGGATAGAATAAATTATCAACCAAATATGATGCAATTGGTAATATTACATAACATGTACAGAGTTTTTTGTCATAGCAATGTGATGGTATGTTTACTTACTGTAGATAGTATTGCACCACAATTTCAGATGAATAAGCAACAGTCCTCCAATAACTTCTTTGGCATTTCCTACCCAAACATCAACCCAACTGTATGTAATTGATGGTCTCTACGTTAGAAATATTGCTCTAATGGTAATGATAACTACATTTTAGTAACACACTTGCAAATTGATTGATAAAATTCTAATGTTATTCTAAAATTCATTTTGTATTGTTCATAGTTTTAAGTTTAATAAATGATGTGTATAATTCTCCCTATAGTACTTACATTACCTGACTACCTAAAGAGTTCACTATCTACATTGGCCATGGTCAATAATATTTCAAATCATTGGCTTCTTTCTCCTCCGGGTTTGTATTAGTTTGTTTTATATTTTCCTTTTTTTTTATGTAATTAGTAATGTACTTCATATATTATAATTATTTTCTTAATTTTATAATCACTATGAAATTAGAGGGTGGGAGAGAGAGACTAACTCTGACTATGATATAGGTCAAAGATTAATGAAAACGTTGGGCAATGATGGCGTTATCCTTAGAAAGAGCATGTAATTCAGTAACTTATCACTATGTTTAGTTATTTTATTCCATGAAATTTCAAGTCAATTGAGCCACACGTGAAAGGAAAAGATTTACTCTGACTTTGATATTGCTTAAAGTCCTTTCTCTTTCGGGTTTGTTTTCTACTAAATTATCTTTATCTTTTTTATAATTATTCTGTTAGCATTGTATAGATTTTCATTATTAACATAACTAGTCGCTAACCCGTGCGATGCACGGGAAAATTACTGAAAATGAAATCTAATGAATGCAAAGTAATAATGCAAAATACCATTTAAATTAAAAGACAAATATTAGTGAATGCCGTTATTCTTAACTGTTTGTGTTACATCTAGAGTTTCATATCTAAATTACTACAATACTACTTGTAGCAATTGAAGCTCACAATATAAGTATATTATATGAGGCCAAAACTTATATTATCTTCAAGCTCCCCTTAGCCTTACAGAGTTCCTAACAAAAAAAATTTTGTATTGAATTTGATTTCAAAGGATTTATTCAAAATTATTTGAATTAAACCTCACAAATTAGAAAGAAAAAATAAATAACATTACAACATTGTAGCTGATTGATATACAAATAAACAACCAATTTAACATGATAAATCACTATTAGTAATTTAGAAAGCAAAAATTAACAAAATTAAAGTTGTTACCCATTTAACCTAAAACTTTTCATATTCTAAAGTTGTCAAACACCTATTAACAAATAACTATTGATATAAAATTTTTAGTAATTACTTCAATACCGCAAGTTGTTCGTGCTGTTAAAATTTTGAGAGAATAACATAACAAGAGTTAGGCCTTTTTGGATATACACCACTGTAAATTTAAAAAAAAAAAACATTTTCCCCTCTCCCCGTGTGTGTGTGTGTTAAAAATACTTAGTATTCTAAAAAAAAAAAAAAAATCGTAAACTCTTTCTTGCTTGGATCCTACAAAACAATATATATATATATAGCGATGGAGACAGAACATGCCATTAAAGAGACAACCAATTACGATAATGTTGGAGGCAAAGTAAAAGATTAAAAAAACTGAAGAAACAAGCAGTTTGGCTAGCATACCAGCTAGTTAATTTATATCAAAAGACATAAAAATCTTACAATCAAATAGAATCCATAAGTAAATAAATACATGTGGTACAATCAGATAAACAAAAGGTTTGTCAAGATGATCAAGTTTGGCAATGAAGAAGACACAGCCACTATTGATGAGGGTAATCTCTATCTCAAACTTGTGATAATGTTGAAGATGCAACAACTACTAATTATGCAGATCTAGCATAATCTTATTATGATTCAACTACAACAAAAATGATGATAATTACCATAAAAAGATTATATCAAAAAACAGTCTTTTATGATATATCCAAGAGTACAATCAAAGCTAATAGAAGGAATTTAAATCGATTTCAATGATGAAGGAGGGATTCACTTAAATGAGGAGACCAAGAAAAAAGGAGAAGTATCATGTTTTGAGTATAGTATTGAATTTTAAACTCTATAATTCAATTTGCTAACTACTAAAATACCTCAGCAAATTGAATTTCTACAGGCATGGATACTACTAAAACTCTATCATTCAATTTTCTAACTACTAAGACTCTATCAAATGGATACTACTAAAACTCTATCGCACGGATTATACAATAGAAACCAATAATGTTATCATCTCAAACATTTAAAAAAAAAAAAAAAAAAAAAAACCAAATCAATTTTAAACATAGAAACAAACAATCATATATTAGTACAAATATCCAACCTAAATAAATAAAAACTCATATATGACCCATAACACAAAAGCTATAGTAACAAAATTAAAAAAGAAAAAAAAAAAAAAACAACAATAAAAAAGAACAACACTATTAACCTAATCCTTACATTGAACTATTATGCAAGTAGCCACGAGAATAGAGGTCAAGAGCAACTGGGATTTAGAGATACCTAAACTGAATCATCTAGCTTTTCAGTATTAATATAATGTGAGGAGAGGAAGAGATGAAGGATTTAGAAAGCCAAAGTCTGATGTTAGGAAGCTGAAGGGTTGCCGTTTGAGATTGTAACCGTGAAACACAAAGGGTTGCTGTTTAAAATTGTAACCGTAGAACACAAAGGGTTGCCATCTAAAATTGTAACTGTGGAACACAAAGGGTTGAGAATTATTTTCTTTTTATTAGTATATTTAAATTTAAGAAAACTAATTTTAAATAGTAGGACAAATTCAGGAAAAAAAATGGTAATGACACGGCAGCTGATGTGGCTCAACTTGAGCATAGTAATATTAAATGTTACGCTTCAGCTTTTAGTAATATATAGATTAGAAAGCCAAAGTCTGGCGTTAAGAAGCTGAAGGGTTCCCGTTTGAGATTGTAACCGTGAAACACAAAGAGTTGCTGTTTAAAATTGTAACCGTGGAACACAAAGGATCGGGAATTATTTTATTTTTATTAGTATTTTTAAATTTAAGAAAACTAATTTTAAATTGTAAGACAAATTTTGGAAAAAGAATGGTAATGATATGGCAGCTGATGTGGTTCAACCTGAGCGTAACAATATTAAATGCTATGCTTCAGCTTTTAGTAATATATAGAATATAGATAAAGCATTGTATTAAAGTTGCCTAATATAGATAAAGCATTGTATTAAAGTTGCCTAATATATGGTTTCTCAAAAAAAAAAAAAAAAGTTACCTAATATATGTGTTAGATGAAGATGACATTGCCAACTTTATTTTTGTGCAGCAATTGGTTATATGATTTTATTCCAAGGTCACAAATATCATGTCTTTGATTATTAATAAAGTAAAAAATTTCCAAAATCAAAAGTTGAAAAAAAAGAAGAAGAGAAATAAAGGAAAGTCAAAGAAAGAAAAAGAAAAAGAAAAATTAAAGGGTAGACAAAATAATAGTTGTTATAGGTGTCATAGAAATTGCAAAAAATCATCTTGAGTTTGAATCACATTTATAAGTCCTGGAAGTATTTTATGTGTCTTGATATTACTCCAACAAATGATATTTTAAGGATTACAAGGAATTTTATTATTAGCAAAACCTATATTATATTTTATTTAGTCATTTAAAAAAAACATATTTAGTGGCTTTCTTGGTAGATTTCTATTGATGATTGTTTGTTCTAAGCTTACCTTATGTTTTTACTATCAGAATGTATTTGAAACACCAATGACTTAAATCATAGTGCTAATATCCTATAAACTATTACATCTTTGAAGGAATAATATTACATCTTTGTGGCATTCTAACTATATTATGGTTTTGTATTTTTAGCCGAATCAACTTATAGATAAATATTGACAAATGGCAAGTGGTAGTTATACAGTTGTCACAAATCACAAGAAATGTTGGTTGGGGTTAAAAATATAAGTCTTTGTTTCACCCTATATGTATTAATCCAAAGGATAACACACTCTATCAAGTCTATGAAATTCTATATGTATTATTTTTGTGATCTATTGACTTTATGAAATTCTATGTCTAGTACTTTCTGTTTTTGTTAGTACCATGGGTTAAAAATGTGACAAAATGAATGAGTAGAACCTTTGAACATTTGGATTTCTATATTGAAACCATGCAGGTTTAATAAGCATTTGGAATTCACAAGAGATGTGAAATGAGTCATCTTTTTTTCCTTTTTTCCTTTGTAGATAGCATAATACATTTGGTTAATCAAATTTTTTATTATTATTTGTAAGGTCAAAGGTAAAAATTATTCGTATTTTTTATTGTGCAAATTTTTTTTTCATTATCATTATTTCTTCCTTCTCTCCCGTTAATTTTCTTTGTTAGGTAAACATTTAAAGATGAAAAGTAACCCAAAAAACAAATGCCTATGCAATATAAGTTGCTTTGTGACTTTGTAAAGAAAACATTTACCAATAAAAAATTTTAAAAAAAAATTTTAAAAAAGGAAAAAAAAATTTGCGCATTGCACAGGTTAAAGGCATATACATAAAAGCAGAGAATTCATGCAGGAAAGTATGAGGTTCTGCCATGTAGCTCACTCTATGAAGAGAATTGAAATACTCTTAAGCGACATCAGAGATAAGAACAAATTTTAAAATAAGGATTCTTTATTTCTTTTGGTTCAATATTTCGTGACTAATTTTTGTTATATTTTTTATTTAATATTTTAAGACTAATATTTGTTTCATTTGATTCAATGTTTCAAGACTTTTCCTTTCTCTCTCTCACACACAAAAAACTCTTTGTTTTTCCATTTACCCTTCTATCTTCTACTCCTTTATATATACATGCCCACAGACCTTGGCTTCATGTCATCTCATCTCAAATACACTAAAACAAAAAACGATATCATTTACCTTCAACCTTTCAACAACATCTACATAATTCCAACATTGTAGTACCATTTGATCCTAACCCGTATAAGTAGGCTTTGACTAAGGAAAGGGGCTTAGGTTTTTATTTAGTGACAATAGCTTACGGTTTTGATGTTATAGAAGGACATTGTGGATTTTGTGAAGGTTGTGATTCGCTTTGAGTCTTTGGATGTTTCAAGACTAATTTTTGTTACATTTTTTATTTAATATTTTAAGACTACTATTTATTTCATTTGGTTCAATGTTTCAAGACTTTTCCTCTCTTTCTCTCACACAAAAAAAACTCTTTACATTTCCATTTACCCTTCTATCTTCTACTCCTTTATATACACATGCCCACAGACCTTGGCTTCATGTCATCTCATCTCAAATACACTAAAACAAAAAACGATATCATTTACCTTCAACCTTTCAACGACACCTACATAATTCCAACATTGTATGTAACACCCCATAATTTTGATACCAATTAAATTATTATACGTAAATTATAAAGGAGGGACCCAAATATGGTGATGTTATATGGTTAAGACTGGGCTCAATGAACTCAATGGCAATCCTCTCAGCCAAAGCAGCCACAGAGTTCTTCAAGAACCATGACCTCTCTTTTGCTGAACGCACCATCACTGAAACCATGCGTGTCCATGACTACCACAAGGGCTCTTTAGCCTTAGCCCCTTATGGTTCCTATTGGCGTGTGCTTAGGCGCTTGGTCACGGTCGACATGTTAGTACACAAGCGCATCAACGAAACCGCGATTATACGTAGAAAATGTGTGGACAACATGTTGTTATGGATTGAGGAAGAGGCATGTAAACTTGAAGCTAAATGTGGTCTTCATGTGGCAAGGTTTGTGTTCCTCATGACCTTCAATTTACTTGGAAACCTTATGTTATCACAAGACTTGCTTGATCCTCAGTCGAAGGACGGATCAGAGTTTTTCAAGGCGATGATGGGACTAATGGAGTGGTCCGGGTATGCTAACATGTCAGACTATTTTCCATGGCTAAGGTGGTTGGACTTGCAGGGCCTTAGGAGGAACATGGAGAGGGATCTTGGGAAAGCTTTGGAGATTGCATCCAAGTTTGTGAAGGAGCGCTTGATGGATAGGCAAGTAGGGGCAGAGAAGAAGGATTTTTTGGATTTGTTGCTAGAATTTGAAGGCAGTGGAATTGAGGAGCCTGCCAAAATTTCTGATAGAGACCTAAATATTTTCATTTTGGTAAAACTTTTATTAACTCTCTATAATTATCTCATACATTTAATATGCTTCTCTTTTTCAATGTGTGAGACTCACATGACAAATTTGATGTGCCTCTCTCTCTCAATATGTCAAACTCACATGACGAATGAGAGAAAGAAGATATACACTGAATGTGTGAGATGCATTCTCGTATTCGGTAGGATAAGCACATGTTGAATCTAATTGCTTGCATTAGAATACATTATAAATAAAAAATATAGTACTATTTTATATATATATATATATATAAGAGGAATTTTTTAAGTTAAATTTTTTCTAATATAGTAATAAGGATTTGTTGATTTATCTTTACCTGAGGATACTGACAAGATTTGAGAATTTAATACTGGAATAATTTATATATTAATAATATAGTACCTTTTTTCCATAACCGATTGAGGAATTTTATAAGTTAATGCCTTTGATTTATCTTTACCTTGGGATACTGTCAAGATTTGAGAATTTGATACATTTGAATAAAAAAATTCAAGCAATTGCAAAGTGCAATAAAAGTTTAGAAATATTTATTTGTTGAGCTCTATCTCCAAGAGTTGGTCATTGGAACCATCGTTGCAAGAAAAAATAGCTCAGAATTTACTTAGTAGCTTCCTAATTTTTTTGTCTTATTCCTATTTCTTTTTCAAGTCAACCCCAATTGAATTTAGATTAAAGTTTCCTTTAGTTAAATTGATTTGTTGAGCTGAATTATTACTATTTTCTTTTGTACTTCTTTAAGATTTTGGTCGCACGCTTTTGGATGGAAAAAACAAATAGTGGCGTAATGTCTTAGTTTAATGAAGGCCCTGGATTTTGTAAAATCATAGGCAGTGGGTTTAGACTTCAGAGGGTTTCTTTAGCCACCAAAGGCTAACGTTGTTAAGCAAATTTTATTTCACTAATCAACAATAATTGCAAATATGATGCAGGAAATATTTATGGCTGGTTCAGAAACAACAAGCAGCACTACTGAGTGGGCACTGACTGAGCTTCTACGCAATCCTAATTCCATGATTAAGGCTAAAGCTGAGCTTATGCAAGTAGTAGGAGCAAACCAAAAGGTTGAAGAAAGTGACATTGACAACCTTCCATACCTACAGGCTATAATAAAGGAAACACTCCGATTACATCCTCCAATTCCATTCCTAGTTCCTCGAAAAGCAATTCGAGATACCAACTTTATGGGGTTTGACATACCCAAAAATACACAAGTTCTTGTAAATGCTTGGGCTATTGGAAGAGACCCAGATGTGTGGGATGACCCTTTGTCTTTCAAGCCCGAGAGGTTTATAGGCACAAAAATAGATTACAAGGGTCAACATTATGAGCTAATCCCATTTGGAGCTGGGAGGAGAATGTGTGCAGGTGTGCCTTTGGCTCATAGAGTCCTTCACCTTATTTTGGGCTCATTGCTTCACAAATTTGATTGGGAGCTTGATGGCAATGTGACTCGAGAGACGATGGACATGAAGGACCGGTTGGGCATAACAATGAGAAAGAATGAACCATTACTAGTAGTGCCTAAAAAATGTAATGTATAGACTGGGAGAGAGTGCCACTTTATTGAGAGGCAACTTCTTGTAATACATTAGTTGGTCCTGAATTCTCTCATTCCTGTTACCAACAATCCCCCCTCCCCCAAAAATAAATGCACATGTTTGAGGAAATTGAAGCACTACTTAGTTCAAGGTTAATCCGTTTAGTGCAACCATGTCTTTCTTTATTTGGTGCCAAAAAAAAAAAAAAAAAAAAAAAAAAAAAAAAAAAAAAAAACCTTCGCAGTGAGACTATGTATTGTGTCCATGTGGTGATTAAATGAAAATTCTCAACTATGGCTCAATTACTTCAAAATTGAAATTTATTGAACACAAAGTTGTTTTTATGAAGGAACTAATTGGATTTTAAAAAAAAAGACAATTGATATATTGGTATGATGATTAAAAGTAATTATCATAGAGTAAACGTCATAGGTTCAAATCTTATGATATTTATAAAAAATTTTAAAAAAAAATAAAAAAGAAGAAGAAGAGAATCATGTCCAACAATTATTTAGAAACTATTCTTTATGGATAAAACCAAAATTTTATATTTGGATTAAAGTATGAACAAATTATTTTTTTCATTTAAGAATAAGAAATATACCAAAATTTCATACTAATTTAATACATGAAAAATAAAACTTGTGTTAATAAGATATAAAGAAATGAATGTTATCGAAAATTGCTAATTTAAATATAATTAACACCTTATGTCTTGAGGGCTATATGTAAAGCATCAGGACAACACTTAACCCAACGTTTAACCCTATAAATTTAAGCCTAATTAGATATTTTTAATTACTCTTGAATAACCACATTACCTACTCATGAATGTTCCATCAAAAATAATATATTCTTCCTCCAAAATCTCCATCTTCCTTTTAAAATGAACAAATTATGTCTACAATTATGTCTGCCATAAATTATGTCTAAGAACAAATTATAGAGAACTGGTTTTCCATATTTGATGAAATTTTCAGCAATTGAAACTTCATCTTGTTCAGAAATGGTTGATAAGTCTTCTTGTCCAATACCTTTGACTCCTATGTACAACTCTAGCCCTAGATACCAATACTCTGCATTCTGTGATCTGAGATTCTACATTCCTTAACTATTCAATTTTACCAATATTGTTGTCTATTCAAATGGATATACCTGCGAAATTATCACAATCAAATCAACTAAGACGTAAGAACATTATTCAAAATTGTTATGCATAAGTCACATAATTACATCATGTTAGTCAGCAAACCTAGATTGTGGAGCGAGAAGCAGCATCGACCAAGTTATATTTTGCCATCTTACCGTCATCCCATGTCCCAAATTCCATGTTGCAATTTAGATAAACTGAATTTCACTTTAATAGTAGTGAAATTTTTTTCTTTTCTTATAAAACAACCAAAGTTTAAAATGGGAAAAAAAAAAAAAAAAAAAAAAAAAAAAAAAAATCAGACACATGACATAGTGCAACTAATTGAGCATAAAATAAAATGCTAAAGTGTGGAAAATGATTTTATCCATTAAAAATCATAGTTTCAAAAATAATAAACTAATCCTGGAAGTTTTAAAAAATAACAAATTAAATCCTATAAGTTCAAAAGTGATAAATTAAACCTTAAGTCTTGAAAATGAACAAATTAAACTTCATAGTTTTAAAAGAGAATTTTTTTTAATCAATCTAGCAAATTAAATATTAAGATTTCAATAATTTATAACCTTAAACCCTAAACCTTTCTGGTTTAATTTATGTGGCATATATACTGTGACAATATGTACCTAATGGATTGTGCTAGTAACATGGAGTTGGTCCAAGTAAAATAGGATCCAAAAGATCTCCTATTGAGCCAGGATAGTGAATGACACCAAGACCAATAAGTTATTTTTTTTAGTAAAGTAAAAAGATGCAATCATATACCGAGATTGGCTGACATAGATGTCAAAACTATCGTATTCTAATTTTCTTGAGTGGTATAATTAGATCCTTCTATCTCAACCAGTTGACCAGTCGTATCAAATGGTTCTGAATTCTAAAGTTCAATGATGTTTTCTAGCCAGCGTTTGAAATCCTAAGCTTGTATATAGTCCTGCACTTTCAGTTTAGGAATGATTAGAGATGTTCAAATAAATATTGAAAAAACTTTCATTGAACTAAAACTTAATTATTCCGTTTAATTCAACACCATTCAACACCAGCTTTAGATTATCATTATAAAAAGAAATCTAGTCCACTCCTATATAATCCTACAAATTTATAATTTTTTTAAAGATTAATTTTCTCTAATATCTCAACAAGTTTTGATAAAACACTGAATCATAATGATTTTGGAATCATAATATTTTGAGTCATTAGTTAAAATTTCAAACTTCATTTTGATTATATGTATCAAATCATTTTAAGGGAATGATCCATAACTTCGATCAAGATATATTGTATACAATTTTTTTTGTGAATGAAATATAGGTGATAGAGCATGTACTTAAGAAAGGGGATGAAAAGGAGGTTCCAGTCCCAAAAAGGGGACAGCACAACCCTGTCAACGGGGCGTAAACGTTGACCACGAGAAAAGCCTAAGAAATTGTTTATATGATGATATTATAATATATATATATATATATATATATATATATATATATTATGATGGCTCACAATATAAAGATATATTTGTTATACGAAATATTTGATGATAAAATGTTGATGAGTTACAAGTTATGATTTGGTTGTAAGAATTATTTATTTGAAAGGTTTGTTCCCACACCCCAATGTTAGTAAATTCCACTTATTGAGTTATCTCACCCCCCCTTTATTTCCCTTTACAGATACATTAGAGGGATTATTGGTGTAGAGATTCTTGGAAGACGACATTTACGAATTATTTTGTGGAATTGAGAATTTTATTATTATTTTTATGGCATTAAACATTGTACTGGAGAATTATTTTGAGGTTGTTTTTATCTTTGGTGGATTAGAGCTCTGACATTTGTGATGAGATTTTAGGTTGCTAGTTGCTTTTATTTAATATTTTTTTATGGATTATTTAGATTGAATAGACTTTTATTATATATGATTTTGGGGCGTTACATTGTAGTACCATTTTATCCTAACTTGTATAAGTAGGCTTTGACTAAGGAAAGGGGCTTGGGTTTTTATTTAGTGACGATAGCTTATGGTTTTGATGTTATAGAAGGACATTGTGGATTTTGTGAAGGTTGTGATTCGCTTTGAGTCTTTGGATGTTTCGAGACTAATTTTTGTTACATTTTTTAATTAATATTTTAAGACTACTATTTATTTCATTTGATTCAATGTTTCAAGACTTTTCCTCTTCCTCTCTCTCACACAAAAAACTTTTTACATTTCCATTTACCCTTCTATCTTCTACTCCTTTATATACACATGCCCACAGACCTTGGCTTCATGTCATCTCATCTCAAATACACTAAAACAAAAAACAATATCATTTACTTTCAACCTTTCAACGACACCTAAATAATTCCAACATTGTAGTAAATTGATCCTAACCCGTATGAGTAGGCTTTGACTAAGGAAATGGGCTTGGGTTTTTATTTAGTGACGGTAGCTTATAGTTTTGATGTTATAGAAGGAAATTGTGGATTTTGTGAATGTTGTGATTCGCTTTGAGTCTTTGAATGTTTGGGATTTTGGTTTGAGAAAGTCATAAATGTATTTTGTTTTAAAACTAAAGAAAAAGAAAAAGAAAAATTCTAATTGATTATTTATGAAGTTAGCTATTTTTTTTTAAAAAAATTTCTATGTTAGAACTCATAATTTGTAGGTTTCTTTACTGCTCTTTTGTGTAGCATGAGCCATAGTGATAAAAATAAAAATCGATGATAATTTCAAAGAATTTTCTGCTTTTTTTTAAGGATACAGAAGCCTAACTAAGGACAATTAAATAGTGATAGAATCTTATTTTATGCTTTAAATTCTTATCTAAAGATTTCAAAATCATTTAATCAGTTTAAAAAATAAAATCTATTTTTAACGGTAAATATTATAATATGTTATAGTGTTATACAATTTTTTAAAAATAAAATATGAATTAAAAAGATCAAGTTTCAAAGTATTCAACAATTCTGTGGGCAAACATAAATATTATACAACAAAAAAAGTATTATATGTAGGTCTTAATATATATAAAAATGATTTCAAATGAAATTGTAAAGTAGTCCACGCATCGTGTGGAACATCATCTAGTTACTATAAATTTTAGGACAAAATTTAGTTACAAAATTGATTGTAGTTTTAGGTTACAACATTACTCAATATCTTTTTATTGAAGATGAATTTTGACAAATCCATCATTGAATTACATCTTTTTCTTATATATTCTATGCTTGCAAAATTTTCTAGATTGAAAATCAATAGCTATGTCATCAATAAATTGTTTAAATTGCAAGTTTTTGTAGTTTAAAATTATGTATAAAATATAAGCTAATAAATCATATAGTAAATAATATTCGATTAACACAGAATTTGATATGTGTATTAAGAATGTAAAGTACATGCAATTCGATGGTTAGATTTTCAAAATATGTAATAATGTTTATTTTATTAAGTAAGGTTGTAGCCTAAGGCTACAATCAATTTTGTAGCTAAACTATGTCCTAAATTTTATTACATAAAAGTTTATAAACTAATAATATAATGAAAATTTTTTTTTTGAGGGGCTAATAATATAATGAATATGATTGGCAAGTTTCAGCTACGCTATTAAATGAATGTTCGAATTGTGGTTTAGTATTTTGCAATAGTATCCATATCTATATCTATATCTATCATTCATTTTGGGAACCATTTGAAGCTGTTCTTCTTTGATTGCTAATTGCTTGATCTGTATGCATCCTTAAACTATCAAAATCACATAACAAAACTAAATAAGATCAACGTGTGAGAATCTTACAGTTCCCCATTCTTTATTCAACATCCGTATTGGGTTTATGATAATGTTTTTTAAACTTAATTGTTGGGCCAGCTGTATCGATCTTCTATATTATATAGCAACATGACTTTAATAGATAAACAAAATTTTCACCTAAAAAAGGTTCTGGTTCCATTGACTTTACAAAGAATTCAAACCATAGAACATTTTATACCAGCACTATTGTCGTTCTACAAAGCATAGGGATGTAAACAAAAGAGCCTAGCTTTACCTGCCTCATCCAGCTGGGGCTTACTAATACATAGTCGAACATAAAAATGAATAACAATTGAAGTGTTTGTGAACTATAAACACCCTACCCTCATTAGGCAATTGATTACATAACAATGTGTCCATGCTTGATTGATCATTAGGCCAATCGGATTATTCTAATTACAATGACTAGAACAAAGTTACATCTTTCAAATTTATATTTGTGCTGAACTAGAAAAGGACTAAATCATGACTTGCGCAAACTCATACATTTCATGAAATTATGATGTGGTCTGTGAGTCCAAGCTAGCCCATAAAAGAACAACAGCAACCACAATAATTGTTGTGATAGGCGTCCACTTCAGGGCAATTTCCTGTGGAGAAAAATAATTTGAAACTATTACAAAACTTAAAAACTATGCTTTATTTGGTTGGTGATGAGAAATGAGAATATGATAGACAAGAGTAGAAAATTTATGCATGCCTCCCGGCGTGGGGAGCTCCATATTGAGGACACAGTTTGAGGAGTCACAAATACTCGATCCAATATTTCTGCCAATGTCAGAGAAGAAGAATAATACATGATTTATGTGTCTTCATTATTCATTATTAACAAATTGATGTGAAAAAAGAAAAATGAAAAAAAAAAGAACATGAACTTCACCTGCATTTTGCCTTCGTTCTAAAATTTCAGATGTGTGTTTAGTAACAATATCTACATCTTGTTTACTATTAGCATTAAGTTTTGATAAGTTGGCCTGCGTTCTTGTATTTATGTATTGCCTTCTGATATTCCCAATAATGCTATCTGAGAATTAAATTTCAGCAATATAGTTTCCAGAAAAAAAAAAAAATATATATATATATATATATCGATAACAGCATAAAACACAGAAGATTGTAAACATCTTGTGTGGGAATTAGTGTATAAAATATATCATGTTCTCCTTGTTCTATAATTCGAGTGCTACACATCAATATCAACTTGTTGTAGTAAATAGAAATTACCAAACTTCACAAAGCTGTATGGTCTGGTGATTTTCTCTACGAGTCTATTATCAAACTTCTCAAACTCCTTTTGCAAATCTTGTAGATAATGGAAAGCTAGTTTTCTTGGATATGAAGAATCGCACAATGTGATGAAGATGATTCCATTGTCGACCAAGTGGCTAGCTTAATGTCAAAAACATTAAGTAAAATAGATAAATATTATCATCCCTTCTTTATGATGATGAATGTTTTATAATATGATCAGCTTCTTTAGTTTTGTTTATATTATTATTAAAACCCAAAAAGAAAAGAAAAAAAAAGAGAGAGGATATAATGGAATTAATATCATGATTTCAATAAAAAACTTTGAACCCCAATATTTCTTTTATATTATGGCACTTTTCACGTGAATTAGATGTCCAAAAAAATAGGAAATATTGCTAGTAACTATAATTAAAAATAATAATTACATATCATATTTTTCATGAAATATCTAATGTGATATTATGTGAAACATAGTGGTTAATCGTTCCATGGAAAATAAAATAAACAAGTTAACAAAAGGAAATAAAGGATATATACTTGAAGCAGTGATGATCAATGTGAATGGTCATCTTGGAATGTGCCAAGGCTCCTTTGGAGATTTCTTTGAGTATGAGCTCTGCTTGTTGCTTGTAAAATAAGAATTTGTTATAATCCTCAATCATATACCTAGGTCCTTGTGCAAGAGGCAACCCATCGCTCACTCTCCCAACTATCGTTAGCTTAACCATTTGCTAAGAAATATGAATCAGTTCTCCTTTAAGGTAATGAGGTTAGGATGGATTTGGACTTAAAGGAAAGGTCTTTTATAGGACAAATGGGGAAAGGAAGGGACTTGGAGATGAAGTTATTCCTTGGGTGTGCAAAAGAAATCAATTCCAGAGGAGAAAAGCAGTGTATATGTTGAGGGGGTGGCAAAAGTTTAAAAGATTCATTTCCTTTTTTTTTTTCTTTTTTTTCTTTAGTTTGTGTTTGACATTGGCTGAAAATGGTTTTTTTTTTTACTATTTGGCTTTTTTTTTTGCTACCATTCAGCTTTTTTTTGGTACTATTCATGAGTCTCGTTGCACTTTTTGGCATTACTTAAAAAGCCAACTTTTTTTACTATTCAGCTTATTTTTGCTACTATTTATAGGTCCCATTACACTTTTTAGTATTATTCATGGTCCTTACCGTACTATTTCAGCTATCTTTTAGCTTTATCTACTGTACTTTTAGCAAAAAGTTTTCAATTTCAGCTAAATAAGTTATTTTCAAACAGACACTTACAGTATTTTTAGTAAAAAAATTTCAGTTTTAACTAAATAAGTTGTTCCCAAACGGATCCTTAGTAGGAAAGTTGCAGCAAAATAATTAACCCAAATGCATTTGATTTAAATTAATTTTTACATGATCATAAAATCTGTAGCCTTAAGACCAAAACATATATTACTCACAATTTAATTTCAAATCCACCTAAGATCTCTAAACTTCTTGTGCCAAATCTCCTACGTACCAGCTTAAAACAGGGGGAATGTGCAAAATAGGCAAGTAAAAGGGATGTATATGGTTAGTTAGACAACGTTTGAAACAATAATGGAAAGTAGCATCTCGAGTTTTAGAAACTCGAGATCCATATTACTGAAAATACCACATAAATCTCGAGTCTTTAAGACTCGAGTTCCATGCAAAAAAAATTTCCTCTATAGTGGCGTTTTTAAGCCTTACAGTGACGTTTTAAAGCCCTATAGCGGCGTTTTTTTGCAAAAAATTTTTTATAAGTAATCACCCTATACCAGGTTTAAGGAGCCCTATAGTGGCGTTTTTAAGCTCTATAGTGACGTTTTAAAGCCCTATAGCGGCGTTTTTCTGCAATTTATGGAACTCGAGTCTTAAAAACTCGATTTTCATGTGGATTTTTTTCCAAATCAACCCATTCTCTTACAAATTGAGACTTAAAAACTCGATTTTTATCTTGGAACTCGAGTTTTAGACACTCGAGATGCTAGTTTTCAATATTGTTTTGATCCGTGACAATTAACTAAATTTTTTTATATTTGTTGTTATTTGGAAAGAGAGTTCGCTTAAAACACCTTCCACCACCGATGACCACCTTTGATCTCTGGCTTCCATTAGGCCAGAATAGTCATGTCAAGCCGAATCTACTCTATATGAAATCTCTTTCCTGGAGAGAGATTGTTGTTGTTCTTTCCCAGGTCATATGTTTCCCAAGCATGGAACAACGTCGTTTTTTGAAACCAAAAAAAGGTTATTTGAGAGTTTTGAAAGACACTAGCGAAAAACATGTCTATAGTGCTATTTGGCACTTTACAGACACCTAGGCATAGTGTTTGGATAAAAAGGCTTAAATTCAAACGCTCTTTAATGTTAAGGAAGTGGATTAAAAAGTTGGAATATTAGGAATTAGTGCCTGTTTGTTTGCCCTTTCCCAACTAAAAAAACACTTTTTGAAACCATAAACTTAATATGTGCATTTGGTAATGTCTAAAAAGCAACTTTTTAGAAAAAGTTGTGTTTTGAAAATGTGAAGGGAGTGTGTGTATTGAAATTGGAGCTATTCAAAGCATTTTTCAAAAGCTTATGCGCGTTCATAAATCCTATTGTTGGACTCTGTGTTCAGTTATCAAATTGCCCTTCACATTTTATTGAAAACCTAGGTTCAATTCAATAACAAATTTCCAAATCCAAACACAAAAAAATCTATAACAAATTCCCAAATCAACTAAGGAAAAAAAAAAAATCAATCCCTTGCAATAATAGTTTGAACTTCGTCTCTATGGGCAATTATACGAACCAAAGTAGCGACTACGAAGTCGAAGCCAACTGAAGAGAGATTGTGAGACAAGAGCAGAGGCATGTCAGTGTTGAACTTCGTCTCTACGCCACAAAAGCGGGATTCCTTGTCCCCTGACCTTTCACCTAGCGGCATTTTCTTTGGGTTTCTCAGTCATCGTTGAACTTCGTCATCATTGATCTTTCTCAGTTCTCACTCTCTCCCCTTTGATGAAGTAATAGTTTAGAGGATGTGAAATAGAGTTATAAGTTTGTGTGTTTTGATGGGATAGAGGGAAAGAAACTTGCAGACGAAGTGGTAAGGGAAAAGAGAGAAAGGAAGAAGAAAAATAAAAAAGAAAAAAAGAGAAGGGTACGAGTGTGGAGGAGAAAAAAAGAGGGGAAAAAAGAAGAAGGAAATATGGATGAAAAAAAAAAGTAAAGAAATAAGGGAAAATAAAATAAAGAATGAGAAATTAAAATTGAGAAATGCTATCACAATATTTTCACAATAAATTTTAAGTGGTAGGTTATTATTAGTTAATATTGGTGAGAAAAAAATATTTTTTTAGAAACTTTGAAAGTACTTTTTAGAATAATTTTTTAGAAAGTATTTTTACAATACTTTATATATACATTGTCTTTTTTGGTATTTTACCACTCTAACCGCCACTTTTATAAGTGCTAGCCAAACACTCAGCTTTTTTAAAAAACACTTTTTAACAGTTTTTACCAAACACTCAGCTTTTTCAAAAAGTACTTTTTCATACTGCACTTTTTGAAAACCCCACTTTTTCATACTGCACTTTTTGAAAACCCCACTTTTTCAAAAAACCTAGTTTTGAAAAGCTGAACCAAACTCACTCATAGAATCAAAATTACTCTAAACTTAAATGGTATAATTTGCCATTTACTCTAAGAATTTTGGTAAGTTTTCAAGTATTATCTTAAAATTTATGCTTTTTAGCCTAAGAATCGACAATTAACATTAAAAGAGTGTACTTTTTTTTCATATGACAAGAGAAAATTGAACAAGATTAAGTGGGAACGAGGAGAGGAATTCTAATTTATATTCTCATAGAATACAATGAAATAGTATCATTAAATTAAATAAATAATAAATTACTATAAATTTTAGGATAAAGTTTAATTACAAAATTAGTTGTAGTTTTAGGTTACAACCTTACTCAATTTCTTTTTATTGGAGGTGAATTTTGACAAATCCACCATTAGATTACATCTTCTTCTTATATACTTCATGCTTGTAAAATTTCTAGAAAATTGAAGATTAATAGCTATTTCATCAATAAATTGTTTAAATTGCAAGTTTTTATAGTTTAAAATTATGTATAAAATATAAATTTATAAATCATATAGTAAATAATATCCGATTGACACAAAATTTAATATGTGTATTAAGAATATAAAGTATATACAATTCAACGATTAGATTTTCAAAATAATGTTTATTTTATTGAGTAAAGTTGTAGTTTAAGGCCATAATCAATTTTATAACTAAACTTTGTCCTAACTTTTATTACATAAAGGTTTATAAACTAATGATATAATGAATATGATTGGCAAATTTCAGCTACGCTATTAAATGAATGTTCGAATTGTGGTTTAGTAATTTGTAATAGTATCTATATCTATATCTATCATTCAAAATTGTACTTTCCAAATTTATAAGGTCAAAAAAATCCAAAATTTTAAAGTAGGAATCTGATATAGAATTTTACTCTAACCTAATTTAAGTGTAGGGTGGTAGCAGCTTTAAGTAAACAAGTTCAACAGCCACTAGGACCTTTGGAAATTGAGGCCAAACTATGGAGGTTGGGGTTTCATTTGCTTGGAATGTTGGTATAAGGGAAGTGATCCTTGAATGTGACTCCAAGATCATGTTTGATGCTCTCTTGGTTTTATGCACATCACCTATGATTATTTCAAATATCTTAGTTGGGGTTTATCATTAGCTCCAGGATTTTAGAGTAACTCAAGTATCCCATGTGAGGCGTAAGGTAATAAGCCAGCACATATTTTGATCAAACATGCCAAAGATATAGTTAATAGTGATAATTTTGTAACCTGGAAGAAAATCCTTCGCTAATTGAGTCAACTATTACTCATGATGTACTGAATTTATTTTCGTCATAATAAAGTTACAAGTTTCCTAAAAAAAAAAAAATGTGTATATATAACTAAGGTCCTATTTGGTAGAGTTATTAAATAATTCATTTTTTATTTTTAAACAACATTACACACATTTTTACCCACACATATTTCAAAAAATTACAAATAATATTACTCCTAATTTTTAGAGACTTTAAACTCTACTCTCTCTCCTTATTTCATAAAAATTTATGTTTATGGAATAATTATCAGGGCGGGTGGTAGGACCGTGGGAATTGAATGAAAAGTTGAGGACAGAACACCCAGGCATCTTTTTTTATGATCCTAATCCTGGTGTCTTCAGTTCAGTGAATTGTCTTAAAATTTGGCTGTCAAAAGCAATAACTTCTCATGGATTATTGACCCCATTCCTAGTTAAAAGTAACAATAAATAGAAGCCAAATTATACAAGGCTACAGGGTAATTGAAGCAGTAATTGTAATTTTGCCGTACCAAGTAGCCGACAATGTCAGTCAATAAAGTAACTATAAATTTTGAACTCCATGTGTGGAGACTCTATTCTAGGCTACTAGTGCTCATTTATGACATGCTTCAGTCATTTGCACTTCATCACATCACAATACGTAATTCGTAATTACACCCAATTCTTTTGGGCATTTTCCCCAAGGTATATCACTGTCAACCACAATACAAATTAACTCACTTGATGCCATGTTGACAATTACTACTCAATTTGACACATGCTCAGCAATAAAACATACAATTATTTGCTTATAAGAAATAAAAATAAGACAATTATTTGACACATTCTTCGAAAAAATTTACTAAAATATATATATATAAGACAATTATTCGACACACTCCTAAGTTCTAATAACAAAGTTTACTCATTGGTAATCGCGGAATTATATGGTATTAATTTTTTTTAAGAGTACAGTAAACATTTTTTAGATTTCGGTATTTAAAATATTTCAAAATTAACCGATTTGATTATTAAACTATATGCTAAATACAAAATTTTCATTTTTAAGAGCATATAGTTTAGGAACTAAATTGATTATTTGTGAAATATTTTGAATCTGCTTGATATCGGTGCCAAATTTTTATTTTTTTATAATTTGCTAACAAAACCAATTTTTTTCATCAAAGTGTGGTGACCTCAATTGTAATTGGCCAAACAAACTTAAGTTTCATCATAAACAAATTGCCCTAACCCACTCGCAACCCGTTTAGAATGACAAAGTATTCTTACTTGAATTTGACTTGACCTGTAACTCAATTAGCTCAACCCAACCCATTTGTCAAGTATAACAAGAACATACTCATTTGGTCATATATACCAAAAATTTTATTTTTATTTTTAGTTGATTTCATAATATTGCTGCACAGGCTTTTAAACCCTTACAATTTTACACACACACACATATTCTAATATATATTATTTAATTGAATTTTAATTCTATTTTATATTGGACACATTGGGATACGAACACATGTCCGCATCCTTACATGTCCAGTGCAACTGATGCACTGGATACAATCCCAACCAATTTATATTTAAATCATCGATATAAATTTTTTGGATAAACTACATATTTGGTCCCTGTACTTTGTACCATATTTTAATTTGGTCCATAACCTTTCAATTGTGTCAATTTGGTCTATAACCTTCCAGTGTTGTATTAATTTAGTTTTTTCTGTTATCTCTTGGATGAATATTGCTGATGTAAGAAATGACCAAAATAAAAAATTAGTTTTCTTTGATGTGACAATAAACTAATTATTTATTTTGACTTTTTGCCATGTCAGCAATTTTCATCCAAAAGATAACCACAATGACTAAATTGACACGATACTGATCAAATTAACACAATTAAAATATGGTATGAAGGATAGAGACCAAATACGTAGTTTACCCGAAATATTAGCATATTATATTTACTTTAAATGATAGAAGATATTTCCATATACAAACATATTCATAATAAGTATCTATTAATGATTACCATAATTATATATTTAATACTTCTATATAAAAGCACAATCATAATAAATACCTATTAATAACTATCATAATGATCAAATTTATATTTTAGGTAGAGAGAGAGAGAGAGAGAGTCATTGTTTTAATTATAAAATAATTTTTTAATATAATAAAAAATGTTTGACTTTTGTTTGACTTCATAATATTTTGTCAAATAAGTTTTTGAAACCTCAAAATTTTATTTGTCAATACTCTTAATATATATTTTTTAATGAATTTAAATTCTATTTTAGATTTAAATCTTGATAGAATCTTGTACCAATATATTTTCTTTAAATGCATGATAAAAGATATTTCCATTTGCTAACACATTCATAATAAATATCTATTAATGATTACCATAATTATATATTTCATAATTCTATATAAAACACTCTAATAATAAGTATCTATTAATAACTATCATTATCAAATTTCATATTTATATACAAAATAAAAAGAGAAAAATTTTTATTATTGAATTTTCACTTTCATTGCACACATTGCTAACTAATATATATAAAGGGTTTGATTAATGGGTGCTCTTACGGCATTTGTTAATATAACATTTTAGAAATGTTTTAACATCACTTTTATGAGAAATATTAAAAAAAAAACTATTAAAAAATCAATTACTTTTTTATTTTCTCATAAAATTTTCTAAAATTACTTTATAAACCAATGTCTTTAGGGTATTCATTTAAATTTTCCTGTATATAAAAAAAAAAAAAAATTGATTTTTGCTGACCTCATAATATTTTGTCACACAAGTTTTTGAGATTCCACAATTTTACATTTTATTATTCAAATACATATTTTTAAATTAAGTTTAAATTATGTTCTATATTTAAACCTTCCTTTAGATTCTTGCCACAATTTAAAAAAAAAATTATTAGAAACTAACATAATTATTAAATTTCATATAAAGACTATTAATATCTAATATAATTATCAGATTCCATATTTTTACAAAAAAAAAAAAAAAGAAAAAAAAATCACATTTTGTTAAATTTTACAATGTATGGTTAGTGACTAGTATAAAAATATATGAGATTTAATCCCAAACTTATTCTAAAAGCAGCAGTATTTTTTAGCTATCAAAAGGTTCATATGTAGCAGTTTTTTTGGATAAAGCTTAGTCCAATACTTAATAAGATATTGATATGTGACAAGTTTTGGACATATACCAGCATATTATAAGATTCAATGCATAAAAACATTGGACTTAAGGTGTATCTCATTTTTTTTTTATAAATAATTTGATCAAGAGTAAAAAAAAATAGTAGAGATATAAATATAAAAGCCTATTATCAAGATAATCTTTTAACACTTATTAATATATTCTTAGAACATATATTAGTAAAACTATTTTAAAAAAAAAATTTATGTAAAAATGAAAAAATGATTAACTTTTATAGAGAAATTTTTAATTTTTTTATAATAAATTTTATGAAATAGATAATTAATATATGTATAAGAGCACACACTAACTGACCCTATTAATAATCATCCCCTTATGATTTGTTTTTAATTTTTGGCTGAATACAAGCATCATTATTCACTCTCCCGATTGTCTTCCTCTCATCAAACATCGAAAAGCACTTTCAACTACAAAACATTGTCTCGGACACATCTATGATACATGTATAATTTGGTTTTTAATAAAATGAATTTCCTTTTATTTTAAAAAAAACTTTTCAATCAGGCTGTCCATGAGAAAGTACAAATAAATGCAACTTCTGGGTCCAGAGCAGAAGCCGCCCTATCGTCCAACACATAATAAGATAAACATAATACAAGAGCATTTATAGCCGTCAGATTCTACTGACAAATCCCATCACTTTGATACTTTTGTCCCTCTCAGTTTTTATGTTCTTTGAACATAGGGGAGAGAGAGAGAGAGAGAGTGAGAGTGTAACATTTCTCTCAGTCTGTGGGCTTCTTCAAACTTTCAAGTTTATTAAAGTCCAAAGTAATTTTTTTTTATTGAAGTCCAAGTTTGTACTTGTGTTGTGTGTGAATGAAGTAGATGGTGAAGATGGGAAGAGCACCATGTTGTGATAAGGATGGAGTTAAGAGAGGTGCTTGGAGTCCTGAAGAGGACCAACTCTTGGTCCAGTACATTAACAAGCATGGCCATGGAAGCTGGCGTACACTCCCAAAGCATGCTGGTATTTTTTTTTTTTTAATAAAAAAATTTTAAATACTATATATTTATCTCTTTTGGCATTGACAGCATGAGATTGAGATTATTTTGAATTATTTTTGTGCTTTTCTTGCATTTGGGACTAAAAAGCTCTCTCCTTTTTAATGAGGATAGTATTTTCAACTAAAGAGAAAAAGGGTTTCTTTCTTTATATCCAATTTGTGGGCTTGTCAAAAGGGTGTCTTCATTTTCAATTTGTGGGTTTGTTTACTTGCGGCAGCATAATCCTCCTTCTTCTTCTTCTCTTAATTATTTGGTGAAAGAAAAAATCTTTACTCTTTCTTGTATTAAATGAGGAAAAATGGTTTTTTATTTAAAACTATGGCTTTTTGCTTCAAAAAATAAAAATAAAAACCACGCTTTTGAGTTTGACTTGAGAGTTACGCAATATGTGTTATCCTCCCCAAGTTCTCTCCCTTTTTTTTTATTTTTATAATCACTTAGGAGAACATAAATTAAATTTATGGTTTTGTTAATATAATACTGTATTATAAAATTAACATCTAATTTCTATGCTGTAATTTGTTGGAAAATACTTTTTGTGAAAGCCTTGTTTTGCTGGGTAATAGGTAACACTTTTTGAATCTTTATCTTTTTTTTTTTAGGGAAAAAATTAATTTTTGAATCTTCTTCTGGTAACGTCAATTTGTCTCTTTCTGTCCGTCCACTTTTTGTTTGTTTGTTTGTTTTTTGGAGGGGTGTTACAATTGATTTATTGTTTATTATGTTTTTTTGGTGAATTTTCTGCGGTTTTGACACGTTTGAGATGATTTATGACATTTTCATTAACATATATTTGTATAATTGCAAAATTCCACGTTCAAGACCCAACTTTTGGGTGTATCTTAAAGCACAAAATGTGGCAGTCCAAAGGTGGATTAAAAAAGTAGATTCTGCTTCTCTGTGATTTGCAACGCTGGTTGAACCTTAAAAAAAGAAGAAGATGATTTTGTGTTAGTACTTAGTTGTCAGAATTCTAAGCAATGAGCCATGACTTTTTGACCAGGTCTCCTTCGATGTGGAAAGAGTTGTCGGCTCAGGTGGATAAACTATCTTCGCCCCGACATTAAACGTGGTCCATTTACTGCTGAGGAAGAGGATTCTATAATTCAGCTTCAAGGCATGCTTGGTAATAGGTAATACATAGAGGTCATTCTATAATAATATTGTTAAAGTGCTCCTCAATCTCCTTGGCAATGATATTTTTGCAATTTTTATTTTGATTGTTGGTCATGTTACCTTGATGCACAAGTAATGAACTCAATTTGAGCTTCAAATTTGTACTAGTTAATGCCATATTGTTGATTCGTAGGTTTAATACAGACTTGGTGATTTTACCCATATAGTGCTCATTAGCTCATAGATCTTGGATTGTTCATATGCAAAGAAGTGGCACACTCTTAACTGATTCCTTTCTTTTTTTTGAACACTCATGTGCTTGAGTTATTTTGGGAACCTCTTACAGAATAACATAATTATTCATTGTACCCGGAAAAAGAAGAAAATGAATCTCTTATTGTTTCTAGGTAGTATTTTACCCAATGTTATATACTTATATAGAATATGCTTAACTATTTTCTGGGCCTTGATTTTCCAAAAATTTTGAGTTTAGCCTGTTCTGCTTGGTAATTATGGGCAATTCTTGGCTCCAACTTGGGTTACTAAGCACCGTTTCTAATGCTATATAGCCAAACTACTTAGATATGATTTTCAGTCTTTTATGGCATTCAACCTTGAAGGCTTATTGAGGTAGTGACACTAAAGGACACAGAAACATTTTGTAAGCTTCATACTAGCGCAAGAGCCACAGGAACATTCAAAGCAAAGAATTATTATTTTTTTCCTTCTGATAAGTAAACAAAGAATTCTAATTTTCAATGTGATTATTCCTTTAAATTTGCATGGTGTCTAATACTTTTAATGCCAATGACCTGATCAATGTCAAAAAAGACAATCAGAACTAGGTTGCCATGACCTGCATAATTCACGTGTGATTTTTTATCTGTCCCCGCTTTTCTTTGGTATACAAAGAATCCATGATGTCAATTTCAGGCTTCTAAAACTGAAGTTCTAAATTTTATTTCAATGAATTCCTTTAGCATGATTTGGACCTCGTGGCTCTTTCATTGTAGGTGGGCTGCCATAGCATCACAGATGCCAGGAAGAACAGACAATGAGATTAAGAACTATTGGAACACTCATTTAAAGAAGCGTACCCTTTGCTCAGTCCCTAGCCCATGGGTGCACAAGCCCTCCTCCAAACCAGAGACAAGTAATGTCAAATCTGAATCCCCTTCCACTCGCCACATGGTACAATGGGAGAGTGCCAGAGTTGAGGCTGAGGCTCGGATGTCAATGGAATTGTCACTACTTGACTCATCTTCGATGATAAAGACAGAATGCGATTACTTCCTCCGTCTATGGAGTTCTGAAGTTGGAGAATCGTTTCGGAAGGTCAATGGAAAAGATGGGGGAATGTGTCAAAGCCCTGTCTCTCCAAAATCCTCATCAACAAAATGTTGTTCAGGTTCAGATGTCACAATACAAGCAATAAACACCAGGACCAGTGCATGTACTAACGTGAAGCCAGAACAAGCAGATAGCTATAAACCAAAGGTAGAAGACGTGATGGCCACCTCGGATTCTCACACCTCTTATGATCTCATTGATTCTTCTGATTCAGCATTGGAGCTACTGTTAGATTTCCCAGATGGTGAGGACAGCTTTCAAGTATAGATGATTTTGCATGTACAGTATATGGAACTAAAATATTGCCTCTTTCCTTTCTTGCATTGAATGAAGGTGGTTACCATGGGAAGGGCACTAGTTTAATCTAATAGATATTTTGGCACCTTTAAAGTTTCTCTTTTGTATATAATCTATTTTATGTAGCTGGTTTCCTAGTTTTCACATAGAATACTCTTCTTGATTTTCTCTAAATGGAAAAAGAGATGTAAACTTGAACAGGTTGCTACAATTCAAGTTATCTTCTCTTTGCTGAGAGCTTATTGACAATCGTATGGCATACAAATACAACAGAGTAGAAATTTTAGATTTAAGATCTCAGCAGAGATAAATGGAGATGATTTTGTTTACTGGATAGCTATGCAAGGATTGGCTTAGGTATAACTGATGTTTTGCCAGAGATGCTTTGTGTCTTCATTGATACTGGCAACATTTATATTGGCACAATCACAAAATAACAGCTTTGTATGATTTTGCGAGACCACATTTATGGTTGATTCCTTTGACAAACAAATGGGTTCAATGATCATTGATACACTAACAACTTCAACAAGGATAGCTACTGTACGTACCCAAAATCTCCCTAATGGATTGGGCTTAGGATTGGGCTCACAATTTATTAGTAGTGTGGGTTTTGAGTTTCCTACCAAGGGTAGTTCCTTACCTTGTGTACTAACTGCACCCTTCAGCCCTTATGAGTTTCTCTTCTCACCCCTTCAAACTTCACTTTATGGACAGTGCTCTCTCTCTCTTTTACTCTCTGTTTTTCCTCAGGACCAACAACAACCTCTTCTCTTTGTTCACTTCCCCCATTTGTAGCTTGAGGTTGGTGGAGTGTTCATGATTACGTCTTGATCTCACTTGTGTGAGTAGGATACGATTTGATTATTCCTGTCAAGGAATATGCCTCGTTGAAAACAGTAATGGTGGCATTGGGATTGGTTCTAGCCTCCAAAAGATTGCTCGGCAATGATACTCCCCAAGACAATACTGAGCTGCCGAGATCATGGGCTGACCCGAGTAAATGTATCCCCGACCAAGTCATACCTCAGTATGGGCTTGCCTATCATGCATCCAAAACGAAATGGGCTCACCATTAGACTTGGGCTTGGTGATGTTCCTAGAGATTGTTCAGGCCAAGGCCCAAGGCCCAATGGACCCGGGATCATGTCCCGTACAGCTACTTAATTAATCTGCAAACAATTAGGGAACAGGATATACAGAGTATAACAATAGGATGGATTATTCCTGGCATCAATGGTGATCATAGACATTCCTTTCGCTTAACTTATGCAACCAGAGGCAATTTATGATGTCAAGGGCGTGCTTTTAAAGTCAGACCAATCCTGTTGCTTTTTTGAGTATTATACTTCGAGGGCATCAGTCTGGGTAATGCAATGTTATAAATTTGAAACATTTTGCTTTGGAATAATGGAGATCAGGCAATGGACTTTTCTGGCACTAATTACATTTTTTTCCCAAAGCTCTTGTTATTATAATATGTAATATGTTCTTAACTTTATGATCCAATACTATAATACACAAGTTTCTATAAATAAGTTTTTTTTTCCCTTCAAATGCAATATACACACAATACATCACTGTAACACGCAACAATACATCAACCAATTTCCAACCATATAATGGGACAAATGAACTCCGAAAGAAGAAAAACTACAAACAATTCAAATAGATTTCAACCAAACCTAAGCATTTCAGCCAGAAAAACAACTAAGGAGCTTCTTTGGAGCAGTTCCAGTGGCACGGTATTTTGCAGCTATTTCCTCTGCCTTGAGAATTTCTTCCCCTCGTTTAGCTTCAATTTCAGCCCTCTTTTCTTCTGCTGCCTTGTGTAGGAGAGCAACTTTGTTTTTCATTTTCTCCACATATTCAGCCTTCTTCTTCTCCAATTGTTCCTGCTCACAATCAATTGAATGTTAAAACATTATACACTACTTATCTCATTCTTAGCAACTCAACCACCTATTCAGTTTGGAGGCAACGCATTATTTGTGTTCATCATTCCTCCATTCATGTTTATAATCATTTTTAAAAGACAAATCATAGAATCAAAATGTAATAATAGTTGTTGGGTATACATGTGTGAGTAAAGTTTCACAGTTCAATAATAATGAGAAGTGGTTTTTTTATTTTATTTTTTATTTTTAAAGAATAAGTGGTTGATATAACATAGTTGAGCTTAAACTCATAGACTTAAAATTTCTAGTTAAATGGTTTCCCTATATATTATATTAATTACTTAATTGAATAGTCTCTCTCCAACAAACTTGAAGTGACATCAAAATAAAATTAACAAACTTGTGGTCATTAAATTTAGTTTGTTTGGGGAAAAAAATAATTAGGTTCTAACTTCTAAGAAGATCTTTGACAAAATGAAAAATCCATTACCTCAATCTGTTTTAATTGGGCCTCTAAAGTTGCTTTCTTGCTGTTCTCCCATGCCCCAATAGAAGATAGCTTTTTATGAGCCCTGATCAATAATTTAAGCATGGTTTCAGTATGCATAATCCACATTAAATTATATCAAAAGAAATTTTTTAACTAAAATATAACATGGTTTCAACCTATTTCCAACCTCTTAGGAGTCCAAGATTCCTAATTGAAATCATAGAAATTATTTATAGTAAAAGGATTCTTTCCTTTTCGCCAAAACAGAAACTCAGCACTATCACTTACTATGGATTTTTTTTTCCTCACTAAAAATTAGGCAATATAGATAGGACCCCTATCCACAAATTATTGTGGGAACTACAAGTGGTCAATATAGCTCTTACTTGTTCTCTGCTTTCGACTTTTCACTTTCTTCCCATGCCTTGATTAGTGATATCCTCTTCTCTGTTGCAACTCTAGCAAGCACAGCATCTGAAGAACCTTTGAATTAATTAATTATTCTAGCGATAGAGTGTAGGAACAAGAACAAGGAGAGGAACATTAAGATGTAATATTACCTCGGTTGACAGAACCCTCGTTACTTTTCTGATCAGCGCGCTCAGGAGCCTCTGGCAAGATCATTTTGTTTTGGATAAATAGGCATCTTATAATACATTGCTAAATAAGAGTTGGAACCAAATGCTGCTGATGAAAGAAAGCGTATGGTCCTATGTGAAGTGATTTATCAAATATAGAATACACAATGTGATTGATCATATAACTTAAGTTCTAAAACTTTCTACATGCATGTCACAAGATTTGAAACAACATGATACAGAAATCTGTAGTCCAATTTTGGCCAATTCTAGCTGAAATGGAACTAATCTTAAGGTTGTTCAAAATTCATGCTAAATGAATCGGCCAGTTAACTTACCTAGGACAAAACCTTAAAACCTCTGTTTTGATAATAATAATAATAATATTTTTTTAAAAGGCTCCAGATGAAAATTGCATTTATTGAAAATAGAAATGGTATGTATGACACAAGACAAAGTCTACTCAAGAGTAACAGAAAAATATCAATCATGAAATTTTCCAAAAAGAAAATATTCCATTAAATCAAAAGGAGCCTAAAGGTGGCCTAAAAGAAAAGAAAATGAAAAATTAAGAGACATTATTTACTACAAAAAGGGAAGCTCAAACAATTCTATTTTCGTATATGTTCTAATAAGTATTACTGTTTACTCAAAAATAAAAAATAAAAAATGGTTCTCTAAAAGATTTTTTTTTTTGGCTGAGAATTCTCTAAAAGATTTGAAACTCGTTTACAGATTCAGTTGAATATGCAAAAAAAGTAAGAAATTGATCATTCTCAATTACTATACACAACAAATTCACTGATTATTACAAGAAATTTTCATAATCACAAAACTATCAAAACATGGTAATTGATCTTGGAACATATACTTTAGTTCTTCATTAGCTTGAGGTTGGCTTAAATTTTTTCCCTCCATCAAAATATACTCAATCTTATTAAGCAAGAAACACAGAAGTAACAAGAACAATAATTCACCTCAGTTTCCAAGAACTTCACCTTTTTACAAATCAAAGTAAATGAACAACCGAAAATTCATACACAAAAACCAAACACGTGTTGCCCAGAAAACGTATGACAGCAAAAGTATCAGTTTAAGATTCCAAAACATTAAAAACATACCCTTTACTCCACCAACACTATCACACACCTATCAAGCTTACTTTGAACCCAAAAAACAAAAAAGCAAAAAACCCCCAAAAGATAAAGGATTAGAACCAAAAAAAAAAAAAAAAAAACCAAAAACGCGTTAAAGTAAAGCTAGAAACGATAAAGTAAATACCTCCAAAAACACTTTAAAGTAAAGCTAGAAACAGTAAATAAAAATAAGACAGGACATATAAGAAAAAGAGTAATGAAACATATAAGAAAAAACAATTTTCTTTTCTTTTCATTTGTCATCAACCAAATAGATGTTTCAGTTTAAGCTAAAAATCTTATCAGAAAAAAAAAAGTTTAAGCTAAAAAAATGATTTTTGAAAAAAAGGAAAAAAGAACAGAGACAGAGAGATAGAAACAGTGAGATTGTTTATTTACTTTCAACAATAGCAAGCGCTTTGGACTCTACAGGCTTTTCTTTATCATCAGGAGGAGGAAGTGGGATTACAGATTTCTCCTCGGTGACATCTTTGGGAGCTTCATGGACGTGTTCAACTGGTGGCGGAGGCTCCGAGGGTGTTTCGGTCTCCACCTTTTTTGGTTCCTCGTCAGCCATGTCTGGTTCTGCAGGTTGTGTCTTTGACTCTAAATTTAGTAAATAACGAAACCTTAAAGGGAACCTCAGATATGGCAAAGGTTGTAACTGAAAAACTCACACTCAAATTTAAGAGAAGGAAGATGAAAGATAGAGAGAGAGAAGAGAGAGTTGGGTGGTATGGATGTTATAGTAGTTGGAAGAAAAAGAGGCTTGGAGGGAGGTAACTGTTATACTACTTTGGACTTAGCTGGATGGTAGGTGTGCAACTGGCCTACTATGAGTTGGCAAAATATTATGAAGAGAGAGAAAGATGAAGGTTTTTGATTGGAGCCCACAAATATTAGAGATAAAAGGAACTTAATCAATTTGGAGTTTGATCTAAGATACATTTAGCCTAACTCTTCCTATTTATAATGTTAAGATTATATGATAATTCTCCTCAAAAAAGAGATTATATGAGAATTTTGGAGTGTAATGAGGTAGTACTTTTTCTTCTTATATTTACTATTATGTGAGATGGGGAAATACATGTTATAACTATTTTTTTAATTTATAATTAGATTTAAGTGGTTTGGAAGAGTTTACTTTTATTAGTTTAATAGATTTAAAAAATAATCTGAACAAAAATAAAACCATGTTTATTTGTCTAGTAAACATGAAGTTTTGAAACATGCTCTTCCTTTCCTTTTCTTTTTGTTTTTATGAGTGTCAAGATTCAAAAGCATCTAACTAATCTCCAAGCGTGTAGGACTTATCTGCACAAGATAATTATGAGAAAAACCCTTGAAAATGGAAGTATTGGGCCTATTGGCTAAATATTTGAGCCCAAGTCTAGAAATCACTAGACGAATTTCTTGAGATTTGGTTTGTTATCTTGAAATTCAAACTTGTCCAACTCGAATATTTTAGTTAGTAAAAAATATCAAATCTATTGGTGGGTTACACGTTTATATTATCACAAACTCCTCCTGTTAAGGTTTGATCATATAAAAAAACTAACAAATATAACAAATTACCCTCCCCACTTAATTGCTGAGGTATTCAAATATTACTACTTGGTCCTTTTTCTTTAATAATAATTGGATTGATGGAAGATGAGGCATTTCAGTCCTAAACATCTTTGTTGGAAATGTCAGTAGCTACAAAGCTCTTAACTCTACTTGGTCTTTGTTACTACACGGCTATGCCTAGTTTATTGGTTTTGATTTCAAAATATATACTATATAAAAAAAATATTGGTTTTTTAAAATTTTATTTTATATACATCAGTAGTTGTGGGAGGGAGATTAGAACCTTTAATATCTCTATTGAAAACATCAAGAAGTAGTTGTGGGAGGGAGATTAGAACCTTTAATATCTCTATTGAAAACATCAAGAAGTATAAGTTTTTTTTTTTTTGAGAGATAATTACAACATGCTGCTAATCCCGCAGCTCGAACCCTTTCTCCCCTAAACCCCCAAGCACTTTGTATATGAGGAGGTGCCAATTCAACTATAAGGCCCTTGACATCAAGAAGTATAAGTTGAACTACAAGACTCTTAGTTATTTGTTGGGTTATTACTTAAGGATCCTCTCCTATTTGTCCTAACTAGACCAAATTGATAATTATAATACGACAATCTTAATGTACTATATAATTTTATTTTTCTTGTGATGGATCTTGCGTGAATCATAAATAAGCAAATAGAGATTTCTCTTGTCATTTACTTATATACATACTAGCATATAACTCGTGCATAGCATATAACCTGTGCATATGCATGGTACAATTAAAAGCAATTACAATTACACATATATATGGATTCAAAAGCAATTACAATTAAAAACAATTACAATTATTCAATTACACATATATATGGATTCAAAAGCAATAACAATTACACATATATTTTATTTTTAAGTCATAGATGAGTTTCTCTCTCTCTCTCTCTCTCTTTTAATTTTTTTTTTTGTTGTTTTTTTTTTTTTTTGTTGATACACACGTGAGTTTACTCTTTTTTTTTATTGGGTTTTTGATAGTTTATTTATATTAAACTCTTCGTCTTTGGTATCTCCCTATATACAAAGTGCTTGGGGGTCTAGGAGGGAAAGGGTTCGAGCTACGAGATTAGCAGCATATTGTAATTATCTCTTAAAAAAAAAAAAAGATAGGACATGTGGCGTAAAATTGAACAACAATTGGAATCCAATTGAATTTTCTCTAGCTTTGACTTTAATTAAATTCATAGTCATAGATGAGTGTCTCTCTCTCTCTCTCTCTTTAATTTTTTTTTTTAGTTTTTTTTTTATATACACATGAATTTACTTTTTTTTTTATTGGACTTTTGATGATTTATTTATACTAGATTCTTAATCTTTTATATAACATTAATTCACCTATAACAAAAAAAAGAAAAAAAAAAGATAGGACATGTGGTGTAAAATTAGACAACAATTAGAATCCAATTTAAAATCTAATTGTATACTAGCGTGTAGCTCGAGCATATGCATGGGTACAATTAAAAACAATTACAATTATACCGTTCAAATTATACAAGGTATCATATATATATATATATGATTTAAAATTTAATTGGTTTTAGACTCTTCGGTTCTTGCACCTAATAATTTATTTGCCACAAAAATTAAAAACTTAGATGGACACGTAGCAAAAAATTAGAATCCAATTGAAATCTAAATTAGAATCTAATTAGATTTGGACTCTTTGATTTTTACATTAAATAATTCATTTGGCACAAAATTAAAAATTAAATGGAACACGTAGCGCAAAATTAAGAATCCAATTAAAATTTTCTAAAAGTTTTGGATATATACACACACATGTAGAATTACGTTATTGAAGCATTTCAATTGCGATGACCCATAGACTTGTACACCCAATTTCATTTTAATTATTGCGTATTTTGCCAACATGTTCACCTTAATCTTAATTTCCAAATTAATTCTTTTGCTATACAAAATAAATGATACTAGCTGACTTCCCTAGCAACGGCTCTTAATCCATCCCAAAAATCCATTTCTTTTTCTTCCATCCCAACTTGAACATTACATTGATTCAATTCTATTTCTCAAAAATCAAAGGCCATATATGATATTTGCGTTGTACTTGTGCCATCTCCAAACGACAAAAATATCTCTGATATTTGCTTTTCCATGAAAACGATGGTCTTGTAGTTTATGAGATAAAACAAAGTGGATCTTGACAAAGAAGCCAATTTGCAGGTTAAAATATCATTTATATTGGGAGGGAAAACGACATCGTTAGAGAAGATTCCCCAGTTTACAGTTACACAAACGGACAGCGTTGTCTTGTATTTTACGTTACAAGAGGGATATTGATGTGGCTGGCCCCTGAAAGATTCATCGTGACGAGCTCCCCAGATTCTCTTTCATTTTTAAATGGGTTATACTAAAAGTATCCTTGTGGTTAATAATTTATTTTTAAAAAATTTTGACATAATTTTTATGAAAAATAAAAAAAAGTTGTTAAAATATTAAAATTTTTTTTTTCTATAAAAATTTTCTTTAAATGAATTATTAACCACTACCACAACCAAATTTGTTAGCATTTCCCTTTTTAAATAAGTGTTACTAATATTTTAATGAATAATAATGATGGATTTTTTTGTGGCCCAGTTTGTAAAGCGGCTCATTATCCTTTTTGTAATCAATTAAGATCCACTAAATCGGCGAGTTTTAAAATAGTGCTTCTAAACTTTCTTGCATTTTATTATTGTTTCTATTTATGTCTTCTTTTGTTTTTGCCATCTACTTTTTACTTTGCCATTTGAGGTGAAACCGTAAAGGTAAACTAGGAAAGAAAAATGCAAAAGGGAGAGAATTTTAAGATTGAGTGAAATTTTATTCAGTGAGAACTTCTACAGATGAAAGAAACAACCCACTTTTTTTAAGATTTGGACCGATCAATGGTACTCCCAAGGTCAAGTTAGTGTAAAAGAAAGTTTAGAATGAGCTTGAAGAAAAACGGTAGAGTAACCATATTGTTGGTGCAAAACTGTGTCCATGGCTTAGAGGAGGTATGTATAAAGTTTTCGAGTGATGGTCGATGGCCAATTTCCTATGTAGTGGGAGTGGTTCTAAGTTCTAACAATGCATCATCCCCTCAAATTGACTAAAGGGATATGCTCCTAAGGTAATATTACTTATGACTTACCCTTATACATTTAATGTTGAAAGGGTAACAATTGGTAAGGTAATTAACGTAAATTTGATGGACGTATAGGCCCTGTTTGGTGGAGTTGTTTAATAACTTATTTTTAGTTTTTAAACAACATTACACATATTTTCACACATTTTTTCACCCACACGTATTTCAAAAAAATACAAACAATATTACTCAAACTCCTCTACCAAACAGGCCCATAGCTTTTCTCAAACGCTTCCTTTGATTTAGGTAGTGCTTGATTATTGAGCTTTTAACATCCACAATCAAGGTTCAAGGCTTTGTCCCTTTGGATGATTGATCGTTCCTATATTGAAAGTTGTTCTTATCTAATATGTTTATATTGATATTTTTTGCTTGTCATTGTCACATATATCCAAAAACAAAAAACAAAAATCTTCTTATAAATAGTATAGATGTTAAAGGGGTAACAATTGGTCAAGGTAATTAATGTAGATGTAATTGACATATGGCCTTTCTCAAATGCTCCCTTTGAATTAGGTAGTGCTTGATTATCGAGGTCTTAACATCCACAATCAAGGTTCAAGGTTTTGTCCCTTTGGATGATCAATCGTTCCTGCATTGAAAGTTTTTCTTATCTAATATGATTATAGAGATTTTTTTTTGCTTGTCAGTGTCACGTACATCCAAAACAAAAAACAAAAATACTATTTGAAGCAATGAATTGAATTTGCAGCGGAACTCAAAACATAAGCAGTATGGTTAGTTCCGGTTTTTAAATATTCACAAAACAAGAATCAGTTAAAATGTGTACTATCACACAGGTTCTCAAAAGCCTATTTTGAATATCACGGAGCTTGAAATGAGGATATCTTAGATATATTCACATGAAAGCATTCCTTTCTTAATTAACTTTATCGATAAGTTGATTGAACTGACTTCTGTGGCCTTGATGTTTGCTTGAGTAAAGGTCAATGAAAATGAAAATATTCTTTTGGTCCTAGCTCCTAGGGATGTATCGCAGATGCGATGTTTGATATGGTACAGAACTTGACTCCTTATCAACATTGATAGTGTCTTCTGGCTTTTAGGCAAAAAACAATCTTCTTTACAATATAGATATTGTAGTTTTGTAGTATTTGTCCAAAACTACAAAGTTTATACTCCAAGTGTGGTAATAATTTGGAGATAATATAGCATTTGTTCAGTTGGAGAAGGAATTGAAAAAAGTTGGAAAATATGCACTTAACTTTTAATTGTGATTAAAGTTTCGGATTAGGCCGAAAGCTTGGAATGCTTAAAAAGCAGTTTCATTTTGGACATTTAAAGGTCACGGCTTTTTGGCAATTTAATTCTAATAATTTTTCTATGGTACATCGAATGTCTAATGTCTATTCCTCTTGATGGGTTCACATATAGCAGGAATTTGGGGACACAATTAACTTCAGCTAGTTTATAACCCCCAAACAAAATCACAAGGACCCTTTTGAGTATTGGAGAATTCAATACATCATTTGCATATAAACTGTGATAATCGGTTGCCAAAACATACCAAGGAGCACCCTGATTGAAAATAGATTTGGAAGTTAATGTCCCTCTGTCTCTCCCAAGAGTGAGAAACTTAATAGAGAAAGCCTTGTAAAGGAATGTTTGGGTATCACCAATTAATTAATGAAGTAATCTACTTCCTAATCCCTCAAAAGTAAAGTTCAAGGCTTTTTGCCGCTAATTGACTAGCATCCTCCACCTCTAGATTTCTTAAAGCTAAATCATGATTAAACTATCTTTGCAATGTCCTGGACAGCTGGACTGGTAGGTGTAAGCAGATTAATCCAAAATCAAGAGGGTAAATAGGTTAAGGGCTTCACGAGAAACATTGAAATTTTAGTGAATCCGAGACTATGTGAGTCTAGCTCTACAATTAGAGATAAAGAGTTTGATAATTGAGGCCTACTCTCGAGTTGTCCTTGTGTTACTTAACTAACAAAAATTACTCATCCTTTTACCCACAAACGTAATCCCCTTCTTTTGTCAAATTAGTTGGACTCCTTTCAATTCTGCCACTGAAAGAGAGAGAGAAATCATTGTGTGAATCTCCTCACGAGTCACAAAAGAAGAGAAATCATTGTGTGGATCTCCTCACGAGTCACAAAAGAAGTTTGTCATTTAGATGGTCCTTTTGTTTTGCTTTCTGAGCCCTATAACATTGTTTATAAGCCAACTTGAGATTGAAGCAAAGGATGTGACTTGTCTCATTCCACTTTGTAATGATGGTTAGGGTAGTTTATGATACCATGTTCCTTTGGGGAAAAGAATAAACAAAAAAACAAAAACAAAAATCAACCCTTGTTTTACCTCTCAAAGGCAATGCTAGAAACACTCCGAAGATCACTAATAAAATACAAAGGTGGAGCATTAGCATAAGACGTTTTGAAAAAAAGAAGAAGTTACTTATACATGTCAAAAAGTTACTTTATTTATTTTAATAAACTACTTTACAATATACCATATATTACATATTCTATTTTTTTACCATTTTATCTAAAAACTTTTTCTTTAATTTTTTAAATTAATAAAAATATTTTGTATGAAAGAGAGAGAGACTAATAAGGGCATGCAATGATTAATATTCAAGTTATTCTTTTACCGCTTTGCTAATATTCAAGTCGCCCTTGTATGTTTATCAAAAAAAGTTGCCCTTCTTGTAGGAGGGCATGCAATGACCAATAAGCGTACTTTAATACTTACTCCTAATGATCCGCCATCGGTGGCATGCTTAAGATTGCATTCATAAATGCGTTGTACATTTGGTCTGCCAGCAACTTTACAGCCACAAAATGATAACCTAATCTTAGCAGTTGGTGGATTCTCGTTAGCTCAATTGGTAAAATCTCTGATAGTTGAACAAGAGATCTGGAGTTCAATTCCCATATACACCAAAAACTGATTAGTATCTTAGCCTGACGATAAAGAGTTATTATTAAGAGCAGACGTCATAGGTTGAAAATCTCTCAAAAAAATAATCTCTTAATACTTTTATTATTTTAGAGAAGCCAATAAGAGCCCCATTAAGTAGAGACTTTGGCTTACCTCCAGTATTTTTTCAACTGGACATGTCTTTTTGTTTTAAATATATAATAGCAAGTGGTAATGAGTATTAATCTCCATATTTTATTTAGTTAGTGGGTGATGAGGCAATTTCTCATTAAAACAAAAAGAGATTCTAGTTAAAAAAAGTACTGAAAGTAAGCCAAACCCTTAAGTAGATCATGTAACATGCCTTGCCTAATTAACTTATGGTCCGTTTGGATTGAGGAAGAAGGAGGAGAAGTAGAGTAGAGTTGGACAAAAATTAACTTAATTTTCAACTAACTTTACCCTACTCTCCTTTACTCCCCCTTCACCTCAATCTAAACGGGCTATTAGTGTTATTTCCACAAGTTTCTTTTCTTGCCAAAAAATAAAAATCTAATATGTCCAATTTTGTCACTCTAGGAGAAAAGTTTGCTAAGTGTGTACTGTCATCACGCATTAATTAATTCTCAAAATGCAAAATTAGTACTTAAAAAAAAAGTATTTGCTGCAGGAAATACCTTATTAGTTATTAGTGAAGATTTTCTCTCTTTTTTAAAGGTTTTTTTTTAAAAATCTTTTGTTGTTAAGTAGTCATTAGGCATAATGCCCTCATTGCAAGTGAACGGTACAACAAACAACATCCTTAATATTTCTTATACAATAAGTCTATAAACACAATAAAATTGAAAGTTCATGCGTGATATATATAAAATAATATCTAAAATATTTAGATGAATTCAAAATTAAAATCTCAATAGAAAACTGTATCCTTTTCATCATGATAATAATAATAATAATAATAATAATAATAATAATAATAATAATAATAATAATATCTAAAATATTTAGATGAATTCAAAATTGAAATTTCAATAGAAAATTGTATCCTTTTAGTCATTTGACCCTATCACTTTTTAAATGATTAAATTAAATTGATGAATATACGAATGTTACAAACATAAATCCAAACCCCATATTATAAAAGAGTACTTTAACCATAGGTATTAGTGTATCACTTCAACTAGCGTGTAACCTACGCATACGCATAGATGCATTTAAATTAAACACAATTTTTTATCATAAAAATATAAATAATTAGTCAAATTATTTTAAAAAGTAAGCATAATTAGTCACATATTAAAATTATTTCCTAAAATTAATACTACTCTTAATCATTTTTTTCTTCTAATTTTTAATAAGATAGAATGTGTGGCGATCTTTGTTGTGTGACGATTTAAAAAAAATTATTTTGTTGTTAAGTACTCATTAGGCATGATGCCCTCATTGTAAGTGGATACTACGACAAACACCATCCTTAATATTTCTTATATAATAAGTCTATAGACACAATAAAATTGAAAGCTCATGCGTGTTTATGTTTGTTTGTTTAGAAAATAAGCCAAACTCAAGTGTTAATGTTAAGCTCAATTATTAAACGAGCCAAGCTCAAATATAATAATGTATTCATGAACAAGCTTGTGAACACGAGAGCTCGATTTAACTATATGCAATATTATATTTATATATATATATTTGCCTAAAAATATATTTCTATAGACTTGAAATTTGATTGTAAAAGTTTGTCAATAGGTTCATACGATATTAAATTATTATTTGTAGATTATTAATGATATATATAGTTTATTTGTAGTAAAAATTCATAAAATTGTGGAGAGGTAAAACATTTTAGTCATGGTTTCACAATATATAGGAAAAGAATAAGTTAATCAAGTAACTCGTGAACAAGCTCAAGCTTACTTGATAAGAAAATGAACTAAACTTGAACAAAAAATATTGTTTGGTGATGAGATAGAGCTCAACTTGTGTATATAAAAAATTAAATGAACAAGTTTGAACTTTTAATACTCGACTCGGCTCAGCTCGTTTACAACCCTAACTCCATGATGATTGCTATTTATCATCAAGTTAAGTCATTGATCGATTTATAGTGTAGGAAAAATTATTCCAACCTATGTATCTTATTCGATGACCAAAAAAAAAAAAAGGAATCCACACTAATCTTTACTTGAAAGACAGTATATTAATGATGTGCTGATTCTTACAAACAAGATGGAATGAATGCAACTACTAAGGGTGTGCATGGGTCGGGTTGGGTCGTGTTGAGGGGTTTTTTCAACTCAACATACCATGGTGAGTTAAAAAAATCTAACCCAACCCAACCCATCATAGGGATCCAACCCAACCCACATATCGGGTTGGATTTTTTTTTTTTCCTTATTACTATATTATTATTATTAAATTAAGTATTAGAATAACACCACCATAAATAAAAAACATATTTATAACAAAATAATTATGAACATAACACCAAACCAACACAAACTATATGGATAGAATTTAGAGTTTGAGTTGTATTTAGGAGGGAAAAAAGGTAAATGACGAGATTGTATAATATATTTTTAAATATATTTTTTAAAATTTAAATATGTATTAAATATAAGTGGGTCGGGTCGGGTTAGAAGAATTTGTGAATCTTATGACTCGAACTCAACTCAACCTATCAACCTTTAAAAATCAACTTAATCTGGCGAATTGGGTTAGATTAGATCGATTTTGACAGGTTGGCGGGTTGGTTGCACATAGGTGTGGAGCTACACTGCTCCTTGGGCACCCCAAAATTTTTTTTTTCTCATACAACTATACTAGTAATAGGATATAGCCCTCCCAAAAAATTAGAACCAGCCCCCCCAATTATTTTTTCTAGTTAGTCAAATGGATTACTAGTTGGCCCCCTCAATTGTCCAAAACTTTATATTGGTTCCTCCAATTATTCCTAAGATTTATAGTTAGTCCAAAGGATAATAACTAATAGTTGATCTTCTCAATTGTCCAAAAAAATTATACTTAATCCAATGAATAATAACTCACTCTCTAGCATCATTGACAACCCACGGAGCTTTTAGTGTTGCAGCTGCTGCTAATGCTAGCACATTGCCCCATCTTCTTTCTTCTCAACACAAAAACTTCCATCTCAACCAAAACTATTAATCCATTTTTTTCCTGGTGCAACATCATCTTCTTGACTCTTTCCTAAAGTGAATATGTGCATTTTCTTCTCTTTCTTTTATCAATAATCATTATTCTTTATTCAGCAAAAAAAAAAAAAAAAAAAAATCATCATTATTCTTTGACCATTAGTATTATTTTGTTTAATTTTCTGTTTTAACCTTCAAGAAAGCATTTGTGTGGATGTGTCTTATGATTTCATTTTTGTTTCTTTCTTCTGCCACTGTATAGGTGCTTGGAGATATATATATATATCTATATATCGGCGAGTTGCATAGTAGTAGATAGATACTAGCTATAGTAACTAGATAGATGGTACAATATGGTCGTAGAGCTCAGCCGACAGAGAACGTTAAGCAGTGTCGGCAGTTGAAGGATCTTTAAGCATCAACTGCCGCGCTGTGGTCCCTTTGATACTCTCTCTCTCAGTTTCTTTATTGCGATTGATGACGTGTCTTTACGCCAGATATGACACGTGGTCTCCAATCTAGATAATGCTAATTCTTATCCTTGTTTCCCATGAACTATAAAATTGTCTCGAATCACAAAACCATTACAAATTTTCAATTGTGTGCCTACTTTCATTGGCTCTCACGTAATCACACCTTTGATGATTTCTTTCAACGAGGGGTGTTGATATCGATAAGGTGCTCTCTTATAGGGCCTTTTGATAACACTTTATTGAAATTCATCATCAAGCCCAGATGTATAAGCCTGTTCAATGTTCATTGCTTTAAAATTGACAACAGAAGTGATTCGCATATGGGTAGGATAAATTAATATGGACCAACACCAACTCCAAATAAATTTAAGTGAAATTTTTGTTTGATTGCTCTTTTCTATATTTAAACATGAAGGAAAATGCATACATATTGTTCATTTGCCTGACAATCAAAGGGACACAATCTTTTACTTACATGCTAAGAACAATGTTAGGTACAAAACTTTTTCTTTAATAACCTACTTTATTTGTTAAGTTGATAAGTAGTTGAGATTGTGTTATATCACCTTTATCTGAACATTTTACTAATACAAATTTTATTATCCATAAATAATAATATATTATATCTCCAATTATAAAAAAAAAAATTAAGAAACTTTTTGTATTCTTGTAATTATTAAGGTGCTAATATAAGTTTTTTGTTTTTTGTTTTGGGTTGGGGGTGCATGTTCCCTCAAAAGCTAAACCCAAGTTTCACAAATTTGTCTTGTTATTCTCTTTTTTTCCACCTTTAAATGTATTGGGCAGTGGCGTGTGTATGTGTGTATATATATATATACACCTTATCTATTCAGATCATGTAAGATGTTTTTGTAAAGAATTCACATTCCTCAATGACTTGATGATGAGCCCTTTATTGAAATGTTGAAAGAGAACCCTTAATTTGTCAAGTAATTGTGGCTGCAAGATGAAAGTGGCGTGTGTGCATGAAAGAGGAGGAAACTAGATAGGCGGTTCCAAGAATTTTTCTCAGGGTATTTTTTAAGAAACATAAATTATACAATCTAATAAAAAGAGAAATTCATATATTGACAACAACAACAATAAAAAAAACATGCAAATACATAAAGTTTACAATTGCCTTCTATGAGTTTTCATACTTTGAAATCGTTGCATGATAGTCTCATTGTCAATGCTACAAGCTACATCTCTTTCAATGTACACAACCAAGCAATCATTCATCCACTAAATGTAGAACAAATCATTCATCCACTGAGGGTATTCCCAAATTTTTTTTGAAGGGTAGACAAATAAATTTTTTAAAATTATTATATATATAAAAAAAATTTCAGGTCAGGGTGGTCCTGGGACCACCCTGGCCTTAAGGTGGCGCTGCCCCTGCTACTATCTACCCTAACACCCCGATGAAGAGAGAGAGAGATAACAATTAAATGAGCCAATTATTATTTTATTTAGGAGGAGAGCTGAGGCTTCCTCATATCAAATCATATACTATATAAAATAGCAATGGACAGGCCGTCCAGTTCAACCACCGATTTCATAAATTCAGACTTTTGCTTTTGCGATTCATCCAACGATTCTCCTGCTTCTTCCTTCACTAAAACTGCCTTTTCTTCTTCTGGTTTCATTTCTGATATTATTGATGCTGCTAAAGATTCTTCTGAATCGTCTTCCTCCTCCTTCACGCCCGCCGCAACATCAGCTTTCATGGCCATCCCCAAATTGCCAAACCCAGTAAACGGCTTCTCTTCTCTTTACTATGTTTCAGTTTCACCCTTATATTAATATTTTAATAATATATACTCGTAAATTGAAATAAACAAAAAATAGAATAAATAACAATTTTTATATATCAGTTTCAAAAAAACAATTTTTATATATCATTATTATTATTATTATTATTTTGTAATTTAGTCCCCAAATTTTACATTTGTTATTAACATTGATCCTTGACCCTTTTTGTCACCTTGGGCTTTGATTGACTTGGCCTTCAAACCTGGATTTGTGAGAGTGAGTCGAGTCCAAAATTCCCTCGTTGGTAGGTCCTCCAACAAGGTTACCATTTTGTCCCTTAAAGAAAGTACGATTTTTATTAGTAAACAACTAAGCTCATCACATGGTTTTGTGCTGACAATGAGGTTTTTTTTTGGGTTCAGTGTCATAATTCTTTATAAATAACAAAATACAATTTATAAACATACATATTCTTAAAACACTAATAGGAGAATAGATTGATAGAAAAAGTCATGAACGGTAAAGTTTTAGGCCCCTCTACCAACAGAAAAATGGTATCATCAACTACAAAAATATTGATATTCTTCCAGTTGAATTTGGGCTTGAATTGATCTTATTTTTTTAGTGCAATGAAGTTTTTTTTTTTTTTTTAATTTTCAAATTGCTACTTACGCATATGTATTTGTATATAATAGTTTTTTGAAATAAATTCATCTTACTTGTTGTTATTTTTTTCTAAATTTTCATATATGGATATTATGTCAAAGGAAGTCTTCTATAAAGAAGCAAAACAAGAGACCCCCATTTAAATTCTTGGTTTCTCTTAGGTATATATATATATATTTATTTTAAATTCTCAACTTTTGAATTATTTTGTGTGTATTAGGTTTTGGTTGTTCTATGTATTTAGTTTGTAAGTGTTTTGATTTTTTCAATTGACTATCACTATGAAAAAACCTGGTTCAAAACATGTCTTTCATGTGCTGTAGTGCAATCTGATTCCAAGTTACTTTTACTTATTCATTGTTAAGACTTTATCAATATTTATCTATTTTTATATTTTAAAATTATGTCTGTGCATTGTGTTAATTTCTTAGTATGCGGAATTCCTCCAATATCCTTTTAGATCATTTAATTTAAGGTTCCTATGAACTTTTTCATGACTATATTTCTTCAAATGTCAAACTAAATTCAATTTAAAATTCCTCCTATATCATTTTAGACCATTTATAATATTTGGCTAAATTAGATCCATCGGTCCAAATTTCTATATAAGTCTATCTTTACTTAACTTTATTTTCATTTTTTAAAAAATGTTCAGAAATTTGGATTGTTTTTCATTAATGAATTGGGATTTTAGCTTATTTTGTTTTCGAATGTTTTATTTTTTTTTTTCATGTGTAATATTAATATATGTGTTATTAAAGACTAAATCACAATATAATTAGAGACATTACTCAAGTTGTATAAGTTAGGGTGTTAACCATTTGAATAAAATCAATACTAAAACAGATGATTTAATTATCAAAATAAAACTTAAAAATGAAATTTATTTTAGGTGTACAAATATAATTGATTTCTTAATCTTAAATTTGAATTAATTATTTTAGGATAACCTTATTTATGCAAGTATTAGAAAAGATTTAATTGCTTGACTTCAAATCACCCTATTCATTAATAAATAAGGAATTATAAAAAAAATAATTATAAAATTTTTTATTGATCATTTTAATTAGAGATATTATATATAAAGACAAATATACAAAATTATGCATTTTATATAATAATAATCATTCATTTAGTTAGAAACAAGAATTCTAAAATTATGTAATAATAACTCTTTTAGTTATTATTTCTATTTATATATATATATATATAAAGAAAATTTATTACTAAAGCCATGCAACGCATGAGACTTTCACTAGTATTAATAAAAATATTGGTTCATCATATTATGGGCCCAAAAGTAAAAGAGATAAAATAGAAACCTACATTTACACCTCCTATATGACTATGCCAGTCTCACACACATATCACACCCAAAATTGACTTCAAGGAACTAGTGAAATTGTTTTAAGATTTAGCCTCATATTTGTATTACAATGCTCCAATACCATCATGTTTACTAAAACCTAAAACACCTCTAATTTTTCTTTTAATCTAAAATTTCAGAGATTGAAATATAAAACTTGAAGATGTTCAAAATTGGCGTAAGTTTTTCTTCTCTCTCCAGCTATTTAGGTCATAGCAATATCCTTCTTGTATAAGAGAACCAGGAATTTGGTATTAATTTATCCACATCAGTTTCTCAAAGTGACCACCCATTAAAAAAAATCATAAAGAAAATTTAACACTTATTTTGTCATAATTATAACTTCACCGAATATTATGGTTTAATTAATCTAATCTGATGCAAGTAGAATTGGTTGGTCATCTCGGACTCAAAGTTCAGTTTAGCAATGTCAAGGAAAGACAATAAGTTAATTAATCGCCAATTCGTAATTCTTGCCTAAAAGCATTCCCATTAGCCCAGCTAAAATAATATTTAATATATAAAAAGTGTTACATCTACAACATTTTCACGACACTTTTATAGCAAATTCTAAGTGACAAGTTGTTCCAAGTTTGTAATTTGAATCCACTACTGAAATTACATCCTGTAACAACTTGCTACTTAAGATTTGTTGTGAAAGTATTGTAAAAATATTGTAGACATGTGTGTATATATATATATATATATATATATATATATATATATATAAACCCAAAATTTCCTAACAATACGCCACCAAAGATTCAATTTACTCTCGAATTCTTTTAATTTATTGAAAAAATTGTTATTCTCTTACTTAAGCATCAAAAAGGTCTTGGTCGGCACTTGATTGATATCATTTTATTGCACAAGTGCTCATTGTTTAGCCTAACCCTACAATTAACTGCATCAACATATTCTATGTTGATTATCTTTTAGAACTAATTTCAGGCACGCACGGGGACTAGCTAGGCAATTAATGATTCGATTTTGGTCAATTACAAAAGAAATGTTGATTCCATTCAAAAAAAAAGAAAAAAAGAAAAAAAAGAAATGTTGATTATTTAGTTTGTTCCTTTATGGTCAAAGTATTTAAAGGTAAATAGGCGATAAATGTAAATGGAAAATGCTAGAACTATAAATTATTTTACAATATTTTTTACAAATTGCTAATGTGATGAATGGTTATAACTTTGGTAAGTAAAAAAGTGATATTAGTAATAGGCCTAAATGAAAACCAATTAGAATTGCCTACATCAACAATTTGTAAAAACGTTGTCAAATAATTTGTGATCTTAGCATTACTCTATGGGCCATGCTAACGAGTGTCCTTAAGGCAATTGTTAACTTAAGGCAATTGTTAACAATCCATTTTAGAAAAATTTTGACACCACTTTTATGGGAAATGAAAAAAGCTGTCAAAATATTAATTGTTTTTTTTTTTTTTTTTTTTTTTTTTCATAAAAACTTTCTTTAAATGGATGATTAACTATTGCCCTAAGGGCCCATTAACCTTTCCTACTCCATATGGACGGGGCCTCTCCATAAATGCTTGAAAGATCTACAAGTGGTGAAGAAAGCTGTTACCTGTTCTCCTTCGACCTTTCACTTTGATCCCAAACCACATGATTTGATTAGTGAATTGTGGTAGCCAATTATCTGTTGACAACTTTTTGAGAAAGATAATAAACTGTTAAAGAAAGATGTTGTACTTAATTAATTGCTATTGTATAATACCCTAGACAGATCAAATTATATTGTTCATACATTTATGTTTAAGTTGATTTGATGCAATGCCAACAAGTCTTTAATGACCTGGATTTTCTGTCTTCAAATTGGAAATGACCTCATTATTTTTCTTCAAAAAAGTCATTTTTGTTGTGCTACCACAGACCTTTTGATCATCCATTGAAAGTAGTCATCAATCACTTAATTGATCCGTTGTCATTAAACTCTAATTTAATTTGTTAAATCGATCCTTAATTACAAAATCCATAAGTGGATAAACTACAATAATTTATTGGTAAATGTCACAATCTTTATGTCCAGAAAATACAGATACCAAACATCCTTGTTCCATACAATATCCAGTCACTGGAAAATAATCCATACATCAAATATATAAAAACATCTTTTTTTGATAAGGTTTTTTTGATAAGGAATATATAAAAACATCTTATTAGATAGCAGAGTAGCTATTTTCATCATCTTCTGCTGGAGACTGAGAAAGAACAGATAATATAACAAAGGCTCCAAATAATATTGTAATAACAGCAGTGAAGTTGACAAGTAAGGCCTCTGAGCCATACTTTGCAAGCCCTGTATTTTCAAGGAAAGTAAGTTTTTCTAAGAATCCTATTGCAGCATTGCCCACAGCCAATGTGAACACAGTAAGTCCAAATACCACATGCCAAGGAACAGAGTCGCTCCTAAGCCCAATAGTCCCTCCAGGGTAGAAGAAGACCAGGAACCCATATAACCACTGCAAATTTATTTTCTCAATGTTGTTAGGCTGGTTTTCATGAAGAAAATTAATGAAATTTACATTAAACACATCTCTATTTGTATGAGTTTTTACTCGAATTATTATGCTGGGTGTTACAATTAGGACAGGTGAGCCCACTTAACTGAGCTTCAATTAACAACAAAGTTTGTGATGGGCCTTGCTTAAAACATGGCCTTGTAATTAAAGTTAAAGACTGGACCCTACATTTCAAGCCCAAGCACGTTTCTTTGCCTTTTAGGTACAACATGCACATAACATTCCAACAAGTATCTTTTCTCTTTTCCTCTCAGAAAAGAAAATCGGTAAATTATACTTTTGGTCTTAAAATTGAGGATAATTTTGATTTTGGTTCTTCAATATTAAAAACTTTAGACTTAGTTCTTCAAATTTCAAAAATGGAATAATTTAGTTCTTGAAATTAGGATAGTTTGATTTTGATCCTTCAAATATGGAGTTGGTTTGATTTTGGTCCTTCAAATATGTGGTTTGCTCAATTTGGTCCCTAAAAAATGGGGGTGTCTTAGTCTCCCATTAGTCACATAAACAAAAAAAAAAAATATATATATATATATATATATATATGAATTGATCAAATTGTTCTCTTTTTTAAATTCCATTTGAAACCCAAATTTTTTAAATTTAAAAGATCAAAATCAAACCAACACTTAATTTTAGTGACCAAAAATGTAATTAACCAAAAATAAAATCTAAGCAAGAAGCCAAGAAGCTTTACAATATTGGGTCTTATTAAGAGATGTCCTTACAGAAATTGTTCATAAATTATTTTAGAAAAGTTTTGATATCATTTTCGTAAAAAATATAAAAATATTTTTTAAAAATTAATTAATTTTTTTTTTATTTTTTCATAAAAAGTTTCTAACAATATTTTATAAATTAATACCTTTAAGGCATCTGTTAACTTTTCCTATAATATTTTTACTACAGCGTAACATATGGATGATAGAATAAAAGTGTAATTACCACTTTAGTTCTTAAGGTCTGTCCTATATATATTTTTTATCCCGTGCAAGTAGTTTTACCTGAATACCATAGAGAACAATAATCCCAATTCCAAGCCAGGAATGCAAGCTATAGAGATTGGCAATCCCGCTTTCATTATGATACTTGAATGCAGTATAAATTCCCAAAATACCAAGTACTAGAGCAATGGCATGAAGCACCAGATGTATCAACTTCTTCACGTCTTTCCTCAAAGGAAGTGACTTGTAACTAATAATGGCTGCATTTTAATTAATGGCAAATTAATTACTATGCATGTAGGAGAATCTTAGAAAGTAACCTTATTCTATATAGAATGATTTGTAAATTACCTTCACCCCCTATGATAATGAAGCCTACCAACATCAGCAAAGGATGTAGCTGTAGAGAGAAATTAATGGACATGTGAGGCTTTTTTTGCTTGATAGAAATTGCAAACGTACATAAAAATCAAGTCAAGCAAAAAGGTATACTTTGCATAAAATTAAAGTTTTAGTTGATCAACCACAAATTTTTTACAGAAATAATCAATGATTTAGCAAATATATCTTATATATATATATATATATATATATGGACAAAACTTAGATACAGTATTTTAAGTGCTGTTTCTTAGATTCCCCTCTTAAGATTCAGCCATGTGACTACTTAACTAAAAAATACACTTCCATCCCATAAAAAAAAATCCACATAGCTGAATCGTAAGAAGAGAACCTAAAGAATAGCACATAAGTACTGTATCTAAGTCTTGCCCTATATATATATATATATATATATATTTTTTTTTTTTTCTTTAATATTCTCAAGATGTATATATGTATGTATGTATTTGCGAGAGATCAGGACAACTCAAATTTGGGAATCTGTTTTGCACTCTTACATAAGTGATACTTTACCCATTTTCCTTTCTTAATTAGTATTTGTTTGGCTGGAAGGAAATGATATGCATGTTTATGATAATTGATTGTGATTTACCACCAATATGATGATTGTGCATGATTTTCAGTCCATCGAAAAAATATAAGAATTTATAGACCGAGAAAAAGAACATAAAAATTTTCGGCTACAAAATTTCTGGAGGATATGAAATTATGCAAAGTATTGGTATGTGAATTAAAAAAAAAAAAAAAAAAAAAAAAAGCCAAAATAATTTTTTAAAACTTCCAAAGAATATCACGAATACACGTCTAGCTATAACTATAAGTCTATAATTAAACATTCATTTGTCACCGCACGCATGTTACAGCACATGAGCGTTCAAAATCACCCTAAAATAGATAATGGGATAAGCACAAGACTCACAGCTCATGTGAAGAAGGAATTCGAAACCTCATTAATTATTTTGATTCCAATATGGGTAGGTTGCTATGTGTCCTACATTAATTTCCTAACATACACCAAAAAAAAAAAAAACCCTTAAAGTCTAATTATTATATAATTTTTTTATGTCATAAATATAAATAATATAATAATAATGACCCTCACATGGGTACTTTATAAATTACTATTTATTTAAAAAATAATAGCAAAGGTTTTAGGTAAATTTTACTTACACTAGAGTTAAGATATAGCGTGCGTTTGGATGCAGATGAACAATTAAAATTATTTTACTACTCAGCTTATTTTTTCTACTATTTATAGGCTCCACTACACTTTTTGGCACTATTTATGGGCCTTACTGTACTATTTCAACTAACTTTTACCTTTATTTACAGTACTTTCAGCAATAATTTTTTAATTTCAACAAAATAAGCGGTATCTAAACACACCATATAATAATTTTGTGGAGACGTATGATAGTGATACTCATTTTATTCAAATAAAAATTATTAATTTCTTCAAAAAAAAGACAATTAGCTAGAAAGGTAGGTTTTATTTGAAGGGTTGGTACGTGCTACCAAACTAGGCAACTAACTATCACTACTACCAGTTTCTCAAAAAAAACTATCACTACTACCAAACAAACAGCTTGGGATTTTAACTGGTTTAAGCTATAGGTAAATGTTACCATGGCAACAAGTAATTTTCCATTTATTAGAAAATATAACCCTAGTTCAAGAAAGAAAGTCTTTTCATTTCATCAAGTTCGTACTAATTTTTTATTATCTAAAAGAGTTGGTATTGTTGATTAAGAATCAACCTATCACACTTGGTTTAAGTGTGAACCGCTTTACTCGAAGCTAGCTAAATTTCAAATAATTGACATTAAGGACCCAAAAAAACAAAAAATAGTGCTTGGTTAGCTGTCCAGTGCATTTAGTTACTGATATTAAACTATATATATATATATATATATATATATATATATATATATATGATTAAAAAAGTTTGAAACAGTCCAAGCCAATTGGAGTGGCATCCAATACCATATTCACAGTGAGAGAGAATCAAGAAAAATTCCAAATGCCAATAAACATGAGGAATAACACCTAGGTCACCCATTAAACCATAACTTAAAGTAAAAGTAAAATATTAAGATAGTATTCATTAACAATAAAAAGATCAAAAAATCAAATTTAATACTAAACTTGTTAATGTCCAGATAAACCAAGAAACACAAGATTTCGTCATTTTCCAAGCCACACACACACAAAACAAAACAAACACAAACTTTGATAGACCTGGTCAACCGACTCAACCTCACAGGAAAACACCCAAAAACCAAACGAAAATTACAAAACCCAGAAGAGAGAAAGAGAGATAGAGAGAGAGGGAGAGAGAGCTTCTACAATTCTACAAAACCCCACAAATTACAACCAAACAAAACCTAGTACTGGAAATCATAACAAGTGTATATATGTATCATGTATGCATATGATAAAAAGTTAAAAACCCTTAAAGAAATCCAACAAAAACCACCGACCCAAGAAACAAAAAGAGAAAGATAGAGTTAGAAAAACTTACATTGAAGATGAGGCTCTTGTTGGGAGCTTCCCATGCGAAACCACCTCTGAAATGTAAGGTCCAAACCAACACAAAAACCAGACCCAAAATTGCCAGCACGTGTGCCACAAACGTGAAAGGAATAGCCCTTACACCAAGTACCATGTTTCTCTGAACCAAAAAACTTTATCCCCTCTACCCTGATCTATGTAAAATAGCTATATCCGGAAGTGAAAGCAATCTCTTATGGCTAAATATATTCTGGTGGTAACGTCTTTTAATTGCTTGCCTTTTCTGCTGATAGTTATTTTTAGCTTGATTTGACCGTTTGATGAAAATCTTTTTATCATTATTGAATGGTTGCTGCCACGTTGGTTTCTCTGATTGGGAGAGTACTGTTGGTGTTTGGGGTCTAGGGTGTACCCCACAACTTTGTGTCTTTTCTTCTACCCCTCATTCTTTACTTACCTTTCAATATTTTGCATATATTTCATCTGAGATATTATTGTGCTATTATTATTGTCGACTTTCTGATGTATGAGAGAACCTATTGTGTTTCCACTCATACCTAAGACTTCAATACTTCTTCTAACAAACTTTTTTGGGTGTGTTTTTTGGTCGTTTTCTGTGTCTTTGGTAAACAACCTCGTGTTGGATGGAATTTGATTCCTTAGTAGATTCGTTTGAAATCTGATTATTTTGCTAAAATTAAAAATTTTTTGCTGAAAGTACTGTAAATAAAGATAAAAGTATGAGAGAACTTATTGTGTTTCCACTTATACCTAAGACTTCAATACTTCTTCTAACAAACTTTTTTGTGTGTTTTTGGTCGTTTTTTGTTTATTTGGTAAACAACCTCGTGTTGGATGGAATTTGATTCCTTAAGGTCGGTTTAAAATCTACTTATTTTGCTAAAATAAAATTTTTTTGTTGAAAGTACTGTAAATAAAGATAAAAGTTAGCTGAAATAGTATAGTGAGACTCATGAATAGTACTAAAAAGTACAGTGAGACCCATGAATAGTAGTAAAAATAAATTAAATAGTAAAATAAGTTGGCAAAATTAATCATGTCAAACGGACACTTACTATATTATGTTTTATATTTGATTATTCAAATATGATTCATGTTTATTATTAAAATATTGTTTAGCTACATAGCTAGGCATCTTGGTTTATATTAAAAAGAAAATGAGATTTTTTTTTAAAAAAGTTCGACTCATTTTTATGTAATTATGTTGATTTGATATTGTATTGAATTGTGTCAAGTGTCCTATTGTAGGGATTTGTGTTAACTCTTACCTCGGATATTTATTGAGTAGTAAATATATAGGAATATCTTATACAAAGAGAGAGAACTTTGGAATTAGTGAAAAAAAATTGTAATTTTTTGAAAAATAATTAATAATATATGTGGAGGAGATAGGTTACTTATATAAATATATATATATATATATAAATATTTATATATAGAGTGAACCTAGACACAATTTGGACCGCAAAGACTAGCGGCTTATGTCATGTGTGACGTCATAATTTTTAAAAAGTAGTGGGGGCTTATCAAATGTTAAATGACAATCATCCTTTGTTCTTAGCATTGGCAGTTGGCTGTGAGATTAATGATGGTGATTTCTTATTATCGTGTGGAATGGCACGAGCCTCTTGAGGTAATTGGGCCCACTCAGTGACTCAACTCAACCGTGTCTATCATTTAAGAGATTGGAGCCAAGCATATGGATTGGCATCTTTGAATTTTTGTACCTTTTGCAAATTAAGAGATTAGCATTTAGTGACTATTGTAAATTGGAAGATTCTAGGAACAAAGTTCAGTTACAAATTTGATTTTAGTTTAAAGTTATAACTTTGTCTAATATCTTTTTATTGAATGTAAATTTGTACAAATCTATATTTAAATTATATTTTCTTCTTATATCTTCTATACTTACAAAATTTTCTTAAGATCAAAGATCAAAATCTATGTTATCAATTAATTATTTAAATTTGTAAGTTTTTATAATTTAAAATTATGCATAAAAAATAAGTTTATAAATTATATAGTAAATAACATCTAATTGACATATAATTTGATATATGTGTTAAGAGCGTAAAGAACATGTAATTTAACGGTTAGATTTTCAAAACATGTAATAATGTTATTATTATTTTTTTAAAGGAAGTTGTGTCCTTAGATTACAATTAAATTTGTAGCCAAATTTTGTCCGAATTTTATTATCAAAAGATAATTACTTTGTGTATTTCAAGGAGGGGAAAAAAAACTTTCTGTAAGCTTATTATTACAATTTGTATATATCAAAATTTAAAAAGTAAGGTTATGTTTAGTAACAGTTTTTGTTTTCTATTTTCATAAACTTGTTTTTGGAAATATAAAGTAAAAACAATTTTCTTGTATTTTTGAAATAAAAAACATGTTTGGTTAGTTGAAACTAAAAAGATAGTTTTTTGAAGAAAAATAGAAAATAATAAAATATGTTGTTATTAGGATTTGAACTTTAATACTAACTCATAAATGAGACAGATTCATTAAATTAAATGCGTGTTTTTATTGACTTTTGAAGATTAGAAATTAAAAACAGCCTTTTACATGTTTTCAGTTTTCTTCACAAATTGAGTTTTGAGAATAGTTTTTATTTTCTGTCTATTTTGGGTTGCCATATAAGTATTTTAGTTAAAAAAAAATTTGTTTTTAAAAACAAAAAAATAGGGAAAAAAAAATTACCAAACATAACCTAAGTTTTAAGCAAAGCTTCTTAGAGCATCTCCAGGAGTATCGGTATCCGGGTATATTAGCTAAAATTTGGAGAAATTGTGCACTGTTTATGCTCCAGCAGTGCTCCAGCAGACTCGGTAAACTTGGTTTTTTTTTTTTTTGCTAATGAACAGTAGCTCATCAGGTCTGATGAGCTACTGTTCATTCTTCAAATCTTTTTTTCTATTATAATAATCAATGTGTTGAATAAAAAAATGTTGGAAGATGTGTAATTATTAAAAAAATAATAAATAATGAATGAAGAAATAATATTTAAATGAAATAGAGAGTCTGTTGGAAAGTGTATTTGAAAAAGTGAGTAAGTAAAAGGTAAAATGTACTGTTCACTCTCTAAACAAGTAAAAATTTGCCAAGACTGCTGAAGATGCTCTTATATTTGTTCCGAGGTTGTATATAACTTTAATTTGGAATTTTTCACGACCATAATCTTGACGTGTAATGTTAACTTATTAGTTAGAAATGGTCCATCACTTCCTGTCTTTAAAAGAACCCTCATTGGTCCCATCAAAAAAAAAAAAAGAACCCTCATTGGATGAGGTTGTAGCTGATTCTCACTCGTAAGTGACATTAGAGCCATTCACATTTCCCCATGACTTGACAAAAAGTTACGTCTAAATCAGAAAAAGTTTATTTATTTATTTTTAGAATCATATATTAGCAAAACCAAGATCATTTATTGTAGGATCATGAGGATCAGACCATGCATATACGACACAGCCCAACTATCTCTCATCAGTAATATCAATATGAGCCCATATCTACCAAGATTTTGCTAAGACGGTCCATCAGTGATCAGAGTTTCGAAGTTCGGTAAATCCAACTTATAAAATGGATAAAAATAAAATAAACCCAATGACCTATTAATTCACTACTATTCGAAGCCAGTACCACTCTGCAGAGCCGGGCCCAAAGGTTTCAAGCGTGGCAAGGACCGGTTCCAAATAGGCCGACATTCTAAGCCCAATGTACAATTCATTGAGATCACAAAGAACAACAAGCCCAAGTTCAAGACAAGATATTCTAGCCAGTACAAGTAGTACTATTAGTACAATTCATTAAGCTACAATGCACGGCCAAAGATAAATGTGCATTGTAGCTAAAAAGGTATATATATATATATTATTAAAATGTATATTATTTTATTATGCTAAAAGTTAAAATAAAATTATTGATTTTAGGTGTTTTATAAAGTGAAATAGTAAAATAAATAAAGTAATTTTTTGTGATGCGAAATTACTAAATTTATGACTCTGGATGCTTAAGCGAGCAAGATAGCTTAAGCTTTTGAGTTTTGAGGGCTTTTGTTTTAACTCATATTAGTCACTATTAATAATTCTTCTGCCAGCTATGTAAACATTTTTCCCCCTCTGACATCTATATATAATATATAGTTGTTAATTATCCCTATTGTTTATAGTCAGTTTGTAACTTTGTATGGAATCCATATACACATACTTCTGAGTTACTTATAGGGCTTGTTTGGATCACCATAATTTTGAGTGATATTACTCATTTTTCATCACTGAGTTTCCAAAACGCGTGAGTCCCACCGAAAAAATCTTGTTTGGCTTGGTTTTTGAGTGATGTTTCCATCACTCAAAACTCAAAAATTTGAGTGATGGATGATGGAAACTGAAAACATAATTTTGGTGTTTTCAGTTTCTGAAATATGAGTTATGGTGGCAAAAAGTGAGTTATGTGACTGAGTTATGTAACCAAACAATAATTTTGGAGTTTTGAGATAAAGTGAGGTTTGAATTATAAGTTATGGGCTTTGAGTTTGAGTTATGAATTATGAGTATTAAGTTATGAAAACTGAGTCAAGGCCAAACTAAACGAGCCCCTAAATTCTATGTGTTCTCTTCGGTTAAAGAAATTTAAACTTGAAACAGTATATTTATTTATTGTTAGTTTTTTTTTTTTTTGTTTGAATCCTTACTGTGAGTATATTTATTGTTATTATTATTGTTTGGATGATATGACTTCCCAAACCCGCTCCCACTTTTGTTGGCATTAATTGGCTTGTCCACTGAAATTATGAAGTCAAACCAAACTGTGGAGTAACCACTTTTTTGGGAACACCTATTCAAAGTTCAAACATTGTCTGATTCTCATGTTTTAGTTCATGACATTCTTTATAACATCTTTATCTCTAGTATGATTTCATATCTTATGTCTTTAAGAAAAATTTAAAGCATTTTATTTTTTTATGGTAAGGTCTTGTACTCACAATCTCACCATTTATATTACTCTTATAAAGAAATGAAGTACAATAGAACTCGTTTGGCAAGCCCATAGACTGCATCTTTTTTTTTTTTAGAAAGGACTAGCTAAACTAGTAGTGCAGGACTCCAGTAGCTTAGCTCTTGAGCAAAAAGTTCCTTTTTAGAAAGGTAACATATGGTCCACTCATACATATTAGATAGGATTCCCTTTCTTTGTCTACTCTCATTTTTCTTCCTCTCAACCACTTGTCATTGTCAGATTGTTTTAGGTACCATTTGTCAAGATTTGAGGAAAATCACTAGTGATTTTTGGGCTATACTCTAAAAGGGCAGTCAAGTCTTAATTAAACTCCACATAATTTGTTTGGAGGCTGATGACAGTATCAGGAGTACTCATTTGCAGCATGATCTGAAGACGACTGACCCTTTTTGCATGCCAAGAAGACTAAGGAAACCTTTGGAAAAAGCTGGAATGCAATAATGAATAATCAACTGGAAAAGAACTAACAAGATAAAGGAAGAAGATTCCATTTGAAGAGAAGAGAGCATTGGTGTGGGGCTCGAGATATTAGAGGAAGTGAGTTTTGGGTATAGACTTTGAAAATCCCTCATTTGCCTAAAAAGGCCAACCGTAAGATTTAATACAAGCTGACACATTTGCGTTATACCTAAAAAAAAATAGTGAAGTTTCAATTAATTAAGACTCGTCATAGTCGGTTATATAGCCTAAATCATGTAGGGTGTTATTTTTTTTTTTTTTTTTTGAGATCAGCTCTCACAACATTCTCACATGTCAAATACATCCAAAATCAGACAAATCTTGGGCATCACAATTAGTTGGCTAGGAAAAGATCACGACTTGCTGACTAAACGAAAATGTTCCTCTCAGACAGAATGTTGAATTGGCCTTTAGCCTTCCAAATAGTGGTCCTTAAGCCTCACGTAGAGCAATGAATGGCACCTAACTAACGCTTATGATCCATATATGGTACCAACGCATAGAAAGGCACCAAATTGACGTTCATGAACCACATATACGGCACCAACGCATGGAAAAGCACCGAATTAACATTAATGACCTATATTTGGTATCAACAATTGGAATGATGGTAACAGCATGGGTTGGGATGACAAGGTCAAGCTTTTTTTTTTTTACTCCAATAATAATATTGCACCGACAATATTGAATTAAGGAAATAAATATGTACCAGATGGAGAGTAATAATTTTCTTAATTACGAGAGGATGTTGGTACATTCTCAAAGATGAACCAAAGTTCTTTTATTTACCTGAAGAAAAGAATAAAGTTCTCTTTTGGCTACTTCAATAGGAAGTTAAGAACCGTGTGACTTAAAACAGATCCGAAACCCAAAGATACGCTTTAAGACTGACTTTTATTAAGAAAGTCATTTTAAAACATAGAGAAAAAGTGTATCAGAAGTCCAATTTAATGACTGACAAAGAGTACCGTATAGAACACGTAGCTAGCAAGCAACTACAAATCTTCATAAAAATCATAAAGTAAAGGAAAATGCTAATAGTAATCAGTCCAAGTCAATTCAGTAATTCACCAAAGCAATCCCTTGAATTTAACACAAATTCTTATCCATTTATTGCTTCAAGCCTTCAAGGAAAGTTTATACTCAGATTTGTAAACAAAAAAAAAAAAGTTTTAGATTCAAATAAAAACTTAATTAACTGACAAATGAAGGGTTATTTATTTATTTTTTGAACTGATTAAATTATGAAAATAATATAATCGTATCCACAAGGATTTTTTTAGTTTAGTGATCCATGATTGCCCTAACCTATATTTGTTTTCAATTGAAAAACGCAGAAATAACAGCTAGCTACACCCTTATCAAGTAATGAATAATGATCTGGTTCAAGAATTGGGGAGGGAGAGAGAGAGAGAGAGCACATGTTCCCACGTGTTTTCACACAATTACAGACCATATAAGTAGTGTATATGACCCAACTAGGCACCAAAAAAATAAATAATTGCGGGCACTTTATGTGTCATGCTATGTTGGCAAGGATATGATATTGTTTTTTATATTTTGGGGCAAATTTGTGGAAGCCAATATGCTTTGGTCCACCATTGTCTCATAATTGATTTATTCTAAGGCAAAATATATCATCCTCTAGCTGTGCCTTTATTATACTTCGCGATGCTCTACAATTTTAGTCAAATGAAATCATGCTTTCATTCAGTTCTTTCTAAAAGAGAAAAGGGCGAATTGGGAGGATTGAAAGTGAAACTCAAAGAGAGAGAGAGAGAGGCGATAAAAACAATATAGAGAGATAGGTGCATTATAGGGAAAAAAGTCCAAATTGTGAAAATCCTGATGTTTTTAATTGTATCTTTATTAAAGCACATACTTTATAAACCATAATAATATATAAAAACTTAGCCTATATCTATTAAAAATAACTAGCAAATCAACCTATCTATGTGGAAGAAAGATTTTGATTAGTGCCTAATATACTTAAATAACACCGTTATACTTAAGTGTTTGTCGTCTTCTCTTTAAAGCTTAAAATGATTTTAAGAGAGGGAAATTGAAGTAATGAATACAAAAACTAGATTCTATAGAGCCGTTTGGTAATATTGTTCTAATAACGTTATTTGTATTTTTTGGAAATACGTGTGGGTGAAAAAATGTGAAAATACGTATAATGTTGTTTAAATACTAAAAACTGTTGCTCAAAACATCCTACCAAACAGCATGTTACTGGTTTTAAACATATATGAACTGAGCCTTTAGATTATCATGGTTTCCTTCTCCAAAAAAAAATAAAAAAGATTATCATGGTTTATAAAGTATGAGATTTAAAATGACAAAATAAAAATTCAGGGTATTTTATTGGAGAAAAAAATAATTCAAGTTTGCAATTTTATGCCATTAGGGGTAAACTTTGGTTTTTTTAAAAGAAGGAATTGCACCATTTCACTAATAATTATACCATTCAAACTAAAATGTATAAATTAGGATGGAAACAATATATGATAATGAAAAATGAGGATTTTTAACCTTATTTTTAAAAAATAATGATAGAAAAATATCAAAAAGTTTTTACAAAATAATATTATGCCTAGGAAATAAATCCACAGATTAATCTTGTTTAGTAATACGTAGCTTTTGTAAGATTTGTATTTTGTAAATAGAAAAATAAATACTACTACAATTTTGTGCATTTATTACTAGAATGTTTTGAATGCATGGTTCATGTCCTTGGGTTGGGCTTTAAAGTCACACGACGTTGTAACAGTCAGTGGTTGGTAGCCAGAGTGAAATGCTTAAAAAGCATAGCCATTAGCGGTGAGGAACACATGAATCTATTTATTGAGAGCTGATCCCCAATAAATAGTAATTCTTTTTTGGCTAAAGAACCCAAATTAATTCCCTTAATGATATTGATCATCCAACCATCTCCTAGAATAGTATAATGCAAAATGAAACTCATTCTTTGAGCGAGATTTGTTACCTTATTTCCATAGCAAAAAATGCCTTTCATATGCATTCAATTTCTATACAAACAATTCCATTTTTTTTTTTTATATAAATAAAAATTAGGGGATCTGGTATAACTCCTACTGATTAGGGAACAAGCCAAAATAATATAAAAGGCCGCATTGAAACCCTGACCTAAAAAAAAGATGACTTTCGTATGAGTGATAACGACGTATCATTGAAGTATAGGGTCATTTATGTCATTTAACATCTCCAACGCTCGTGGTTTCTGTAAGCAAAAAGTAAACCATAATGTGTGATTCCAGTCATGCTTCTTAATTACAATAATATATGTGGATCGGTTAAACTATGAACAGAGAAACTTCCTTTTCTATACTGCAACATTGCCATTTGTTTTTCCTAGTCATCTTCAACTTCTCACTTCTAAAACTCTACAGAATTTGATTGTCTTAAGCTAGAAATTAGATTTGAAAGGACCGCATGTATTTGTTTGTTTTCGGTATTCTTGTATAGTACAGTGGAAGAGAAACCAAACTGCCTTAGTTCTAACAGCAACAAAACAACATTGTCTGCCAAAATCCCAGTGAGGTGAGTGAGACTTGTGATGAACATTTTCTGAGATCCGAGACTCATATAAGACCAAAAAAAATGTTCAAGTCATGGAGCAGGAAGAAGAAGGTGAAAGTTGTATTCAAATTGGAGTTTCAGGCCACGCAGGTATCAGTTTGACAAAGCAAAAGAAAACCATTTCTCTTTCTGTTACTATATGAAGATGGGCTTGTTTAGTTTGGCTAATTGGTTTGAGTTGCACCAAATGTCTCAATATTTTTTATTTTATATATTCAATTCAGATATGCTTATCCCACAAATATATATATATATATATATATTTATAGAGTGTGAATAATCTGATAGAGCTTAGAGCAATTGACAAGATCTTACCTGGTTTTGCATCTCCATTTTCAGGTGCCAAAACTGAAAAAATCAACATTGATGATATCTTTGGTGCCAGAGGATGTTGGAAAGCCAACAGTGAGACTAGAGAAAGCTGCAATTCTGGATGGAACCTGCACATGGGAGAATCCTATCTATGAGACAGTGAAACTCATTAGGGAATCAAAAACAGGAAAACTCAATGAGAAAATTTACCACTTCATTGTTTCAACTGTAAGGAATGGTCACAGCTTCTCGTTCTTTTTCTCCTCTTTCTGGTTGGGTTTTCTCAAAAAAATCCTGTGTTCTTGCAGGGATCATCAAAATCTGGTTATCTTGGAGAAGCTTCAATTGATTTTGCAGATTTTGAGGCAGAGACTAAACCATTAACTGTTTCTCTGCCCCTTAAGTTTGCAAATTCTGGCGCAGTTCTGCATGTAACTCTCTTTCTCTCTCCTCTCATACACACAAACACACACACATACATGTTAGAAATCTAATGGTTGAAGTTTCCCAGAAATTGACTCTTGTGTTGAGTTCTAACTATCAATATCAAAATCAATACAACTTCAGCATCATTTGCTTGTAAAAAACTTCTGTGATTCATCATATTTGACATAATTTTTAAAACAGGTGACAATTCAGAAGATGGAGGAAGATACTGATCAAAAGTAAGTAGGAAGCAATGAACATTAACTTCAATTTATTCACCATAACTTCTTTTTTCTTCTCCTATTCTTTTGTTGTTGTTTTTACCACCCCCTACTTTAGGAAGTTACATTTACACTTTTAAGATTCTAAATTCAGAGATGGTGAAGAGTATGGAGCTCAATTACTTTCACATGATGAAAGCATGAAGAGTCAACCAAGCAATTGCAGTGCAGATGATAACTTTTACAAATTTGCTGAAGTAAGGTCTCATATCATACAACTTTTCGTATCTTTTCCATAAAAAAGTTCAAGAGTAGGACAGCAACATCAATAAGCTTCAACTCAAACTATCAAAATAGCGGAGACAAATGTCATATCTGAAAAGTAATTGTTGAACTATCTCTTAATTGTTGCACAGGATATGAATCTGAAAGAAGCCACATCTCAGATTGCTGAACAAAATGGCATCTTTAGAGCACCTACAGGCTCTAATGCTACATTAGCATCATGTTGGGATATCAATTCTATACAAAGTACACAAGAAGATCTTGGATTTAGAAGTACTAGCATCCATCAGGAACCCACCAGCTTCCGCACACATAACAGACAAAGCTCCATGCCTAAGGGAACATTTGATGCCATCACCACAAAAAAGAATGCGCATCGGAGATCAAACACAGATTGGTCAGTGGATTCAGCTTCAGATGCAAGTTTAGTTGACTCAATAAACAGCCTGGAGGACAATCTTCCAAGAGAAAAGTTACAAGAGGTGTCAGAAGGTTCCCTTGAAAAACTCAAAAATGAAATTGCTACTCTAAAGAGACAAGCAGATTTATCGGAAATGGAAATACAGTCCCTTCGGAGACAAAATGTGAAGGAGAAGAAACAGGGAGAAAATCTATCAAGACAAATTATTAGCCTTAAAGAGGAGAAAAGTGCACTCAAAATAGAATGTGAACAACTCAAGTCACAGCAGAAATGCATTGATGATGCTGAAGCTACAAACAAATTGCAGTCTGAGATTAAGGATACAAGGGTTCAGTTAGAAGCAACAAGGCAAGAGCTTAATTATGAAAAGAAAATAAGTAATGATCTTCAGTTGCAGCTGCAGAAAACACAAGACTTGAACTCAGAGTTAATTCATGCAGTGAGAGACCTTGAAGAAATGCTGGAGATAAAAAATAGGGAACTGGCTACGGAGCACAATGACGCCAAGGAAGTAGACTTGTTGAAGCAGAACATCAGCGACCTGAATGGTGAAATAGAATTTTACAAGAAACACAAGGAAGAGCTAGATATGCATACAGATCAGCTCACCTCGGACTATGAGTTTTTAAAGCAGGAAAACCATGATATCTCATTAAAGTTAGAGGAAAGCCAAGTACAACAACAGATGACACAAAATGAACGCTCAGTTTCTTTGGCTACTATAAAAGAACTTGAATCCCATGTAGAGAGATTAGAAGAAAAAATCAAGACGCAGGCAGAAGAATTCTCAGAATCTTTGATCTCCATCAATGAACTTGAAGCTCAAGTTAAGGGATTAGAGAAAGAACTGGAGAAGCAGGCACTGGGATTTGAAGAAGATCTAAATGCCATGAGAATTGCCAAGACTAAGCAGGAACAGAGAGCCATCCGATCAGAGGAGGCCTTGAGGAAGACAAGGTGGAATAATGCTGCTACAGTTGAGCGTGTCCAGGAGGAGTTTAGAAGTCTTTCTGTAGAAATGGCATCTAAACTTGATGAGAATGAGAAGCAGGCCATGGAAGCACAGACAGAAGCTAATGAATTGCGCCTGCAGAAAAGAACTCTAGAAGAAATGCTCCAGAAAGCCAACGAAGAGCTTGGATTGATTAAAGATCAGAATGAAGTAAAACAGCAAGAGCTTTTGAACCAAATACATTTAAATGAAAACAAAATAGAGAAGATGTCATTGGAGCTACACCAAAAGTCCAAGCAACTTGAATATGTACAAAATCATGAGACAGAACATCATGAGGCTTTCTCGATGGAGATGCAAATGCTTAAAGCAGAGGTAGAAAGGCTCACAAAAGAGAAGTATGAGTTCTCTAAGCAGGCAGAAACCGGACAAATTATGACATCAGTTGGTGAAAAAGAGATGCTCATGCAAATATGGAACAAAGAAAGGGATGCTCTGGAGAAAAAATTAGCTTCAGCAGAGAAGGAAGCAGAAAAAATACATGAAGAATTTATTAGAATTAAGTCCTTAAAAGATGAGAAGGAAACAATAAATAAAGAGCTTCTGTCAGAAGTGGAAAACCTTAGAGCCTGCCATAATGAGTTAAAACATGGATTTTGTAAGGAAGAATTGGAGAAAGAAAACTTAAGGAAACAGATATTTCAACTAGAGCATCAACTAAAGAAGAAGGAAGAAGAAATCACCAGTATTGAGAAAAAGCTCATGAATTGCAATGGGCAGTCTAAAGAAAGCAAAAAGGTCAAGGAGAACCTAATGCTTTCTAAAATGGGCACTACAGATGGCACATTAATCCAGAAAGGAGTTGGCGAAGCACCATGTGAAAGGTACACACATTCAATTAGGTGAATTTCAAGTTCATATCTTTTTTGCTCAATCATTGTTCCTTTACAGGTAATATCTGTTATCAATACATTTAGCTTTTAAGCTGAGCCAAATATTTAATTTGCACTAGGTGCACATTTGTTGTTTGCTCCTTTACAAGTATTATCTGTTACCAATACATTTAGCATTTAAGCTGAGTCCAACATTTAATTTGTATGAAGTGTACTTTTGTCGTTGGTGAACAAAAGAGCATGTAGTAGTGACATAGTTGAGTTTAAGTTCACAATTATTTTCTTTTACTCTTTTTTTTTTCAATTACTTATTTATTTTAATTATGTTTTAACAGGACAGTAGAAACTCACACAAAGAAAGATCTTGAAGTCTCTACCAAGAATGAGTGTAACAATACCAACTTGTTATCTGAAGTGACATTACTAAAGGACAGGAACACACGTATGGAAAAAGAATTGAAAGAAATGGAAGAGAGATATTCAGAGATAAGTCTCAAATTCGCAGAGGTAGAAGGTGAAAGGCAACAACTAGTAATGACAGTACGGAACCTCAAGAATGGTAAGAAGAATTAGCATTCTATAATGCACTGGAGATCCGAGACTGGGAACTATGCATTGATGGAGCAGCAGGATATGTTTAGCAATTGAGCAACTAAACCAACCAGGTGTGACCATTATTTTCATTGCAGTATCATCAATAAAATGATATCAAATGCATCAAGTAGCATGTCCTCATGCGTCTATTGCTCATTTCTACATGAAGGGGCAGTACAAGATTACCAGAAAATCAACCAATTGAGCTCATATGCTCAGTGACAGATCCAAGTTTGCAAGCAAGTAGATCTAATTAAGATAATGTATTACATCTATTATTATCAACACTTTTTTTTTTGTGTCATGCAGACCTTATTCCCTCATTTATGATATTCATCTAAAGGGTTTTACTCATAGGAAACACTGTCAAATCCCTGGAATTTGACAAAGAAAGGGTTTAAATTGCCCAAAATGACAGTAAAAAAAATATTTCAAAATGGTTTATAATCTCTTCTTCTTCTTTTTCTTTTTTTTCAAAATAAAAAACTCTGAAGGTGTTGCCGAATTCTACCTCTAGCATGGCCAAGAAATCAGATGTGATGTAGCTTGTCATCAAGAAGCCACTAAAATATATGCTTCAAAAACTCTCTGTCATGTCGATGCTAATTACAACAGGTTCACACATGACAGCTGCACAGAATAACCAAGTTAAATGAGGTTTATAAGTTATAACACTTATTTTATCATTTCTATGTTTAAATTGAGAAAAGATACTGTTGTTATGTGTAAGATTTCTGAACAAACCTGAAATTTTGTCAATATAATCCTAACTTAATACACTTTGCAGAAACAGTTTTCTGCAATCTTATATTTGATTTTGAAACCTTTTGTTCAGACTGCGAGCTCGATCACTCCAAACCAGCTTAGTTTGGCCTCCACTTCCATTCATTGCAAAAGATAGAGTCTGAAGTTGATTGATCTTAGGTTGTATTAATATTTATAAATAAATAAAAATTAAAAAAAAAAAACTTCTGTAAATTTGTATAGAATAGAAAGGAAACTATCTATAATATGAAAAGAGGGTGTATACAACACCTGTCTTGCTCTCTTATCAGCAGGTGTCGATGTGGGAAGAACAGAGGATGAAATCATCTCATTTTTAGATGAGCTTGATTGCTTTATAGATCGCTTTTGCCTCTTTTGTTCTGGTGCCTTTATAGGAGTGCTGCCCCCTTGGTACTTGAAAAATTCAAGAATAGAGGGACTTCTTCTCTTGGAAACTTTTGATACATTCCCTGAATACTCAAAACAAGGAGCAACTGCATCATATGGAAGGGACTGGTGATGCATTCTGCTCTTCTCCCTGATTCTGTTAAGAAACTCTATCGTCCAAGGTGAGTTTTGTTGCGGATGGGCTGAACGGAGAGCATTTGAGAGCGGTGTTCCACCATAAGATGACATCTCCTTCTCTTGGAATGATAATTCCTTTGAATTTTCTGCAGATCTTTGTGTTAAGCCTTTGTTGGGCATTCCACAGTGTTTTACAGGAAAAATATCATTGAAATCTGTATCTGGGTAATCATTGACTCCTGGCACAGTTTGCCTCTGATCTTTCTTAAAATCCCAGATATCTGAATTTAAATTCATCTCCACAGCCATTGAGCAAGTAGGGTGACCGCCTTCATCAAATGACAATCTTCTTGCAATTGTAGACTTTCTTGAGGAGTCACTATCCATCTCAGGCACCCAAAATGAGAACTTCGGGGAATTATCAAAAGAAGACAAGTCCTTACCTGATACAGGACTATCGGTTAGGTCAATAACTTCACCTATAAGGTCCTGCAGATTCTCAGGTTTCTTGACACTAAGCCAATCCAAATTGTTCATCATAGCCAAATCCGATCCCTGATTTTGACCAAACTTTTTGCCACTCAAAGAGAAATTAGGCTTTTTTATCTCATTTGATATGGGAGGACTTTTAGAGAATTGAGAATCATATTGCTTGGTAACACTGGAGGGCTTTATCATCATACCCATATCCAATCCCTGTTTTTGACCAAATGAACCATTTGAAGTTAAACTTGGTGTTCTGAACTCATCAAATATCTCATAATCTTTCGACTTCCACTGATTATATGGCTTGGATACTGTAGAAGGATCCAAGTTGTCATCAGTGATTTGGTTTAATGGCTCAAAACATAGTAAGTCATCCATATCTATGTCAATTTTGTGAGGGCTGCCACTGTATTTTCGTCTTTTTCTTCCAGAATCCACATTAAAACGACACCTCTCTGAGTCAGGACCAGAAGATACTGAGGAAGAGCAGTCCGTCATTATAGATTTAGAATCATCCCGCTCACCATATTTGCTCAAAGCACTAAACAGGTTGACGCTCTCATCAGAAACAAGGTATTTTTTGATTGCATGGATCCTGCGTTCATGTGACCCTTCAAGAAATTCAACGAGAATACCTCCTGAAGACAGTATTGCATGAGCTGTCAAAGGATTAATGGAAGGAAATTTGGTAAGAAATGATTCTGCAAGAGTTTCTGACTCGGGCATTTTAGGGTATAGGCCTCTAGTCAACTTAATCACATAACTGATGCAGCTCAATATAATATCATCCGTCAACTCAGATGAATAGGAGCAAAAGATCTGCAAATCAATTCCCAGGCTTGCTGCTGCAGCATAGAACCCATCTGAGGATTCCATTACAGTGGAAAGGAAGTCGACATCTCCCTCAAAGACCTGAAAGAAAGATACGTACATAAAGAATTAAAATAAGTTTAGTGCATAACTGTCAATAAAATCATCAATAATAGCTTTCATCTTTTAACCAACCATTCTACATTACTCCACCTTATTGTGCAGAAGCAAATAAAAAAAGTTTTCAATTTTGTGCCTTATTCTAGATCTCATTTCTCTTGCAAGCAGATACAAGATTTCAAGGTTCTATTTAGAATTCATCAAATCAGCTAAGACCTGGCCAGGCCAAGCATACCAAAGCTATCATAAATTAGAACAAATCAACATCTTAAAAAAAATCACAACTAAAATTTATAAAAAGCAAATGCCAGAATAATTCAACCTTACATGGAAGGTATAGAAGAGAAGCACTGATGGAACAAATAAATACAATTTAAATGCATCCATCTCGGAATAAATCATTACGAAGTGACTTTCTAATCATTTTCATTTCATGACCATAAACTATCAAAGCATTTGCAAAAAAAATATCACTCATACATGGATGAAATGGAAGAGATTAAATTCATAAAATGTAGAAGTCGTCATGGAATGCTGATGGTAAAATACGGCCACATACCAATGTTTTTCCCCCTCTTTTCAGCTGTAGTATATCAATGAATTCAAAGAAAGCTTAACCATTCTTATCCAAAGTATCCCAAGAACCTCAAAAAGATGTTCTAAAAAAATGCGCGCGCACATTATTTTGCCCTTTGAGACAAGGGCTTAAAAGAGCTAATTGAGTTGAGTACTAGGCTGCTCAAGCTTTGCACATTTATCTTAAGAGCAATCTCGAGTGAAGTAAAGTCAAATTTTGGGCTGCCCAATATCAGCTTATTCTTTTTATATTCTGAGCAAAAGATCCTCTAACAACCACTTTGCTAGGACCATCTCAAGAGAAGCTTGAGTAGCTAAGTTTGCCTTACAGCCTACTGTATAAGGCAGTATTTCTCCATAGAACTGGTTAACAAAGATCAAATATGGCTATAGTTAAATCACTTAGATATAGAAATTACCAGAATGCAGCCACTGAACGCAAAACTCAGCAATGTTAAAACATTTGTAGCAATATTCTCAACACACATAGGCATGGATGAAGAAGCTTCATCTAATGCAGTTGCTTTCTTTCCAATGTTTCTGCAATCGTACCACGCTAAGCATATAGCAGAACTCATTATAACATCCACAGGCAAATCTGAATCTCGTTCCACAACTTGTGCTCCTTCTTTCTCCATGGCAAGAATTTTTTGGTAGGTACTTCTTCTGGATACTATCATTTGCTTATCAAAATTTTGAGTGTTCACAATGATGACTGTTTCAGGGGAAGACACCATGCTTTGTGAAATATTCTCAGATTTCATTGCAAATGGCATGGTGGGAAGTGGCAGAGGCATACAGCAAGCTTCTGCTTCATCTGCAGCTCCTGAAGATCCCATGTCAAACATGTCCTCAATGGGTAAAAAGTTTAGCAGTTTCTCCAACTTCTTGATATTCCCATCCTCTTGCTAAAATAGAATTGGTGTTAGCATAGTTGTCTATAGATTTAAATATTCTTACAAACTGAGAAGTTAATGACATGAACCAAGAATTGACTGTAAAATTAGAACTAGACAGCTAATTCCAATAAAGAGATAGAACTCATAGAAGTATAACATCCCTTTAAAAGATCAGTACCATGAACTCATAATCCCTGATAGGAAAATGATCTCAAGTTTGACATTATCCAAGTTTCATGCAATAAAGCCATATCTGTCAAGGATCCATAGCTGACCCCAACATTTTGGGACGCTTTGTTGTTATTGTCTTAAAGCTTGAAAATAATATAAAATCCAACTCTTATGTCACTGGTTTTGTCCCACGATAATTTATCTTGTTGAATAAATAAAAAAAACAAGGAAATCACAATATTTATTTAAAAAAACCAAAAAAAAAAAAAAAAACTCAGTTCTCAACGTTTCCATATGCCCCTCAATTTTTTTCCCGCACTCCCACCTTTTCTACCTTCTACTGGACTCAATATTATCAGTTGTAAGCATTTAACTGTCAACAGCGACCTCTTTTTTTTTTTTGGAAAATGTTTTCCACTGAAAAAAATGGAACATAATTTAGTGAAACTTTACACACAAAAACACATCATAAAGACATATATTTGGACAAGCAAGGCTTGTGTCTCCCCTCCCAGGAGTTGGTCTGGCAGGACCAAGCGATGGCCTTCTGCTCAAGTGTCATATTCATCTCTCTGTTTCACAAATGATGTTGTTCCATTTGTTCAAATTGGAAAACATATATCAACCTTTAACTTGATATTGAACTCCAGTCTTTTAATAGAAAGTAGTCTCGGGCACATGTGTGTACATGCATCTTCATAGACACATGCAAGTCAAGCCGAACATATTCCCATGGAAAAATAAAAATGTAAGTATGTAACACTCTGAACTCGTCTAATAATATTGCATTTGCACTCAATATTGTGACACATAACTGTTGATAATTATGACTAGGAAGATTTTCACACGAGTGGCATGTAATGTTCATTACTGAAAGATGTGCATGTAATTTGACAAATAGACAGATAAGAAATGTGTCTTTACAAAAAAGGGCAAAGAGTTACCATTGTCGTTTCACTATAACAGGGCAAATCAACACCTTCACACAGTGCTTCGCAAGCGCTATATTTATCCAGTTCCACTTTCAAGAAGTGAATACGAGGCAATCCAACCAGATTTGGGGAAAAAGAAGATATTCTAGAAATGCCATACGAACCTCCATATTCCAAGATTATGCTGAATTTGTTGAAGGGAAATGATGCAGAAATATGCCTTCAGGAAAAAGAAAGCAATTATTATTTACAGCTTTGGAACTCCTTAACAATAAGTATAGCTTACAATAGACCTTTAAAGTATACTGTGCAGTTCTCCACTAAACACAAGACTGATTTATGATGACACAAAAGCGGATATTATAGAAACATAAAAGCCATAACTATCACAAAATAGATACATAATAGAGTTAAAGAAATAATATGCAAGAATGGCATAATTTCAAGTTCAATAGTGTAAATTTTAGTTTAAGGGGGAAATGAGATCAAGATATTAATGAGGCAAAGGAAATCATCCATAGAAGGATAAATTGGATATAAATTAATAAATAGTGCTTCTCTCATTTAATGATGACTTTCAAGAAAAGGACAGGGATGACATAAATCAAACATTTGTCCATGCAGGAAGCACTGCACTGGCTAAATATGCTTAAGAACCCTTTTCATAGTAAAAAGGAAAAGAAAACACCTAGATATATTGGAAACTATAACAGATATAGAGACATTCATAATATTGTTCAGAACTGAAAAAAAAATTAAATACGTATTGTTATACTAAAGTCAAATGCAGAGCTCTACAATCTATCAATGGTGAGAACATCTTCTTTTTTTTTTTTTGGTTTCCCACCCGGTAATCCGATGCCCCTTTCGGGGTTCACCGACTAAATGGTGAGAACATCTTACAAGGCTAGTATCGTATTAAAGACACATTTCTTACTCATGGGAATACCATAAAGTACCAAATCTTATGAGACTAAAACTTACTCATGGGATGCCAACAGGCACTCTGGAACCGGCAGGGTATCTGTTCTAGTAAACTTGAAGTCTGTTTTACACAGATCTGGTTGCTTTGCATGTGGATAGTAATTTTGGAACTCACTAAATGATAATCCCAACGACATCAACAAACTCTTCAACGACCACCAGAATATTTTTTCAGCCACAATCAATACTTTTAAGTTACTCTTGGTAGTGTTTGAACGTAAAATCTCCTGAATAACAGTCAGTGAGGGATGTAAGCTACATATTTCTCTGTCAATCTTCTTGTGTGCATCTTCAATCAAGGACTGTAGGATGCCGAGTCTTGATTTTAAGCATTCCAAGCTTTGACATAACTTGTCTACATAAAGATGCACTGGAAGGATGCCATAAAAACACGTGAACCAAGCCATCTGTTTAATTGCACATAGGGTAACAAGTTCCATAATGTTTTCATCTCCATGAGAAGTGGTTCTTTGTGCATTTATTTTCTTAATGCAGTCCATCAATTTTTGTTTTGGAAGGCTGAGCAATTTATGGTTATCTGCTGCTAGAAATGGGAGATCTGTCTTTATCAGCTCTCTTTCATTTTGCAGGACAGCTAGATAGCTCTTTTCAAAGTTGTCTATGATGACCATAATAGTATCAGAAAGCTTAACTTGATACAACACAATTTCCCAACTCTGCAATTGTACTCCAGTGGACAAACATGCTGCCTTTGAGTGACTGGATGGAACATCGGGAATCATAGCATTAGTGTCAACAGTGTTAATAGTAGAGTCAACATCCCCAGAATTAGCTTTCCGAGGATTCAAGAAAAAATCAAGATCATTGAATTGTGACATAGACTTGAACAACAAAGCCCTCTCAGCACTTTTTTCAGCTAAATGTTCCCCATTTCCTGGTTCTGGATATTGATCATCCAACAATTTGTTTGAAGTCCCTCCCACAATATCACCATTAGGCACAGAAATGCCATCAGAAAGAAACTTTCGTGATTCCTTGTTTTCTTCTGTGTTTGGCCCATTCAAAGCATTATCTGAGAAAACAAAGTCAAATACCAACTTGCCATTATCAAAATCTTCCAGATCAAAATCAAAGCTATGTGAATCTACCTCCTCCAACATACTCTGATAGGAAGAATAGATTCTTGAGTTGCATTTATCTTCATCCAAAAGATGCCAATCCAAGTATATCCCATCAGATGCAGATAGGGGCTGTGGCTTTAAGTCAGCTAGTATTTCTTCAGCAATGGAGGATGGTGACCTTATCTTTTCATGATCAGAGAAAAGAGGAACAGGCAATGATTTGAATATGTTATCTACCAAGGCTAGTTCATGACTAACAATCAATTCATTAAAATTCTTAAAGTTCATGTCTCCCCTAAACATGCAGTCACATGTTTCTGGTTCATCTGTGGTCTGTGTCTTAAAGAAGACAACAAAAAATTGAGATGAATCCATATCAAGGAACTGGAATTCCTCAAAAATAACAGGGCTCACAGAGGAGTTTCCTTCAATCTGTAAAGTTTCCACCATGCTTATGAAGCCCACTTCTGGGAACATGTCCACAGATGCCAGTTCAGATTCCAGGCATTGCTGTGATAGAAAATGATCTGAAAGAAACTGAGAGATATCACATCCCCTTGAGCCCAAAAGTTCCTCGCTGTCAATGAGCAAGTCATCCTTATGAAGCCAACATTGGCGCTCAGTGTTTTCAAGATGTAAAAGAAGTTCTTCCTTTATAGACAAGCATGTCAAAGTTCCCAGACTTGTTTCATCAACTTCTAGAGAAGGAAATATGCTTCGGCCAAAGCACATTTGATCCTGAACAGAACCATCATCTTCCAAGACATAAATGTTTTGCTCAATGTAGTACTCCGAAGCAACATTTTCAACTGAATAAATCAATTCTTGAACCTCATAAGGACATTGCATCGTAAGTGCTTGCCTAGGCATTTCCTGCAAGAAAGACCCGATAAAAAAAGATATATTTGTAACTTATAATTTTAGGAATCCTAAACAGATGACAAATTACAAGAACATAAATGACCCCCTGGACACTGTTAGACTCCATACAGAAAAATCATACATTAACACTATAAGGCAGCTATAACAAACAAGCTACCATCAAAAAATTAAATATAACAAAGTAACTAGAAAAATTCTTTGAATGAATACGGCAGCTCTCTTATGTTGCCTTCTTGTGATGAACCAATCATAAAAGTTTCACTGTTTTCATGCACAAGCAAAAAATCCTAATCGTATATATATATATATATATATATATATATAGAGAGAGAGAGAGAGAGAGAGAGAGAGAGAGAGAGAGAGATGGATAGAAAGGGAACAAATGCAAGGAATCTAAAAAATGTCAGTGTTGTTACCAAATCCTATTCATATCTAAAAATCCCATTTTATCGCTTTTGTTTCACATCATATATGAAACAACAATGAACAGCAAAAGTAATCAATCCCAAATGATTTTAACAATAAGAGTGGCAATGTTTGACACAACCAGCAAACACAATACAATTTTTTTCAAGTTAATATTTAGTGGGAGTTTTTTGCACTGGGCACAACTTTTTTTAATGTTTTTTGTAAATGGGTTAGTGTTAAAATAGGTTGACATGCTTTGACACGATTAATAAATGGGTCAATTTCGTGCTGACCTACTTAATTTGCAATCAATTTGAATGATAGACATATTTTGAAATGTAATCCATTTAACCCATATCAATAAATGTCATTTTTATCCAACATAAATTTGTGTTTTAAATATAGAATTGAGTAATTAAATGGATTTTAATGGTTATATTGATACATTCTTTCATTTTACCCTAAAATCCTTGACCCTTTTAACCAAAATGAAGGAAAAAAAAAAAAAAAAACTTTGATTTAAATCTATTTTTCTTATATAATGTATTTCTAAGAAAATTTAATTTATTTTTCTTGTATGCTATTAGTATTTTAATTGACATTATTATTAAAAATAATTTGCATGGAATTTATTTTTTAAAATTATTATAATTTATGTGCTTATAAAATACAAAAATATGTTAATCATAGAAATTTTGGGGTTATGTTTATTAAACAGGTTAAAATTGATCGTCTCCTTACATAACACAACTTGTTTATTAAATAGATTGAAATGGATTATGTTTATATCAACCCATCATGATGCAACCTAATGGTTGAAGGCTTGTGATGAGTTGTAGACCCAAACATCATGGATTTGATCCCCACTAGAAGCAACCCTGGATTACCTGATACGTAGTTTTGGCAAGTGGGGCCATGTATTCGTGGTTTACTCCTTAGGGGTGAGTCCAAAGGGTCCTACCTTATGATGTTTCACATCATAAAAGAGGGGGTGTCTATATCAACCTAATATAACCTGTTTATTAAGCATGTTACATATGTGGTGATGTGTGACTCGTCAATCCATTTAATGAACATGTCATTTAGGGTTGATGGATTTTAACACAATTATTAAATGAGATGTGTTTGTGTCAACTCATGTAGTAAAATACTCATACTTGGACACAACGCAAACATGACATGCGAACATAAATTGCTATGTCATCCATAAAGACCCCTAACCTGTACCCGAAATTCAAGTAGATATACAGGAAGTTCAACTACAAGTTATTATATAGTAATTAACTCTCATTTTGCTTTATAATATTTTGAAATTTAGATAATGCCAATAAAAGAAGACTCTAAAGATAATAGAAGTAGTATGTATATTGATATCTACAAAAGAGAGAGAGAGAGAGAGAGAGAGAGAGAGAGAGAGAGAGAGAGAGAGAGAGAGAGAGAGACCAAAGAAATAAAAAGAAAACCAAAACAAGGGATATGCAAAATGATGTCTCGCTTAGGCAATTTTGAAATCAACTAGCTCTAGCAAGTACACACACATATCAAATCACCCTATGGATATGGTAACTGTAAATAGTTTACTCTTACAGCCTTTAAAACTAGGGGGCGTGGGGAAGAAGAAAGTATTCCAATGCTAAAATTATAAACATTATCCACTCAATATTGAAATTTCTTGGGACAAATTACCTGCATCAACTATGAAGAAAGGCCGAGGCAAACAAAACCAAAGAGAACTAAATTTCTAACATATTATCCAAATACCATGAGTTGTAGTATGGTTAAGATAAATACCCGATTATTTTCATTGTCTGGAACTTCAGACAGATTTTGTATTTCATATTTCTCAAAAGAGCAGGCATCTTCCTGCAAATTACAGGCCATATTACGGAACCAAGATCATAACCCAAGAAGTTTCAAATAGACATGGAAACCAAATTATCCACATTTCTATTCTTTTTACCAAAAACACGTTCGGTTCTGGTGTTTCGAATTGGATTTCTTCATATCTGCTTGCATCTCTATTATCCTTCTGCGATGAAACAAGTTATACGTTAACAAATGTCCCTAAATAGACCAAAAAAATAGAGCTAATGAGAAATTATAGTGATTATACATTTGGCAGTCCAATCTCCAGAGTTTCAGTTCCACAAGTTCCTTGACTCTCCACTTCCTTCTCTTCATAGAGAACCTCAGCTTCTTGCTGCAAGTGAACACATACTATTTACACTAAAATGGCACAAAGATGAGCTAAATTCACAGGTATTTCAATATACTTTCAACTAAATACATCAGATTATACTTTGATTACACCTAATTTTCAGTCAAATTTCAAAGCAGAATATAAGGCAATAATTTCTTGCACCTAATTATTTAACTAAGCTCAATGTCTTAACCTTCAACATCGCATTAAATCATAAAACTAAAATTTATCATCCAAAAAAAAAATAAAAAATAAAAAATAAAACTAAAATTCAAAAGGAAAATCAGTAATCAAGAAATAATCGACTACATTCAAATTACACTGGATCTGATTAAACTTACTATTTCATAATTTAAAATTTGAACTCAAATTTCAAAACAGAACTAACCAGATTGAGAAACACACTCAAAACACCAAAACCAGCATCGGTTAAATCAAGCTTACGTTTCAGCACAAAGATCAAACCCTAACACGAAGAAAAATCTTCATATAGTTCAAAAACATCCACAGAAGAGAGTGAGAGAGATATTGTTTTCACCTGCGAAAGCCGAGTCTCGCGGAAGCAAGGCGTTGGAGCGGCGGCATCGGAGTGTTCGATATCGGCGTGGTAGATGCGGTGAGGGAGAACGGCGGAGAGGAAATCGGAGAGAGCGGAATCGAGAGGGAGGTCGTGGAGAGCGGAGGAAACGTGGAGAGGCGAAGCGAAGGAGGTGAAGAGGTCGTTGAAGGAGGAGAGAGATGGAGGAGGAAGAGGAGGAGGAGGGAGGTGAGGGACTGGGAGGTGGAGGAAGGTTTGGGGTTCTAGGGCTTGGATCGGAGAGAAGTAGTCGATGTTCAGGAACCGAGTTCGCATTTCAGAGAGACTGATGAGAGTGAGAAAGTGAAGAGTGAAGAGAGAGAGAGAGGAGTAACGGTTTTTGGAATGAATTGAAATTGAATTGAATTTTGGCGCTCTATAAATTTGGGCCTTTATATAATTATATGGTTGGGGATCGTGGAGGTCTTGCTAAGTTGCGCTTTGGGTGCGCACAATTGGGCGTTGTAATTTTCCGTACCAGAAATAGAGAACTTTCTTCTTTGTATAGACTTTTTATTATAAAAAAAATATTAAAAAAAAAAAAAAACACACCCTCATCAGTCATCACCAATTTTGTTTTGGGGGGGAAATTTCCAAAAAACTATTTTATTTTTTTAGTTAAATTTGGGTCATGATGGGGACTAATGTGCAAGTGTATTGAATCCATTGAAACATGGACACGTCACTGGTATTTGACTAGTGTCCGCATTGCAATGGTCCTAGTGCACTAGTAAACAAGTCAATTCCATTCAAATTTGTAGTAAATAATTAATGGCTTGTTTAGATTGAGGGAGAGCAGAGGGGACTGGAAAGTAAAGTAAAGTTAGTCTAAAATTTGTCTATTTTCAGTCAATTATATTCTACTCTCCTCCACTCTCTCTCTCCCTCCTCAATCCAAACAGATCCTAAAGAAAAATTCATACCAACATTCTCCTTAGAGAGAGAATTGAGAAATATCATTAGACCATAAAACTCATAAGTAAAAAAAGAAGGAAGTTGGAATATATTAAAACTTAGTACATCCTAATTATACTCCCTCCGTCCCACTTTTTTTTGTCCTCTATTCCATTTTGAGATGTTCCAAAATATTTTCCTATTTCTAAAAATAAAAGTCATTAATTTACTTATATTCTTATTATACCCCTATTAATTTACTAATTCAATTTTTTGATAAATTTTTTTAAGGGTGGTTTTGGAAACTTATACATTTTTAAAAGGTAGACAAGACAATAAATGAAGTTCCATTAAAAAGTTTGACTTTTCAAATAGGACAAAAAAAATGAGACGCAGGGAGTATTAAAATTTGTTGGTGGACTCTATCAAATAAAAAATTAAAAACTTATGGGTGAACATGGACATATCGAAACTCACTAACTGTACCTAAGACCAACCAATAAGGCTAGTCGGATGTGATCCAATGGTCAAAGTTATATCCAAAATTCCAAATAGATGAGAAGAAACTTTGACAAAGTAAGTGTATTTGCCTTCTCAAAAAAAAAAAAGTAAGTGTATTTGAATTCTCATATATATTTTGGTTGGAATATGGCATTGGTAAATAAGACCCATTTAAGGGTATTATAAGAGTTTTCCTAAACCATGAATTCGGGGATTGGGTTTGACACCACACACCCTTGAATAGGTGAGGAAGGCAATTCTGTTGTTGACTCTCTGTTTATTTCGGGGTAAAATATTTTTAAATGCATGTAAATATGGTTGGTTTATGTTTGCATTTTCAAATGTTTAAGTTACATCAAACACTTGAAAATGAAAATATTTTAAACCGATGAAACAAATCCAAATACCTAAACACCGTCATCAGATCTCCATTTTAGACAAACAAAAGTTACAAAACCCATTTTAGAACCAACCCGCATAGACCCAGCTCTCCACCGCAGCATTTCCTTTGATTGCAGCTACCCAGAACATGCCGGAAAGCTACCTTGACCACCAACGGCATCACACCTCTCCACCAAGAAGCCTCCTCGTGACTTTCTTTGTCTGTATAAGATGGGCAAGAGAGAATGGTGAGAGAGTCGATGAACCTGAGAGCGATGAGCTCCTCGGTGGCTTGGTAGCTCTGGTTTGTGGGAAGAGAGAACTCGATAGTGATTGGAAAAAGAGAACTTGAGAGTGAGAGGGAGAGTTATTGTGAGAGAAGTGTAAAATGTTTTACACTTGATTCAAACGTAAAACATTTTACGCTTGGGAGGCTTAATTTTACAATTTGACTATAAAATATTTTATACTTGACTAGATTTTACACTTAAATAAACATGGTAAAATGTGTAAAATATTTTACTTCGAAACAAACAAAGTGTTAAGTTACATAACAAAGCACATGTTGAATAACATTTAATATGATTGACAATAATTGTTAATACTCCACCATCTAATTACAATTTCATCAACTCCCACCATTTTTTCTCCTCTCAAACTAGAGAGAAAATACTAATAACAAGGAAAGTATTAAATAGTCTTTACTTCTTCTTCTTTTTTTCTTTATTACTTTAAATAATAAAGATATGATAAAAATTCACTATTTACCGTTTTATTTTTACGATTTATCCTCACTACTAAACATATATTTTAAAAAAATGCAAATACAAATATTGTATATGATACCCAACTTTTTCATCATTCCAACCCAAGTTTTTCATAATTTGTTTTTTTGTTTAATTAAAAAAAAAAAAAAACTCAAATAAATAATTTTTTATTTAGGCCATTTGCTACGTCAACAATTTCCATCCAAGAGATAATGATATGGATTAAATTGACACGATATTGAAAAGTTAGGGATCAAATTGATACAATTGAAAGGCTAGAGACCAAATTGAGATATTGTGTAAAGGATAGAGACCAACTTTGTAATTTATCATTTTATATTCTCACCATTACTTGCAGCAAAAAATATTTGCGTTATATTTTCCTCTTATTTTATATATATATATATATATATATCCACTGCTCTATATTTATGGGTAAAATAAAGTACAATTTTGAGAGCTTCATATCCACACTGCTTATAAGGATAATCAGCAAGGTGACTGGGTTGTTGCATCCTAGAGATAACGTGCAGAAATTATTTGTTATGTAATGGGTCTGTGTGAAAGTATTGTCCATCACTCACAGTTAACTACTTTGACAAGTTGTCAAAAAGTCATCTAAGAGAGTCATCTTTCTTAGTTGATTTGTGGCTAAACAAATCATTCTTCCTAAACACCAATAGGCACATATCAAAGTGTCCAAAGACTCCAAACTTCAACTCCTAATTCAGTCTAGTACGACTATTCCAAATCATTCTTAATTATATTAATTACTCTGTACTATTTCACTATTTCAAGAGTTCCAGCCAAATCATAAAAAAATTATTGGGTAGTCCGAGAATATACTTCCTCTTTCTTATATAAAAGTAGACCCGATGGTAGGTAGGACCAATTTTTATTTGAGAGGGAGTGAGTATACTCTTGGAGTACTCAATAACAACCCAAATCATAATGCATTATCTCAATTTATTAAAGACAAAATATAGTTACAAAATTAGTTACATCTTTAAATTACAATCTTACTTAATAAAATAAATATTACTTAGACGGACGGAGTTGGTTTATAATTGGTAAACGCGTGTACCTCTCTCCGCACCCTAAAACGTACTTACCCATTAACACAGTTCACTAATGACTGACGAGTAGCAGCTATCTGTCTAATCACAAATTCACAAACCAGTTTCCCCATGCTCTTTCGATAAGATCATCCACTAAAAAAACAGCATTGCCACCTGTACAAGTGGATAGGTACGACGTGTCACCAACAGAGGCTTGTTGGTGATTCTACACGTGTCTTCACTGATAAACGCCACAGGCACACAGCCATGCAAAGGTGGCAAAGCATTGTCCCTTTGGCTCTCCCTATAAACCTCCTTCATTTGTCTCTTCATTTCCACAATCTGTTTATTTCACAGTAAGCATAAGCATAACGACCCAAAAAAAACAGTTAATTTTTCAGTTATGGATTCACAAGTATCACACCCTCATGGCCATGGTACTTGCGAGCATGACCCCCACAATGTTGCCCTGCCTCCTCGTAAGTATTTTGTTTAGTTTTGTAATTTTTGTGTTCTCTGTTTTATTTTTGTGTTAATGTGTTCGTGAATTTTTTGTTGAAGTGGCGGAAGGTGAAGATGAGCATCACCATGAGAAGAAGTCAGTGTTGAGGGAGGTGAAGGCAAAGGCCAAGAAGATCAAGGAAACGCTCACTGGCCATGGTCACAACCATGACCACGATCATGATTATGATTATCATCGTGATGAGCGTCATATTCCTGATGATCATGATCTTTATGAGGAAGATGATGAGGATGAAGAAATGTTTGAAGATCCAGAAGTTCATGGTGCAATAACAACAACAAGTATATATGTTTTGCTTTAATTAATTAATCATATCTATGCATTAAACTACCAAAATAAGAACGGGAATTAAACCATTGGTCCATATAATTTTTCTATTGCGCTTATTGCTAATCTTTGAAATTACTGGATTTGATTGGAAAATTGGACTATAGGAGTATACTAGGAGTTTGGATTTAGTAGTTAGTACACATGCATTCATGTAAGTGTGAACAAACGGGAATTTTTTAGTTGGAAGTTTAAATGATTTAGACTGATTTGTGTATGTCCAATTTTTTTTTTTTTTAAATTGAATATCTCGTAGTTCACAAAAATGTGAGAATGGCTTTGGGAATAGGCTATATGTCAAGTGTGTGTGTGTGTTTTTTGTTTTATTGAATCTAAGTAGAATTATTGTGAATATGTGCAGCATTTGAGTCTGCTCCTGTTAGGAGCGCTATCCCTGGACAAGTTGAGAATATAGGGCACTCTGGGATCAACCTTGAGAGATCAACAGCCATGAGAGAGGACCCTCTAGCCTCAAAAGAGAGATGCGCAACCAAAGTCAGTGAGACAATTATGGTCCTTGCTATGCCTGGGCACGAGGAAAATACAGGACAATCTAGGGTCAACTTTGGAAAGACATCAGTCATGGGAGAAGAACCGCACGCGCCACAGAATACACCTGTTGCTCCTGGAGTTAATGGGACCAAAGTCATGACTGACCCAACCAAAACCTTTGTTCCTGGCCAAGAAGGAAGGATGGGACAACGTAGGGTCAATTTGGAAAGACCAATGGGCTTGGAGGAGGATCCTCATGCGCCTAAGGACAGACTTGAAGGTTATACTCCTTCAAATTATCAGACTAAAGCCACTGATCCTACGGGCACAGGTCAGACCATTTTCCATACTGCAATACTAGTGGCAATAACAAATTTTCAAAAAATTGTTCTTTATTTTAAACTGTTTCTTTCCTAATGATTAGTACTAAAATTTCATCTCTTATATAACATTGTGCTGTATGATGATTGATGAGAAGGCAAATTTTAACTTAATCCAATTAAAAAAAATATAGGAACATTTAAGTTAGTGTAATAATAATGGGGTATATGATATTAATTTGATATGAAATTGGACTAAATTGGACTTCAAAGGCAATAATGTTGTAAAATTTGACTACAATATATTCTTTTCCTAGTGATCATATATACTGCATAGCCCCTTTTTTGAATTTTTAATAACCGAGAGACCAATATTTTGTTATTTGGTTTTCTATGGAATGGTGCCTAACTCTGTTAATTAATGACATTGGTCACGGTGTGCGTTAGATCACAGATGAAGGGTGTTTCCAGTTAATTTATTTGCTTTTGCTTAGGGGAACTTGATTCAAGTTCTTAACTGAATGAATTATGCAAATTGCACCAGGTGGTGAGGAAGCTGCAGGAATCACCCCATTACTTCAGTCATTTGACAAAATGAAAGTCTATGATGAACCGAAGCCAGAATCTGCTGGAACACACCATAACTTAACCACTACAACACATGATCAGTTCACCAATTTGCCTACTGGAAGCCATGACCAGTTCTCTCCTGAACCAGTTCCCCCAGAGGCCCAATCCATCCTAGACAATTCTCAACTCCCAGAAAGCTTTGACCCCAACAAACCAGAGGACTACATATACGAGAAACCCTCAAACCAGAGTAGTTACACTGGGAAAATCTCTTCTGCTACCTCTGCCATTGCGGACAAAGCAGTCTCAGCAAAGAATGTTATTGCTTCTAAGCTTGGATACGGTGAGAAAGGCAACAATATGAGTAGTGAAGTTCATGAGAGTGGAAATTATACTAAGTCATCTTCAGAATCAGCTTCAACAGTGGAATATGGAAAGAAAATTGCTGCAACAGTTACTGAGAAACTGACCACAGTGTATGAGGAGGTGGCTGAAGGAGGCAGTAATGTGATGTCAAAAGTGCATGGCGGTGGCACTGACAGTACTACTGGGAATGTCGTTGAATCGGAGAGTACTACTGTGGTTGAAGGGCAGGACAAAGGAGTGTCAGTGAAGGACTATTTTATGGAAAAGTTGAGGCCTGGTGATGAGGATAGGGCGCTTTCTGAAGTGATTTCAGATGCTTTGCATAAGCGGAATGAAGAGCCAGAGAAGGCGGAGAAGCGGCCTATGGGGAAGGTGATAGAGTCAGAGGAGGTGGCACGGCGGTTGGAGACAAAGAGGGATGAGAATTGTGGGGGAAGTATGCAAGAGAGTTTTGTGGATAACCAGTCACAAGGAAGTGTGGTGGACAGGCTCAGAGGTGCTGTTGGTACATGGTTTGGCTTAGGTGGAGATCCTCAATCTCAAGCTCCTCAACAGTCGCATGGTAATTATTTGAGACTTTTTTTTTTCTCTCGTGTTTCTTGCTCATTTTGTACACTTTATATGCGCGACGTCTTTAATTTCATGCACTATGTACACATTTTAACTTACGGCCACATTTAAAACATGAATGAAATGAGTGATATGTGTAGACGATATATATACACTAACAGAAGAATCAATGCCCTCCATTTTCTAGTGGTGAAGTTTAGTCATATTCTTCCGTTTGAACTTGATAATTCGGTGATATCTTAATTATATGTTTGTGGACCCAAATAAAGCTGTTGACAATTGGTTTTGTGAGATTGACGTAGAAAAAGATTGTGAGAGAAAGATCAGCATGTTTGAATTGTGTTTCTAAAAATCACATTAGTCTTCTTGGGTACTGAAGCAATGTGTGGGTTGATAAACACACCGAGTAGAGTTGGAACTGGTTAATTTGATAATTTGATTTCCTCTTATGTTTACAGGTGGTGGTGAGCGTATTTCCAATTCTGCTAGTAGAAATGTAGGATACAATAGCCACGCGGTAGAGGGAAGAAGACTTCAAGAGTCGAGCAACTGATGAGAAGAGTTGGATCTTTTAAGTCTGTTTTTCAATCAAGTGTATGGTTTGATATGTGCATGGAATAGTAACAAGTTTATGGACAATGCAGTTGTAGCAGCTATAGTTTATGTATGAATGGATTTGGATTCTGTAAAATTGTGTACGCAGTATGTAATACTCCTGAATCCTGATTGAGATGTGGATTTTGATGAGTGTGTTGTGCATGTGTTTGTTGAGTTTAGCAAATTTCGTTGATCATATTTCCCTTTCAGCCAATAATGTATCTTCACATACTGTTCAAATATCATCTCTTGTGATTATTGAATACAAATCTCCTATAGGATTTGTATTCGTGATTATTAGAGCTTTGATGAGACTTGAGAGTTTTATTGTTTGACTATGATATTTTTAAGGAGCTTTGACCACACTTTCATTGTCCAAATGTAAGTTAAGTAATAATAATCAGTAAATTACTGATCTCCGATTTGGAGGGGACTTGGAATTGGAAGGGAGATTCGGGTTAACCTATTTTTGAATATTACAAACACAGAACAACGCTGTTTTAAGAGACTTAATGGAGTTTATTTAATGACAATGGAGGAAATGACTAAAATGATTATGTTGTCAAATTAATGGACTAAGTGACAATATTTAAACTTAGTGGTATAAAATGACAATTGACCAAATTTATAGAGTGTGAATCATATATATGCATATTTTCTCTCACATTGTAGAAGAGGAATTTATATACTTAATATATAAGATAATTATTTCAACAACAACAACTATGTTTTAGTCCCAAAAATTTAAGATTACTATTCATTATGAACAAAGAAAATAATTATACTCCAATATTTTGATAAAATTCTCATAAATATGCATATTATGATAAGCTGTAATTTAGTACCAAATCATTTATCATTAACACATAATTAGAAATTATTGACTCAAATTTTTTTGAATTGAAAAAAAAAAAAACAGATACTAAAAGAAAACTCGTAATTTTAATTTTAGGTCAAACTCTAATTTTGGTATATTTGTCATAGTTTCAATTTTTTCCCTGTACATTCAATTGTGTCAATTCATTTTTCAACTTTCAAGATCAAGGTGTTTTGTTTTTAAAATTAAGGCCAAAATTAGGGCCCCATAATTATTAATTGTGTCAATTTTGTTCCTCAAATTTCAAAATCAAGTCAATTTTATATTAAGAAATTAGCTTAATTCAGATTAAAATTAACTTAATTAGTTTTAAAATTGATGGAAAAAATTAACAATTGATAATTAAAGAATAAAATGATACTAAATGTATAGTCACGAAATTAAGTGAAATGATGCCAATTGTTGGAGAAAAATAAGTGCTGCTTGGACCCAAAATGTGAAGTATGTTATATTGTGAAATTGGATATGAGCGTGATTTTTCATTTTCAAAAGTAAAGAGAAGTACATTTACAACATTTTCATAATAAATTTTAAATAGTAAGTTGTTATTTGTTCTAAATTGAACTCACTTTTGAAATTAATTTTTTGCCCATAGTAACAGTAAGTACCAACATGCTAAGTAAGATTTGTTGTGAAAATATTGTAAACATAACATTTTTTTTTATACAAGATAGAAATTATAATTTAGCATAATCTAAGTGTATATGCATGTGATGTTTTCTTTTAAAGACTTGAATTCCGGCATTTACCCCACACTCCACATCCCACAAACACTTATATTTGTAGAGTGACCATCGCGGTAGGTACACAGTGGTAACATAACATTTCTTAAAATGAGTGTAATTAGCCGTTTTTGAAGTGCATCGATGGTAAAACTATATAATTAAAAATTGTGTATTCGACTCACAATTTCGGTTCAAATTCACGTATGTAAGGCGTGTGTGCATAATTAACACTGCGGTTAAAAGTAAAATCAGGGTCCTAAAAAGTAAAAACAGTGTAATTTTGCTGAAATACCAAAATCTCCTCCCCATTCGCCGTGCCACGAAGGGCAATTCTGCTTTCTCCCCCAAAGTAGAGTTCCATTTCCACTCCTTCTCTTATACCCAGCAAAAACCTCAGAACTCAGGTGGGACTTAGAGCCAGCTCGAAGTGACTGTAGCTTAATTCCAAGTAAGTCCTCCGCCACAACCTTCAATCCTGTACTTTTTTTTTCGACGAATCAAACTCATATACTTCACAAGGAAGAGCTTCACTCGATGAACATTTCTTATTATTCGATTCAACCCCATTTGCGTATCTGGGTCTTTTCATTTTAATGGCTATCGCTCATTTTTTGGAGCTCTATATGCTGAGAATTCTTTTTCTGTTACTGGGTTTCTTGGATTTGTTAGCTACTTTCAACTTTCATGAACTCTATATTCCTATTTGGTCCAAGACTAGTTCACAAGTTGTCATGTTTTTTGGTCGTTTCGAGGAAATTGTGCGACCGGGGTTTTGATGGGGATAAGGTTGATAATGGGTTTGGATGCATTGAGGAATCCTTGAAAACAATGTGGAAATATTCGGATTCTGATCCCATTTTGGATGAAAAACCCAATACCAGTGAGGATGGGAGTTCCATCCGTGGACATTTCTCGGTTAGGCGGAGTTTTTTTGATAATGTAAAGAGTGATGCTAGTAGGGTTCTTGATATTCTTGAGCAGGATGGGCCGGGGTTCGATACCAAATTGGCTCTAGACGAGTTGTGTATAAGGGTTTCGGGGCTGCTTGTGAGGGAAGTTCTGTTGGGAATATTGAGGTATGTAAATTATGCGAATAAGATGCGGTGTGCGAAATTGGGGTATAAGTTTTTCGTGTGGTCTGGTCAGCAGGAGAATTATAGGCACACGGCGAACTCTTACCATTTAATAATGAAGATATTTGCGGATTGTGAGGAGTTTAAGGCAATGTGGAGGCTAGTTGATGAGATGATTGAGAATGGGTTCCCAACTACAGCTCGTACGTTTAATATACTTATATGTACTTGTGGTGGGGCGGGATTGGCTAGGAAGGTTGTGGAGAGGTTCATTAAATCAAAGACGTTTAACTTTAGGCCATTCAAACATTCATACAATGCGATTCTACATTCCCTTCTTGCGGTTAACCAGTACAAGTTGATTGAGTGGGTGTATCAGCAGATGATAGTTGAGGGTCATTCTCCGGATATTCTAACGTATAATGTTGTCATGTGTGCAAAGTATAGGTTGGGGAAGTTGGATCAGTTTCATAGACTGCTTGATGAAATGGGTAGGAGTGGTTTTTCTCCAGATTTTCATACATATAATATTCTTCTTCATGTCCTGGGTAAAGGTGACAAGCCACTTGCAGCTCTTAATCTTTTGAATCACATGAAGGAAGTAGGTTTTGATCCTAGTGTTCTTCACTTCACCACGTTGATAGATGGACTTAGCAGGGCTGGAAATTTGGAAGCCTGCAGATATTTTTTTAATGAAATGACAAAGAATGGGTGTATGCCAGATGTGGTTTCTTACACTGTAATGATCACAGGATATATTGTGGCCGGGGAGCTAGAGAAAGCTCAGGAAATGTTTGATGAGATGATAATCAAGGGACAGCTTCCAAACGTATTCACATACAATTCCATGATTCGTGGTTTTTGTATGGCTGGGAAATTTGAAGAGGCGCACTCAATGCTTAAGGAAATGGAATCTAGAGGTTGTAATCCAAATTTCCTTGTGTACAGTACCCTAGTGAGTAATTTGCGAAATGCTGGAAAGCTTTCTGAAGCTCATGAAGTAATAAGACATATGGTGGACAAGGGACAATATGTCCATCTTCTCTCAAAGATCAAGAAATACAGGAGATGCTAAAGTGGCAAACTATGTATCTGGAGATTATTCATGTAACCTCATAGCAACATAACTTATTCATCCAGCTCAGTTAGACACCATGTACCTGTTGGAAATTTCAGTCATAGAAGCAAAAAGAGTAAAGTTTGCACAACTTTTTTTCCCCTAATATTGTTATGATTATCTTTTCCATGCTTTGTGATTGATATATAAAAAAGAGCGAGTAGGTCCATGCTTTCTTAATTTGTGAGATTTTTTTTTTCATGTGATTGATTGGATCAATATTGAGTTGAAATAGTCATTCACTTCTTATGCTTCACTGTCTTTGAAAATCAGCAGTTCCTTCAAGTTCTATACATACTGTAGATGTATTTTCAGTTATTACTCTTCCTTATCACTTACGTTTTTTCTGGTATTATCAGGAGTCAATAAGAGCTGTAGATAAACATTCATCCTTTTACCATAGCTACGGTTTAAGGTTTGATCATTATTGCATGAAATAATGAACATTTTCTAGGGAGGAGTTGAGTAATAGAGCTGATATTGATGGAAGATTTGTGCTTGAATCCCAATAATGAAGCAACTATTATGAAGTGATAACTTTATATTTCTCTAACTATGTCCACTTATACTTATCAAAAAACTATGTCCACTTATCTATCTCTCCGCATAAAATACAAGAAACATTAAATCTAACAATTAAAAGGAAAAAAAGAGAGGTACTCTGTTATGAAAAAACAAACCCTTCCACCTGAAAGTTTCTAGCTCAAATACCTATGTTTGTAGTATGGATTTTAATTGACTTGCTCAAATAGTTAAACAACATTTCTGCAGCTCAACTAATACATCTTGTGAAATGGTGAAAATGCCTTCATGAGAACTATATTCATCTTATATTATGAAAATGTTGCTTTATTTTCACAAGCAAGGATTTAGTGACAAACAGTATGTAGTTTATGCCAATGAGCTCTAGCTCAAGTAGCACTTCCTCCCCCCATAAAAATCTGGGTTCAAGATTGACTTGTCACAAGTGTAGCTTAGCAATAAAAAGAAAAACATAGCTTATATACACCTATAAAAAAAAAAAGGAAAACATAACCTATATATATGTGTGTGTGTAAATCTTTTGTTAAAATTTTAATTTGATTTACTATTGTTGTGCAAGTGATATTCTAAGCATGCAACATCCCTAGTTTTGCATGCCTAATCATATGATGTAAACCTTTCATACCTTTTTTTCTCCTTACAATTATATCCTTTTCTTCGCCTAATAGGGTCACATCCTACCAATCATGGTGTACCCGATGCTTATCCCACACTTTCCTTGAAGTATCACATATGTTTTCATAGTTTAAAGTATTTTCAAAGTTCTGAAACATTTATGAAGCATCTGATGTGATGGAAGTATCTAAAGAAATACCATATCATTGTTAAGTATCTGAAACATTTAGAAGTATTGACGCGAAGCAGTTGTTACCTAATTATGGAAATCTTACTGAAGTGGGTGCTATGCTGATTTGACTAATGCTTCCATCTTATGTTTTCAAACTTTATTTACTGTTCAATGCTAGCAAAAATTGCTCTGAATGGCCTCTCATCATTCAGTCAATTACACGGTCATTGACATTTGAGAAGAGCAGAAGGCAAGTTGGTGTTATATTGTTAAATGGTAATCTTGGACATCTGATGCCTCTCCCAATTCTGCATTTTTTTTCCATGCGTCTTGTACCGTTTGGTTTTCTTTTTGTTGTCTAGTGGGTAGCTAGGTGATTACTATTGTTTTTCACCTTTTGTGCCAAGTTATAAGTATTATTCTGGAAAATTGAGTACCATCTGTTCTTGTTTGCTCATTTTGCTTAGTATAGTTCTGTTACTCTTTGTTATGTTGGTGTAATTAGACTGCCATTCCTTTTGACCTTCATGCACTTTTGTCTTGTGTCACTTTGTAGCTATATTGAATATATTTTAGGGAAAATTACACTTTACCACCCTAAACTATACACTAAATTACACTTTGCACCCTAAACTATTCAAATGTACATTTTGCACCTTAAACTTTCACACTTATCACACTTTGCACCCCGGCGTTACTTTTACCGTTAAGTTAGACAAAAATTAATAGCACATGACTTGCACATGATTTATGCTTAAGTGGCACACTGTTTAAAGACCAAAACACCCTTTTCACAAACAATTAAAAACAAATGCTTTTTTTTTTTTTCAAGTCCCTCTCTCTAGCATGCATACAGGTCCTTCGGCCCTCTCTCTAGCCCAGCAGCTCTTCTCCTGTTTCTCATTGTTCAGTTGCTCTTCTCCCCAAATCAAACATACACGTTGTCTCTAAGACCAAAACAAAATCATAAGTGGTACCAAAACAAAGTATTCTAACATTTTCAGTTTTGCAAATTAGATATAAAAGTATTACGTGAGAGTGACTACTACTGACACCACCAAACGATAAACATTGACAAAGTAGAACTAAAAAACGCTTAAAAGGCTGCACTATTACTAAGGCTAGTCACATTCGGAAAGTGAACAAACAATAGAATTGTAAATTGTAGTGTCATTATATTTTCGGTTTTGCATATTAGTTATAAAATACCACATGAGAGTGACTACTATTGACACCACCAAATGCATTAACAAGATTTAAACTTCCTAAACATTTTTTTTGCAGCATTTAAACCAAAATCGATTACTACAACAAATATACATAACCCATATTCCAATTTCATCACATAGCTAACAATCAAAATACAGTAAACAAAAAATGACCCAGATACAAAAAATGAAAAACAAGGAGAACCCAATTGAAAAAACAGTGAAAAAAAGAAATGGGTCATCAACGGTACCAAAAAAAAGAATCCCATTTAATGAAGTTGTTGCAAATGTCTCGATGATTTGGGGATATAATTTAGGGCTTTGAAAAAATTTTGATTTTGGGACTTGGAGATAACTTGTATGTTTGATTTGGGGAAAGGAGTAACTGAACAATGAGAAAGAGGAGAAGAGCTGTACGAGAGAGAGAGAGAGAGAGAGAGAGAGAGAGAGAGAGATAATGTGCCACCTAAGCGAAAATCATGTGCAAGTCATATACTATTAATTTCTGTCTAACTTAACGGTAAAAGTAACGTCGGGGTGCAAAGTGTGATAGTTTAGGGTGTAAAGTATACATTCGAAAAGTTTAGGGTGCAAAGTGTAATCTAGTGTATAGTTTAGGATGGTAAAGTGTAATTTCCCCTATATTTTAAGACGCTTACTTTAGGATCTTTACTTTTCATGGATTGTTGGAAATCTTTTGAACCTTTTGGCTTTCCCCTCATTCTTATGTGATGGTGAAATATCTTCTAAAGCTGATTATGTATTCAAAAGTTAAAATTGAGAAAAAGCTAGCCCAAAAATTTTCGATTGTGGACAAAATGGGGAATTTGTCCACATGTATCTGTGGTGGCTTGAGGAGGATTTGTAGATCAAGGGTTTAGAGTTCTAGAGAAAAGGTTAAGGCTCAAATTGGCTAGGGTTTGATTAATTTTTTAATGGTTATTTGGTAGAGAAAATATGTGGTTTTTATGATTTTGATAGGCAAGAGAAAGGGCTTGACTTGGGATTGTGAGGATGAAGGAAAAGAGAGTAATGGATGGCATTCAAGGGCTGTTTGAACAGTATCCACAAATGGTAGTACAAGAAAGGGAAGAAGAAATGAGAGGAGAAAGTGAGAAAAGAACACACGAAGGCCAACATGCCTCAATGCTCAAAACACACAATATTTTAAATAATTAACTCCATCTATTCTTCTAGTACATTGAACATATACATAAGGACTCCATCTATTATGGTGGGTGGGGTTCTGTATCTGAGGTTTACTCACTAGGGGTGGGTCCAAAGGGCTCTTCCTTGGTGAGGTTCCACATCACCAAAAATATATAAGGACTCTTTCTTGTATTAGTAGTGTTAGGAATCCTAGTTTGACAAGTAAATTAAAATCCTAATAAGGTAATAGCTAATAAAATACTAACTTGGACTCAAAGAAAATAAAACTTGAGATACTTAGGATCTCAACAAATTCTAGACTCGAACAAATAATTAAATACCCTTAATTCACAGGGATTGTTGAAATTATGGTCTTGCCCATGATACATAATTGACCATAACTTGTTAAATAAAAACCCAAATTAAAAAATGTTAGCTTATGACATATATAACTAGTCCTTTAAAACTACAAGACTTTTACTTCAACCGGGCTTCACATGTGGGCCCCATAAAATAAGTTGTAAATAGAAGAATTTGCAAAGTAGTAACAAATTAATCTTCTATGGCTGCATCAATTGCTGATGGTAGTTTCCACTCAAATACCCCAGTTCGTTCTCCCAAAAGGAAGAAATTAATCCATTTTCTTGCTGGTCATCTGTAAGGGATATTTACCCACCATTGATGCCTTGGCTGGTAAATTGGATATGCTTTGATTTTTTTTTTTAGGAATCTACCTGCTTACTAATGATTGTAACTTTAATTAGTTTGTATGAAGTTTCTTTAGACTTCATGAATTTGTTTAACTTCATGGTTCAGTCAAATTGGAGCTTATGTTCCTCAAACTTCTATGAATTAATGTCCTCTCTAGGACCTTAAATCCTTGTGTGCAATGATTTGTATACACATCTGCTCTTTACTGGTGATATCCAAGTCTTAATTTCTTGGATGATCTAAGTTAAAAGATTGAGATTTTGCTTCTTCTTCTCTCTAAGATTTTTTTAGCAATGATACTTATGTACAGGTAAACTGAAAAGCAATGAAGGTTGTTTCGGTTTTGCAGCATGGGTAGGATAAGGGTGATGCTGTTGGTTGTTGGGGTAAAGTGTGATATGTAAGTGGAATTAAAGTGGAGTTGGTTATGAAGGTGTGGGGTGTATGGTGTCAAAGATTGGTCCCACTAGTAGTGGTGGTGGTGTGCATCATGGTGGTTCTAATGTAGAAATGGTGGCATCAGTGGCATAGCATAGGTGAGGCAATGGTTATGGTTTTGTGTATAATATAGTAATTCAGAGGCAGTTGTGGTCAGAATCTGAGTTAGAGTTGGTAGTGGAGAACCATGGTATGATAAGGTAGTGATAGAAGTTAAGTGGTATCAGAGTCTGAGTTAGAGGTGGTAGTTGAGAACCATGGTATGATAAGGTGGTGATGGAAGTTAAGTGGTATCAGAGTCTGAGTTAGAACTGGTAGTGGAGATCCATGTTATGATACGGTAATGATGGAAGTTATGTGGTGTCGATACTGCTGATGATGACAATGCATAATGGTGTATATGTGCCGTGTCATTTAACAATTGCATTGCACCCAATAAGGATGGTATTTATTTTAAATGATGTGGCAATGTGGCAGCATATAATGTACACCTTTATATTGTAAAAGACTAAATTTTTACCATTATTATCCGTCTCCATTTGAAACAAATGGAAATGATACTAATATTTGCAGGACTCATGCAACAAATTGATACTACTAAGTACGAACTATGTCTAGCGTAAACCATGTTGTTGATCAGTAAAAATTTCTAACTTTATCTTGTCAGAGAGAAAGAAAGCATTCCCACTAGAGGCTGAGGATTGTATGATACACTAAACCTATATTATTGATATATATCTATGGCATTCTAAATCTATAAAGCTGTTGTTTTTGTATTACCTTTGTTTAATTTCTCTAGTTTATGTGACCAAAATAGAAGTAAGAGATTATTAGGTGCAGTGAGTCTCTATTTCTTGCATGATATGTGCTACCACTAACACTGAAATCAGCTGGGATAATTTCAGGCCAATGCGGAATTTTCCAGTGGCATCAACCCAGTCATCATTGGTGAACTGCAATCCTGAATCAAGCATCTGACTCTGTAGCATTTTAAAATTTGTGGCTGAAAATTTGGGATGGAGATACCCTTTGGCTATTGCTTTGCATATGCATGTCTACCAACATTTTGTTGCCCTGTAACCTCAAGGATTCCTGAGTGTATTTCTTCCACTTCTAATATTCCAGATGATCATTGAACTGCTACAATCTCCAGTCATTCACCAGGTTGAGTTCTCATGGCAAGTTGTTGCTGTTATTTGAGTAGTTTCTTTAATCCAAAGATAACAATGGCTTCAGTCATTTGCCAGCTTAAGTTCTCATGGCATGTTGTTGCTGTTTTTTGAGAAGTATCTTTAATCCAAATATATCAAATAGCTGACCCCCCAAAATTTTGTAACTACGGTGTAGTTGTTGTATAACAAATGGCCACACAATATGGGATAGTTGTCCCCTTACCCATTAGCATCTGTGAGGTTGATATCTTATGTCCATACAAATCCACTATTTCAGTGACCACGTCCTGTTATTGTTTTAATTGTAATAAGTTTTGTCTTGTAGAGCTAGATACCCTCCTGCAAAAGCATGGAAGACTTAGTATTCACTCAAGTCTAGATATATAATATGTACTTATCACTGAGTTACTAGCATGTCTTAAGTTCCAATCCAGAGCTCTCTTTATTTTTTACATGATGACCTAATGGAAGGAATTTACATGATTGTTGGCTTGTGCAGTGTTTGACCTCACTTTCTCACATATAGGAGTTGCAAGGCAAAAAAGGCTAGGCGGCTACTTGAGCCATTGAGTCAGCAATAATGTGGTTTTAAGGTCAGGAATATTTTCTCCAATGAACATTAGTAACTATGGATTAGAATTTACTTGCAAAATTACTTATAAAAAAAAAAGAATTTACTTGCAAAACATATGCTGAAATTGTTTTGGAGATGCAGACATATATATGTAGACGATCAGACACACAAACGCATATATGCATTGGGTTCATGCTACAGTTAATGTGACTCTTTGTAATATTAAATCTGTACGTGCCCAAATTCCCTTAATGGACTGGACTCGGAATTGGGCTGACAATTAATTTATATAGTGGGTAATGGGTTTTTTACCATGGGTAATTCCTAGCCGAGCTTTGATGATGTACCACCTTATCCTTGTAAAATTCCCCTCCCTCTCTGTCTAAGCTACTCTCCGTATCTTGGTGTTCTCTCTCTCCCTTTATCTCTCCCTTTTTACTCAAAAATGACCAACCCCATCTCCCCTTTCTCTTCTCTTATTTATAGCTTAAGGCTAGTGGGGTGCTCATGATTACTATCTGGTTCTGCTCGTGTGGGCGGGGCCCAAATTGATTATTTCTGACAAGGAATATGCTTCGTGGGAAATGGTGTCAATGGCGTTAGAACTGGTTCCAGCCTCCAAAGGATTGCTCATTAGCGATATCCCCCAGGACATTACCGAGCTGCCGAGGTCACAGGCCACCCAGTGTAGGGATATCTATCGACCATGTTATATATGGGCGGTATTAGCATGCCGAGCTTACGTCTAGTGAACCAATCATGGTATTGGGACTGGGTTTAAGAATATTTATGGACCTGTCCGAGCCGAGGCCCAAAACCAAATGGGCCTGTGGATGTATGCCGTACAAAATCATTTAATAAATTTGTTTAGAATTGATATTTTGTCAAGTCTATAGTTGGATTAAATTCTTTTCATGTGCTCATCATGCATGAAAAATTTTACATTAATCGGATATCATTTACCATCCATTTTTTTTTTTTTGATAAGTATCATTTACCTTCCAATTTAAAATTCATAGATTTAGTAGATTTTTATATTACAAGAAAAACTTATTTTTGAATATTTTCTAAATGAGACAGTTTTAATCTTTAAAAATGATGAACATGTAAATATTATATAATCCAATGGTGCATTTGGAAAATTAATGATCCAATGGAAGGTTATTGAGTAATATAATATTGTAAAATATTTACACCAGCTCTCTCTCTCTCTCTCTCTCTCTCAAATAGAGTTACAAAATAAATCATGTTCATTTCATTCCGAAAACCAGATCCATTATGACTGAAATAGCATTAGGCTAGTAATAACCTAATTGTGAGGCCTAAATTAAAATACAAAACAAAGAACAGCCTCTCTCTTATATGACTCTTAAAAGCTTTCCTGTCCCAATAGAGATATGCTTCAGGGGAAAAATCTTTTTAATAGGTAATATAGAAGTACAATTTTCAATTTTGTGGTGTATTGGCTGTGGAGATGGCTAATGGCAGCCTAGTAAGGAATTATGAACTTATAGATGCATGCTTTTCACAATTCTGGTAGTTTAAATGGATTTCTAGAATTTTGAATAAACTATCCGTGGTCATACACGACGGCTTTTCTCACACATGCATGAGACATTTCCATAAATCTTACTGCTATCAAATGTATAACTTCAAATTATGTAGAGGTGGGTCAAAATAAAAAATTTAAAAATATTAACTTTCTTGGAGATGGATCAAACCAAACGTGTATAGTTTATGTAAACCCTTAATGGGTATGTACTAGGTACTATGTTTTAGGTAGGAACTTAAGACCTTCCCCAAGTTGCACCCCTATCACAACAACATAGATTCTTGAAGAAGGGAAATTCTAGATGAAGGCCTTTTACTAGGCAATTTGGGACAAACTCCATTATTCTTTTGAAGGGTTTGTCGACAGTTGCTCTAACTTCAAATGATAATTTTCCCCAATAGTGGCTATGTACCGTGTACTATGTTTTAGAGTCTCATTATTGTTATTCATTACTACTTGGATTTTTAAATTTGGCTTTGATGCGATTGGGAATCTAAAACAGCACGCTTTGTCTGGTATAGAACTGTTGGCTAGCATAAACATAATAAGCATATGCAGGAGATAATACTCGACTGTGCAGAAAAGGAGTCTTTACTATTTAGACAATGGTGTTCCAGTCACCCAGCTAAGCTGCCTAACATAACAGTGGGGGCAGTTAGGCATTGTCTAAGTGGCCCACTGTTCTTACTTCTTATTGATGTCTAACTGGCCCACTGTTCTTATTAAAGGAATGCTCTGATGCCTGATGAGACAAAATGATGACAAACATGTTTGTTTTTCTAGTAAGATTAGGAACACTTAATTTCCCATTTAATTAACATGGTCAATATGTTGAGCACTATATAACCTGGATTTAGGAGAGCCTTTGTTTCTTAGAATATACCAGGCGCAAAATCTCGCAAATGATGTAATTTCTGTTGTTTGATTTAATATGAATTCAGTCTTTCTATCCCAAAAAAAAAAACCTAATATATCAAGTTGTAAACAGTGCATAATAAGTTGTGTCAATGATGGACTCAAGTGAAAATGATGTTGCTTTCATCATAAGTTGACAATGCAGTAAATTGGTTATAAAACTGAGTGTGTTTTATTGTTGTTATTTTTCTGTCTTCTATTTGACCAACTGGTCAATTTTCTGTTAAGCTAGTTAGATTATTCATTGTTAATTAATTTAAAGGAGAAGAGTAGATAAAGATTTTATATGTTTGAATTCGTCGTACATTTAACCCAAAAAAAAAAAAAAATCGTGATACCCAATCTTAGCAAGTACCAGTACGAATGGTTGTAGGGGCCTTCTGTCGCCAAACTCAATTTTGAGTTGTGAGCTAGGCCATCTTGACAACTGTGATCCCCACGGAAATTTGATTATTAAGAGAAGCAGGTAAATGGACAATCGTCCTTTTGTCACGCAGGCTTTTTCGTTTAGTTTTTTAGTTTATAAACAATACCAAGGAAAGAGCTATTTCTACACCCAATTTTACAACTTACTAATTTGTATGATTGCAAATGATTGACAAAAAGTGGTGGGTTTTTAAAGTCAGTAGTAGACAGAGAATAATTACTACTCATAATTGCACAAATCATTAAGTTATAAAATTGGGTGTCATTAGAATTACTTTTAGTCAATTTTGCTTACATACAATTTTTAGTCTCTAGAATTATTCCACTTTTAACAAAAAACAAAATAAGAAAATTAAATCAGAGTACTGTGAGTTAATAAGCTTTGTGTCTTTCTTCTTGGCTCAGATTTAATTAATAGTCACTCTGTGTCTTTTTGGCATTTATCTTGGTGGATTTGCATCAAATACCCATGCTAGAGATTTATCCACAACGTTACATTAGTTATTAATCAGAGCCAACATAGGGCACTATCGAAAGCTTCTCCAAAGGGCAGTAATCTTTTACATCTTACATGACAAGTTTAAAGATTCTACCAACCGACAGGGCCATTGCCCATTCGTTATGGCTGCTATGTTAATTTGATGCTGCCAAATTCATGCATGCCATATTAGTGAAATCAGTGACCAAATAAAGCAAAACCATGCTCTCATCCTACTCATATATTCCCCAATCAACATCAAAAACGTTATCAAGACACGTAAGTCACTCGTGGTGGTCACTAAACTTATGCTCTCAAAATTGTGCATGTCAATGATAATCTTGTGGTCACTCTCAAAGAATGATGTAAATAACTAGTTTTGTATGAATACAATGCCTTTCGGTGAAGGATGTCTTGGCAGATTTAAGACTTTGGGATCCTTGAAATTAAGATAGAAAATGACCCACAAACAAATGGAAGAGGAAACTCGTGGAATCACAATTTTCTTTACACTTTATTCTTCTTCTTGGCCTCCAACAAAGACAAAACTAGCGATGATCCCACAACCTCAGAAGCAATTTACATTAGTTGCCTAAGGTCCAGAAAGTAGAAAATCTCCACAAAAGAAAATAAACTAACAAAGAAAATAAACCCCACAAAAAAAAAAAAAAAAAAAAAACTTGAATTTTCAACAGGTGGACACAACATTTTCATAATTATCTACGTAATCTATCTTGATTGATGCATAACAAAAGTAATGTCAAAAGTCATAGCAAAATCATATGAAAGTGATGTTTTGCTAGTTACAAATTTATCATTTTAACAAGTTACGAAAAATATTATGAACAAAATTAATCCCTAACATTTCTCATTTTATTTCATAGGACTAGGACTAACCTGCTATAAACTACATGGATGTAAATAAGTACCATGAGCTTTTGTAATAGAAATATTTGTTCATGGGAAAATCATAATTAAAGCTTATCACAAACATTCCTCTCTGATATACTGAAAAACTAAAATTAATAACAAGAGCCTGAGGGTAATATTGATTGAAATTATTGGCATACTCATTTCTTCTCCTCTTTCTTTTCTTCTTTCTTCTCCTCTTTCTTCTCTTCTTTCTTCTCCTCTTTCTTTTCTTCCTTCTTTTCTTCTTTAGCTGGTCCAACTGATACTATGTCCACTTTTCCTACTTTCTTCAACTTCTTCACAATTGCCACTGCATCCATTGATCCTACAACTGTTAACTTCTGATCCTTCAGATCTGCTGCTATTGAATCTATCCCTGTTGATCAAAATACAAGGAATTCAATCAATATAATATTGCCAAAGAAAAATAAATAAAACATGTCAGTAATCATACTGTACGTACTATATTCTTTTCTATTTAAAATGAGAGTATTAGATTCAAGACTAATATTTTACTTTTTCCAGCTTGTGAAATCAGATATTCTTATTCTCAAAAAAAAAAAAAAAAGTAAAAAAAACCCATTGAATTATATTATGTCTTTAAAAAAAGTGACCAAAAAACTTTTTTAAGGTTTTGCACAAGAACTTTTTTATTAGTATGTGGAAAACTGTTAGAGAAAACATAGATATAAGATTAAAAACCATATATATCAGCTGCAGCTTCTATTGCTTTCTGCTTTGTTTTCTCATCGGTCATGGTCAAGACCTTCAAGATCACCTTCTGCGCCAGCAAATTCCAATTTTCAAAGAGAAAAAAAAGAGTAAGGAATTAGAGAAAACTAAAAGAGGGTTACCATTATAGTCTATACATATCAAATACATATAACAAAGAAAGAAAACACAGTACCTGAGCCATTTGGAGAGGAAGGAAGTTAATGTGGACACAAAGAGAAGAGAATGAAGGTTGTAACTAGTCCAATTATGGCGTTTTAGAAAAAAACAGAGAGAGAAGAATGAGGTTGCGTGTTTGAGTATAGGCTGTGTGTGCGAGTCACATCCACCAGATGGATCCTCTTAATGGAATTTCTGGCCGCATGGAACAAGCTTTGGTAGCCATATATATATGAAAAATGTTTCACATGGTGGTGGTGTATTTTTTAAATAAAAAAAAATCAATACTAATGGGTGATTTTCTTTTTCTATTTTTTATTCTTTAATTTTTAAACAAGAAGTTGATCACAAACGGCTGGAATAGTTAAAGGCATGTCATGATTACATTAGTAGTATGGTCAAACTTCTAAGAATGTGCTTGAAATTGTCATCAATTTCTATTTGAATTTAGTTCTTTTTTTTATTAGTTTTTTCTTGGTACGAAAAAAAAAAATATCTTGGTTACTTTTTGGTTTTTTGATTGTGTGAATGAAAAGTCTATTTGTTGCTTATTAAGAAATAGGATTTGTAGAAAAATTTGGTGTTTTTAACCAAAGTCATCCCACAAGGGTGAGAAATGAGTTTTGTTAGTACAGTGGATTCAATCAGGTTTTGATTATAGTGGATTTGATATTCCTCTTTCATAAAGGTGCTTATTAGATTGTTGATCCATGTAAATTCTTGTCACTATTATATGCGTTAATTTTTTTCCTTATTAGTTTGAATTTGGTGGTGTATTACATAACAAGCTGTATTAGTAGTGGTGTTTATATCACCGCACACTTTTGATGCAATAGTCACTTTACAAGTATAAGTGTTTGTGGGTGTGGAGAGTAAGGACCATGGTTCAAATTTTCAGGAAGGAGTTTCACACATATATACATTTAGATTAAGTTAGAGTAGAATTTCTATGTTGTGTTATTTAAAAAAGAAAAAAAGAAAAAGAAAAAAAAAAAGTAGTGGTACTCATAAGTTGGTTGGATTATAGTTGAGGTAAACTTGTCACTTGGCCTGATCAGGATCGGGTTCAATAATTAACACTTGATGTCGACTAATATGATAACAAAAAATTAGCCCACGTATTTATCAGGTGTCGATGATCATTGAATGGACTAATTGCTCCAGCAATATCGATCTCAAACAATGAATGAACCACCTATATGCTTCGATTCGAGCACAAATGAGCGAGATTGATCAAGGTGAAAGATGACATAATAGAACTCAACCAAATTTGAGCACAAAAACTTGATCAAATTTTACAGTAGTCACTAGAAAATAAGCAATGTCAATGACATAAAAACGGGTTTGATGAGAGAGAGAGAGAGTAGATAAGGGAGTTTGGGAGGATGCATATCAAGAGTAGGAAAAATACTAGAGCTACTACAATTTTTACTATAAAAAGCTTATAAAAAAGCATATAAATGGGCGAGTCAAGAATATAACTATTGTCATTCAATCAATATAATAAATGAATGTTTATTTTTTGGTAAATAAATGAATGTTTAAACTTTAAATTACTTTCTTGTGATTGGTTATGTAGTAAAATTTGTAGTATTTATAGCATCACTTGTCAAGTTAAATTATTTAGCTTCAAATCCACCAACTCAAACATCCTCGTTGGGTTAGAGATTTTCAGTATTGTTGTTTAAGTGTTGTGGAAATACGTATGGGTTAAAAAGTGTTGTGAAAATATGTGTAAGAGTGTTTAAACACTGAAAACTATTGTTTAAACAATCCTACCAAACACCCACCAACCATTAGAACATTGGAATTCACACTTTAGATTCAAATCTAATTGACCATTAGGCGAAACCACCCAAAATCAATCAGATCGTGCGGTTTTGACAAATGGGTTGGGTTTTTGTCTTTTTGAGCACCTAGGTGTTAAGAGTATTTGCTACCTTAACAAAAAGGAAGAAAGGACGTTACAGAAGATGAAGAAAATCATATTGCATAGTATATGTCAGTACGTGTGCGTTTGGACATGGATTAAAATTATAAATTATTTCACTATTCAGTTTATTTTTACTACTATTCATAAGCCCCATTACACTTTTTGGCACTATTCATTAGCCCCACTGTACTATTTCAATTAATTTTTACTTTTATCTACAGTACTTTCAGCAATAAGTTTTTAGTTTCAGCAAAATAAGCGGTATCCAAACAGATCCTAAGAGTGCGTTTGGATACTACTTACTTGCTTAAAACTTATTGCTTAAAACGCTATAACAAAATAAATTTTAAAGGTGTGAATAGTGCTGTGGGACCCAAATTTACCTAAAAATCCTCGTTTTGCTAAATTTGGTGGTTCGAGAACAGTACTCATGGGACCCACTAAAAAAAGGCAAAACACCCAATCCAAATGCACGCTACGAACCCAGAGGGTTGACCGAGTTGGTTGGGCACTCAGTCTCAAGGTGCTTGTGCCTCCAACTGATCAAATTTATCTTAATTTTTAAAATCTTTTTATGGATTGGTAGAGAAATCTCTAATCCTAACAAGAATAAGTCCCTCCAATGTTTTTATTTTTATTTTTGTAATATATGATTTACAACTCTATAATAGAAATTCTTTGGAGTACATAATAAAAAGTTGTTAATAAACCATAAATATATTTATGACAATTATACATTTATACCAAATGAAACATTATCGATAGCTAGTATAGTGGATCAAAGCTGTAAACCTTTTTTCTTTCTCCCATTCCAAATTTTCCAACCTATCAAAAATTTTCCCTTACAATTGAATGAAAGTCGAGCGATGTCAATTGTACTATTTTTTTTTTGGGTTAAACGACGATATCATTAAAACTAAGCAACTACATCAAGATCAGTACAAAGTCTGTTGAAATATACTCCATTACAGTCATCCTCCAAAGCCTTAAACAAGTCCACAGGCGGACTGGAAAACAAAATGAAATCTGACTCTTGCTCAGCACCTATTCTAGCTAGCATATCAGCACACCGGTTGGCCTGGCGGCAGCAGTGCTTGAACTGAATTTGCTGGAATCTGGACGCCAATTGCCTGCAATCATCCAAGACGGGGGAGATGTCAATTGTACTATAGACTATGGAGTATTTGATTTTATTTATTTGTTCCCGTGAATAACAATATGACATCAGAGTTATCGATTTGAGTTGGAATTTTTGGACTTAATCATCTAGAACTTTCAATGGCTTCAAACGAAAGTTGGTGGTCAAGTTGGCCAACCCATCCATTGGCTACGGTGGCTTTTTGATGATTTATTCCAGATCCTTTTTATTCAAAAAGTTGTAAAGGAAGACTTTCTTCCTCTTAACTCTTAAGTTATTGTAGTACAAATAATTAAAGCAATGCAAGATTTGAATAGCACCACCATCACGTTCATCTACAAGAGAACCATAGCATGACCTTTTACATAGTAAAATTTGGTCAATAATTTGGCCATTATCATTACAATAATGGTTCCATGGACTCACCAATATGTGAATTTCACATGCGGTAAGAGTGTGGATTCATGTTAAAAGTCTTGTAACTCAATTGGTTGTCACTTCTTAATGTGTCCATAACATTCAGAATTTAAATCTTTCTCTCTCTTTCTCTCCTGCTGTAGCTATCAAATTCCAAAAAAAAATTCTAACGATAAATGCGGCCTATACAACAACTGTCCTATGAATAGGGAGGCATGCAGTGCACGGTACAATAGAAAAGTAAGGCAACGTCAAAGAATAAAAGAATAATTAGTTGGTTTGGGGGCATTAATAATGATGGTGGGTGGAAATGTGAATGCCAAATTTGAGTTCTTCCTCTAATATTGTATCACTTACAATTTAATGGTTTCAAATAACTAATACTATTCAATTAGGTTTTTTTTTTTTTTTTTTTTCCTAAGTATCTCTACTTGTCATCAATGTAGAGGGTCTTCTTTACTCAAAAAAAAAAAAAAAAAAAATGTAGAGGGTCTTCTCAGAAATTAGGCAAAGCAGATTGAGATAAAAAAAAGAGTCCTAGGAAGGTGCTACCTGTCCCAATATGTCTGGCACACTATGTAGTATTGAAAATGTACCCTGAATACTCCAAAGTGAACATTGCTTTGCTGATTCCTGTTGTTTTATTTTTTGGAAATATTCTAGACTTGATATTTTATTCATCACTTCTTACACAAACAGCATAAGAGAAAGAATACAATCTATGTTCCATGATGAGAACATTTTGACAAAATATACAGCAGATAGATATTAGCCTATTACCATCATCTCTTGCACTTTCTGCCCCACAATCAGAAAAAGAGGGCCATTTCGAAGTGCCTTTTGGTCATGTCTCGTAAGTCCACATGTTTGTTGTGCCATAGCAACCTAGTAAATGACAATATGATGATGTTTCTCAAAAAAACTAAAAAAAAAAAAAAAAAAAATTAATGACTTATGACAGCATAATTTGCAATAACAAAAAAAATTTTAGTCTCAAATTTTTTGGGGTTGGATATGGATCCTCAACAAGATTAGTTAGGGTTTGTCACATGTATTTTTTTCCTACATTATAATCTATTTGAAGTCATAACCTCTATTACTTTCTTAATTAAGATGGTTTTTTTTTCTTTTTCTTTATAGAATCAATTAATGTGTCTTTTTTAACTACTTATGCTAATACTATTTTTGGTTTTCCTTTGCCTTTTCCGTTTCCTTAACTTAAATCAACTCACCATTCATTTCTTGATATTGTTTTCTTCCGAAAAAAAATAGATCCTATTAACTTTAATACTTTATTGTATATGCGTAAATATGTTTATGATTGTGTACATTTTATTTCATTCTTCCAAAATAAAATCTTTGGGTTAGGGAAATGTGGTGTCTTGTATGGCTGTTAGTGATGAATGTAAACTGAAGTTCTTGGAGCTAATAGCAAAGAGGAACTGCAGGTTTATTATTTTCAAGATTGAGAATCAAGAAGTGGTGGTAGAGAAACTTGGAATTTCATTTTCCTACACAGGATATCAATTGACTTCAGTCACATCTTTTGAATACTAAATTATACCAAAACAGTATATTAAATTAACAATAAAAGATAAAATTACCACTTCTGAAAGCACTGTTACATTGGTATCATTTGAAATGCACTTCCCCTGAAAATGAAAATGATTCCATAATTTGAGTTAGGAATAAAGAAGAAGCAAAGACACTAGTTAACAAGTTCAATCTTTCACAAAATAATAAATTCAAAAAAAAAAAAGTTCCAAAAAACCTTACCTCTTCCTGCAACAAAGCCTATTAGGCTTCTTTACAAACATGAAAAACCATCTTTTATCTAGGTACCTGAGCCTCATAATTTTCCAAATCTCTTATAGTACAATTAAGAAAGTATTATTTTCGTCCCCTAACAAACACCTATTAGGTACATTTCCTAGAAAGTGAATTAAGATAAGTTGCAGGTTTCTAATCTTTGCACAAAATATGATCTGGCCAAAATCATGATTAATTGATATTTAGTACAAAGCAAAATATTGGATACCTTCTCAAATGAGGTCTGATGAATTGCTTCATCAAATAGTTTCCTTCAAATGAAAAAATAAACAAATGTTTCAATTGGGTATTTGTATACACTTGAAATTCAAGCTTGAAATGTCTACTTTCTAAAAAATTAGACTGCGTCAAGGAATTCCTTACCGTTCAAAAGTTATTGTCAAAACGGTGACCAAAGATCAATTTTCAACACATTTTCAAAGCGATTTAGTCTCGTGAATAACTAGCCACTAACGTATTTTTTACAAAAAATTTGATTTTGTGTGGATTGGTCTCGAGGTACAGGAATAATATTTTCAAACCAAATTCATCAATGGAACGTTAGACTTCCATTTTTTCGCCCTTCTATCGACACGTAGTTGGAATTGGAATTTTGGGTCACTCGATCGGTCATATTCAAACGACAATAAATCTCTTGATTTGAGTCGAAAAAATTCAAAATTTATATTCACATTCAAGCTCGAAATGTCTACTTTCTAAAACATTTAGACCGCGTCTAAGAATTCCTTACCATTCAAAAGTTATTGTCAAAACGATGACCAAAGGTCACTTTTTAACACATTTTCAAAGCGATTAAGTCTCGTTAATAACTTGCTAGGGTGGGCTTCTTACTATAGATAACCTTGTTAAGAAGAAGTTACCTCTTATGAATTGGTGCTGCCTTTGTTGATGTGAAGAGGAAACTGTGGATCACTTATTGATCCATTGTAAGTATGCTTATACTTTGTGGAGTAAAGTCCTTAGTTTGTTTGGGGTTCAGTAGGTGATGCCGAAGAATATTGTTTCTCTTCTTACTGCATGGTGGAATTGGTTGGGGAGTCACACTTCAAAAGTGTGGAATATGGTTCCAGCTTGTATTATGTGGTTAATTTGGAAGGAGCGCAATGCCTATACTTTTGAGGAAATTGAGAGACTTGTAGATTGTGCGAAGTCTTTGCTACTCAGGACTTTGTTTGAGTGGTCCTGGATTTAGGGGTTTACGCATTGTCATTCTTTGTTTGACTTCCTTAATTCTGTTAGTCTTTCTTTTTGATTGGTTTGTATTCTTTTCAATGCAGTGAGTTTACTATCGTAAATTCATTGTGCTTTTATTATCAATAAAGCTATTATTACCTATCAAAAAAATTATTTTTTACCCAAAATTTGATTTTGTGTTGGTTGATCTCGCGATATAGGAAAAATATTTTAAAACCAAATTCATCAATGGAACATTAGACTTCCATTTTTTTTGTCCTTCTATTGGCACATAGTCGGAATCCGAATTTCGGGGCACTCGATGGGCCATATTCAAACAACAATAAATCTCTTGATTTGAGTCAAAAAATTCAAAATTTGTGTTCAAATTCAAGCTCAAAATGTCTACTTTCTAAAACATTCAGACCGCATTTAAGAATTCCTTATCGTTCAAAAGTTATTGTCAAAACGGTGACCAAAGGTCATTTTTAACATATTTTCAAAGCAATTAAGTCTTGTGAATAACTATCCACCAACGTATTTTTTACTCAAAATTTGATTTTGTGTTGGTTGATCTCGCAATATAAGAAAAATATTTTAAAACCAAATTCGTCAATGGAACGTTAGAGTTCCATTTTTTTGTCACTCTATCGGCACATAGTTGGAATCCGAATTTCAGGTCACTCGATGGGCCATATTCAAGTGACAATTAATCTCTTGATTTGAGTCTCGTGAATAACTTGACACCAATGTATTTTTACCCAAAATTTGATTTTGTGCTGGTTGATCTGGCGATATAGGAAAATATCTTAAAACCAAATTCGTCAACAGAACGTTAGACTTCCATTTTTTCACCCTTCTATCGACACATAGTTGGAATCCGAATTTTGGGTCACTCGCCATATTCAAACGACAATAAATATCTTGATTTGAGTTGAAAAAAAATCAAAATTTGTGTTCAAATTCATGCTCGGAATGTCTACTTTCTAAAACATTAGACCGCGTCTGAGAATTCCTTACCGTTCAAAAGTTATTGTCAAAACGGTGACCAAAGGTCACTTTTTAACACATTTTCAAAGCGATTAAGTCTTGTGAATAACTAGCCAACAACGTATTTTTTACCCAAAATTTGATTTTTTGTTGGTTGATCTCGCGATATAGGAAAAATATTTTAAAACCAAATTCATCAACGAAACATTAGACTTCCATTTTTTTGCCATTCTATCGGCACATAGTTGGAATCCAAATTTCAGGTCACTCGATGGAACATATTCAAACGACAATAAATCTCTTGATTTGAGTCGTAAAAATTCAGAATTTCTGTTCAAATTCAAGCTTGGAATGTCTACTTTCTAAAATATTAAGACTGCATCTAAGAATTCCTTACCGTTAAAAAGTTTGTATACATACGCATGCCCTAGGTTTTCTGAGGCATTTCTTTTCCAAAAATAAAAAATAAAGTTTATTTGGACCAAAAATATGTTATATTTTTCATAAACATTTTCCTCAAGTCAATTTTCATCTGATCGGGCCCTAAAGTAACCTTGGGCTTTAGAATTCTTACATCATTGGGGAACGGAGGCTCGAGTCGTAAGTGGTACAAAATACGGTATCTACAAGTACTTTTATATTACATTTAATAGATAAAATTCCATTTTTTACTGTTACTTATACATATCGTAATACATTTTACACCATACTCTATTAGCTGTGTTATATGAGTGATGCCACAAATGATGCCATCAACAATTTATCATGTGAAGAAGATGCCGGTTCTGTTAAATTACAAACACTAGATGATGCAAGTGATGTACAACTCATCTAAATTTGCAACTATGAAGAAAAAAAAAAAAAAAAAAAAAAAAAACACTATTCGTTAACTATTGCAAACCCCCAAAAGAGGAAAAGGAAACAAAGGATCCTTTAAGCTGTTTAAATTTGTATTACAAAACAGTTTAACGTTTCTTGCAATAATGTAATCCCTATTAGAAAGTGTTTTGATGCTATTTCCTTTTCTTTTATGTACAGAGAAGGCAATGTTCCAGCTCATTTTTTAGCTCAATGGGCGGCTTTTGTTAATTGGGTAGGGCCAGTTCCCATCTCTAAGGTCCCTCTCCTAGTTTTTGAGGCTGAGAGATGGTTCCAGGCCCTCCCTTCTTTTGTACTCTGATATTCATAAATAAAATTTTTATTCAAAAAAAAAAAAAAAAAAAAAAGAAGAAGAAGAAGAAGCAAATCTTACAAAATAATGGACGATGGCATAGTTGGTGTTATGTTTATAATTAAATTTTGAATGGTGTTCGACATAAAGGCATATACTTTATTACTTTATTACCTTCAGCCACTTCCTCTCCCTCCCTCTTTCATGTTGTTTTGTCTTTTTCTTCCTCAACCTTTTTGAAACCACTTTTTTTTTTAGTCCCTTCAATTGTTCACATTCCATCGATTGTGTACTCTCCTAGACAACCACAAAGGTAGTTGTTTTTATGTCTTATATTGCTTAATATTTGTATCTATATTTTTATTGATTATGTTGTTTGTCTTTTTGATTTGGGTCCATATATTCTTGTAAATATTGAGACCATGCATACCATTTTGAAGTTTATTTGTTATGTTGGTATGTTATTATTTTGAATCCTTAATGTGGCTTTGGGAATGTTAAGACTTTGGGTTTGTTAATTCAATTTTCCTCAATTGTAAGGCAACAACCTACTGTTTTTTCTTTTTCTTTTTCCTTTTTTTATGGAGACAAGGTCTATTAGAGATGATATATCTCTTTTTTATTGACCCTATGTTTGTGTTGGAATTGAGAATATTCAATAAAATCTACCTTTAATTTTTTGTGTACATTAGTTATATTTTAAGATTATGCAATAATAAATTGTAGATTGTCATAATTTTTTTTAAAAATAACATTGTTAATACCAACCCACACATCCCGCCTAATCCGCTGAATTTCGACTTTGGTGGGTCAGTGGCAAATTGGAATATTCCCAACCCGCTGGTGGCAGATTGGATAGAAATATTAGCTTTTACCTACCCAATCCGACCTGCACATACCCCTAGTTGGTTTAGTAAGTAAAGGGTTTCAATGTTGATTAGCTTCTTATTTATGTTTTTTACTTAATAAGATTTTGTGAAATTTTTGGTGTTTTGACTTAAAATTTCAATTTAGGACCATTGAGTATTTAGGTTCAAAAAAGTGATTCAACAACTGCAACTCCTATTTCTCCTCATCTCAAACTGGACATGGCATTGGCCTTTTTTTGAAGCCACCAATTATGCAGGTTTGGGCATTATTTTTATAGATAGTCATGGTTCTCCTATTATCGTCCATACTCAATTAATTCCTTGCCAAGGAAACCCATTGTGGATGGCTGCCACGCTCTATTGAGAGCATTACACTCTTGTCACGAACTGTGGATCACGAAATTGATTGCGGAGTTTGCCAACTCATAGTTTATGGCATTAATTGAGTTGCAAGAACCATGCTTGAAGGAGATTTCGAATGGGTTAGAATAGATCCATGTTTTTTGAGAAATAGACAAGACAGTGATAAGTAAGCGTACGAGTTGGCTAATAATGTTACGGAGTTAAGGAACCCTCAGCTTGTATTAAGAGAGTCATCTTTTCTCCTCTCTATTATACCCTTGGAACCTTATCAATAAAGTTCTATCACTTTTGAATTTTTTTTTAAAAAAAAATTAAAAAAGAGAGACACTTTTTAGGATGTTTCATATATATTTCATTTTTGGAATTTAGCAACTAGTTTAACCAGAAGACGAAGTTCTACCAATGTCTTGCTGTCACTCAATCTTTCCATTTCCGTAAGAACACATCATTCCCACCTTCTTTAATGAATGTAGTATTCCACAAAATTTATTTTTTTAAGTAGTGTTCCACAATCAGAACCTCATTATGAGGTATTTGTTCATTAATCAATTATTAATGCAACTTAACCATATATAACCACAGGCAGAGTTTGCCTACAACCTAGTTTGGAGGAAGTTCCTCCAAACTGCTGTGGCACATTAGGAAATTGACAAGGGTCCTAATCATGTGTGATGCATATGACCAACTCAACCAAACTTAATCACAATTAAACTATTTTCTCTCCAAGCCAAACCGGTTTAAGCCGATGAGTGAAGATAAAATAGTTTAACTATGGTTAAGCTGTAAGTTGGCCAGGACACTTGTCAACTTCGCAGTTCAGAGAAACTTCCTCCAAACTAGGTTGTCGGCAAACTTTGTCCTATAACCACCCCCCTCACTCCCTCCCCAAACGAATTATTTAACTTTAATAAATTAATGTTTGCAGTAAAAATCTTGAAATAGAAAATGCTTAAAAATCGATAGCTAGCACATTGTACACTTCTGCAGCTTGTTCCTCCAACAGCGTGCAAAAATTTGCGACTGACCGACTGACTGAATTGTTAAAACCTCTAAAACCATTGTGATTTAGATTTAAAAAAATGCAAAGCAACTTCCTCTGATATAAGGGTATCCAACCCTTCCACCAACTCCTCTAGCAAAGATAATTATACATATGCACTGTGTATTATTTAATACAGGTAATACGAATTATGCGCAGGCAAAACAGCAGATAAAGGGCCAACCTTATGAGAGCCGCTGCCCTGACCTGCCTCACCTTCCAATACAGTATCAGCAAACCGATAAAGATCCGAGGTTGTACTCCTATCAGTCACATCCACAGATCTTGGGGAATTTGGCAGACCAGGAAAACCTTCTAAAGATGCAGGTTGCCCAACAAAGCCCTGCCCAATTGATCTCTCTCGAAATGTTGCATCTCCAATTCCATGACCATGCCATCCATATGCTGGACCAATTACCGTTGCGCCAAGAACATTTTTAGGCAAGAACCCTGCACCAGATCCATGTGGTATAAATGAAGCAGTAGGATAATTACTGACATGACCAGATTGTTCACCATCTAGTAAGTTTACTGGCATCAACCCATCATATGAGCTCTTGCTTTCCACTTGTGTAATAACTCTTTGTTCTTGCATGCCACCAACTGGAGGAGACATCAGGGGTGGTGCTCTGGCAGTAAAAAACAACCGCTTCATTCCTTGACTCTTCATTTGATTTGAGGACTGAATTTCATCTGCTTTTCTTTTCCGCATTACCTTATCTTCAATTTTATTGTCAAGATCAGAAATTTCTTTCTCCAAGTTGATTATATTTTCTTTAATTCTCCATCCAGGAAGAAGCTTTGTGGGATCAATCTTGTGATCTTCCAAACACCTTATCACAGATTTCAGAGCAGCTAATTGTTTTTCATTCGCTTCTTTCTGTACAAGACATCACACCACTTGTTTAACACATGGATGCATGATAAATAGTGATAACAATAACAAGGATGATTAGAAGCTGAACAATATAGCGTACCAGTACCATAGAACCATGTGCTACTGCTCTTGTCCTCTTCCATGCTTCTTTAGACTTGCGTAAAAATGATGTCAAAATTGTCTGAGGATGAAATTTTTCCTCAACCCCAAAAGTATAAGCAACATCAACAGCTTCAACACTCCTGCCATTTTTCATCATTTCCTCTATAATATCTGTGACAGGTAGAAGATTACATCAGAAAGACTTGACCATTACAGAAAATGAGCAAGCAATATTATCTACATATGCCAAGAGGAATATATATATATATATATATATATATATATATATATAAAATGTTGGACACCATAAAGCAATGCAAGAGCTCCATTTTTGTAGCTATGTTCAGAATAGTTATCATGAGCCTTTACACCTCGAAATAGAAGATGCCAATGAATAATTAAATCAGGAATCATGTCCACCAAATTAGTTGCCATAGTTAAGTACCATTTATATTCAGTGCTCATAATTTCAGAGCTAAGATTAGGTTCAAGTCATTCATAACAATGGATAAGAAAAATGTGATGCAGGGATTCTAAGGGGGCTGCTGTTTAGGCTTAGAATTGATTAAGGGAAATGAGCATTGCTTAGAACAAGGAACAAGGAACAAGGTGTGACAAAACCTTCTTAAGAGAAATCCATCTCTTGCATTCAAATTTTTTTATATATATAAATAGTAATTGCATTCAAAATTAATCACAAACTAACTACAATCTAGTATTTATACTAGTTGTTTGGCATTAGCATCCTTCTAGATGCTTGACAAGTGTCTAAATCCTATTGGCTAATGCTTAAGCAATCATCTAACTAACTAGTTACAAGAGGATTTGGATGCAACAACATGAAATGCCCAGCATCAAAATGAAAGCTAGAATGACAAACAGATTCCAAATTCTCATTATAAAGAAATACAAGACATCCCAAGTAACAAAACTTAAGAATTAATAATTCAATACCAAAATTTTCAAATCCCCCTCCCCCAACTATTGAAAAGCTTCAGGTCCCTAAACCATCATTATCAGATGATTATGACCAATGTTGCTAACCTAACAGAACTCTCCTATTGACATGGGACCGGGAATACAAGGTAACACTAGCAGAGGTTGTACACTCATACAATAAGACTACTACAACGGAGATAATACATTTTATTTTTTTATAATTAACAATGGAGATGATACCTCCCCTAACAATGAGATAGGAGAGTAGAAGATGTATTGTTATCTTCCATGAGCCAGGCACCAAACAATTTTTTTCCGCTTGACTTGAGCCATTAAATATATATATATATATATATAGTGCATTTTTCTACCACCCTTGAAACAAACTGCCATAAGGTGGTTCATGTAGTCTCTACTAGCTAGAAATAATCCAATATTGCGCATAACTTAACTTGCAGAAAAAGAAAAAACCAATCCTTTGTGGCCAATAGTATCAAATTAATTCAGCTCAGTTTCAAAATATTTGACAAAGTTTGGATTTTGCAGAAAGTATACAACAAAAGTTGGGATTTTTTACACGGTAAACAAGGTTTTAACAAAGAAATGTGCGCTATAAAAACCGTGCTAAGAGCCTTGCAAATTGTAACTCTAACTCAACTCTCCCCCAACTAAAAAAGAATAAAAAACATTAAAATTGATTTATAGGAAGCATGAGAAGGCAGAGAATAGAACCTGGAATCCTGGCAAGAAGAAGGGGAGAGCGGCGAAGAGCAGTGGAGATATTTTGGGTAGTCAAGAGGATTAGATCCCGGAGATCTTGATTAGAAAAGCGAGAAGGGATACCAAAAGAAGCAATAAAGAGAAGCAAACCCCTGGCATCAATGGGAGTGGCCCGGGAGAGACCGCCCTCAGTGACAAGCCTTTTTCTCCAGGCGAGAGCGGCGGAGTGGGCTTCATCCTTTTCCTTTTCATTGAGTGATTCACAATCACAATCTGAATCAGAGAGGAGGAAAAATTCTAAAATGAGAAGGGAAGCTTGCCTAGCTGGAATCATGGGAGAGTTCTTAGTGTAGGCTTTGCTTCCCTGAAGGTAAAAGCGTCCAATGCAGTCCAATACAAGTTTCGCCGGTTTAGGGGCAAACTTGAGAGCTGCAGGGACTTCTTCGCGGAGTTTGGCTTCGTCCGACATATTTGAAACTATATATTTACGAAGGCTGCGGCTGCACATCATCTCACATAGGTATTCAACTTCAGATTTGGTACCCCGAGAAGAAGGGACTTCTTCTAATTCTTCTTCTTCTTCCGTAATTGTTTCTTCGACCACCACCAGATTGGTGTTTTCGATGAGAAGCAATTGTTTCGACCTAGACTCAATGGTGTTTTCGATGAATTCCAGATGCTTTTGCAATTCATCCAACCTCCGCGTGAATGAATGAATAGCAATGGACAGGCCGTCCAGTTCAACCACCGATTTCATAAATTCAGACTTTTGCTTTTGCGATTCATCCAACGATTCTCCTGCTTCTTCCTTCACTAAAACTGCCTTTTCTTCTTCTGGTTTCATTTCTGATATTATTGATGCTGCTAAAGATTCTTCTGAATCGTCTTCCTCCTCCTTCACGCCCGCCGCAACATCAGCTTTCATGGCCATCCCCAAATTGCCAAACCCAGTAAACGGCTTCTCTTCTCTTTACTATGTTTCAGTTTCACCCTTATATTAATATTTTAATAATATATACTCGTAAATTGAAATAAACAAAAAATAGAATAAATAACAATTTTTATATATCAGTTTCAAAAAAACAATTTTTATATATCATTATTATTATTATTATTATTTTGTAATTTAGTCCCCAAATTTTACATTTGTTATTAACATTGATCCTTGACCCTTTTTGTCACCTTGGGCTTTGATTGACTTGGCCTTCAAACCTGGATTTGTGAGAGTGAGTCGAGTCCAAAATTCCCTCGTTGGTAGGTCCTCCAACAAGGTTACCATTTTGTCCCTTAAAGAAAGTACGATTTTTATTAGTAAACAACTAAGCTCATCACATGGTTTTGTGCTGACAATGAGGTTTTTTTTTGGGTTCAGTGTCATAATTCTTTATAAATAACAAAATACAATTTATAAACATACATATTCTTAAAACACTAATAGGAGAATAGATTGATAGAAAAAGTCATGAACGGTAAAGTTTTAGGCCCCTCTACCAACAGAAAAATGGTATCATCAACTACAAAAATATTGATATTCTTCCAGTTGAATTTGGGCTTGAATTGATCTTATTTTTTTAGTGCAATGAAGCGAGAGAAGTGAGAAAAAACCCAAGTGTGGCAACTGGCAACTGATCATGGATTCATGATTTTTTTTTTCCTGATGGAATCATGGTTTTATGATTATGTGGGTTGGTTGTTTTTTATTTTTGAATGTTTGAACAAATGTTACTAATTCAAATAGTCATCTCTTAGAACTTGTGATTGGGATAATTTTTTAGAAAAAGAAAAATTAGGATATGTGATAGTGCCTAAATTTAAGGAATATATATGAGAAGTTATAGTAATGGTTTTATAGTAGGGGTTTTTTTTTTTTTTTTTTTTTCCTTCAAATTCAAAATAAAGAAAATGAGATTTGAGAAGGGAAAAAAAAACAAAAACATAAGAGTAGGGATTCAGTGACCGAAAATTCAAAAAAAAAAAAAAACAAACAAACAAACGAACAAACAAAAAAACCAAAAGCGTGAGGTAGGGATTAAGGAAACTAGAAATTCAAAACGAGAGAGAGAGAGAGAGTTGTTTTAAAGATATGGATTGGTGGAAGAGTAGTCCTACTTTGTAGGCAAAGTTTTAGGTGGTGTTAGAAATGTATTTTTACCAAGTTATCCTCAAGATTTGTCATGCTTAAACTTGAGTGTAGAGGTATTTTTAAAACACATAAAAGTCCAGTTCAAAAAAAGGAATTTTATGAGAGAATTTTTTGACATTATTGATCATATCCCTAAAACATTTGTAAGAGAAACTATTAGTTCCTAAATGGGGTCTTTTTGACCTTCAAAAAAGTTCAAATCATAAAGGGAAATCCTGTTATAGATAGTATAGATAATCAAGACTAAGCTAATCAAGGAAAATTTCATAAAAGACTCATAGAAAAATTTTGGTAACAAATTTAGAAGAGAGACAGAATTCTCCACATGTTATCAAAGACCCAAGAAACTTGTTCACCCATGTTGTATTTGGCACAAAAATATTGTGTTTTGTGGAACAATAGTAATGAAGTGGTTGAACTAGTATAAGAAAATTGATTGACAAAGAAGGTATTTGAGATTCTTAGCTTAGGGGCAACTTTTCTCAAGCCAAAGATAATATAAGCCTTGCAAATCTCAATTTAGTCCGAAAAGAATTATATATAAATATATATATTTATATATATATATATATATATACACACACTCCTCCATGAGAGACGAGTTACATATGCTCACCATTACACCATATATCTTTTGAGAAGTATTACGTTCACAACATTTTCATAATACTTTCATAACAAATTATAGGTGATAAGTTGTTATTAATTTGAATTTGAATTTACAATTTAAATTATTTTTTTTCCCACCTGTAATAGCCAATAACAATTTATCACTTAAAATTTGTTGTGAAAGTGTTATGAAAATGTTGTGAACATAACATTTCTTATACCGTTCATGCTTGATATTCTCAATTCTTGTAGGATTCTAGGGAAATTAAAGCATGACAAAAAAAAAGGATCGGTTTTTCTTTGGCCATCCAAGAACACAAATATAAGATGAAAAATAATATAAATGACATACTATTACATTGATAAGCTTCGAGCCAAACAAAAAGACAGCATTAAACCTCTCCATCTCTCAAAAAATAGTAAAACATCAATTAGATAAGACCAAAAAAAGGAGGGAGAGAAAAAAAAAAAAAGAGAAGCATGTTCACATGATTGTACAAGCATGCGGATTGTCATCGCTAAAGAGTGAAGCAATGGCTTCATCGGATGCGACGGCGACTGAATAAACAGCAGGGGTTTGGAAGAAAGTGTGTACGCCTGTGGTAGCTTCATTTTTGTATGTGTCATAATAATGGTTAACAATGTAAGTTGGGTATTTGTAAAATGAAGCAAAATGAGAGTATCCAGGGAATGGCCATGGCTCCACTGCTTTCCCAGCTCGCTTGATCGCTTTAAGAACCTTCTTTTCCTCCAAGGCATAACCTCTCACTGTAATCTTTTGTGTCTCCATTTCTACTTCTACATCTTCTACTCCTGAGAGCCATGAATCAAAGTTAAAATTACATGAAAGTTAACTTTGAAAGCTTTGCCTTATAATTGAACACTTATTATTTCTTAAATTGTGCCCTCAAATCACTCTTTGTAATAAAACCCATAAAAGTGGTGGTCCAATTAGTCAACTTAAAAAGGTTGTAAGAAAAATTGTATCCTTAATACTTTATTCAAAGAATATATTAACAGGAGCTCGATTGCACTCGTTAAAAATAAATTAAATAGAGCCTGTTATTGAGAAGTAATAAAAGTTAACAAACAAATATCCCTTTAATTGAAAGTTGTTTGACTACCTTAAAAAAAGCTAGTCGATTACAATAAAAAACCCAACCTTAACTTTGACACTCCTATTAATGGTATAAAGGTACCTTTGAGCTTGAAGAGAGCTTTCTTCAACTTAGTAGCACATCCCTCACAGTCAAGGTTCGGAACTCTCACCTCCACCATCTGCAAAACCAACATTGCCAAATTGTCACTTCCACATTGTGTGTGTGTGTGAAAGAGAAAGAGAGAGAGAAGACACAGAGAGAGAGAGAGAGAGACTCACTGCAGACATAGTTTTCTTAGCTTCAGAATGCAAAGAAACTGTGATGTAAAATTTGTTAGGAATCTCAAGATTGTTCTATCTTTAGTGAAGGAAACAATTAGAGCTGAGAAGTCTCTGAAGTCTTTATGTTATGTCGGGTTATAACTTGAGACTCTGGCTTAATTGAAGTGCTTATTGAAACTGCTTATAGCTAATAAAGAGAGAGGAGAGAGCCTTGGGTTTTGAAAATGGAAAACAATGCAAAGAGCATTCACGCGTGGAATGGAAAAGTGTGACTTTTAACATATTTTTGCCCACTCCAAAGCCTGGTCCTCTTTTCTGTAACGTTTTAATTAGAAAATGCCCCCCAATGTCTTATGCCACGCTCTTTGTCGAATAATGAAGCAGGACAATCCGGCAAAGGTATAAATATAATGACCTATTTGTTTATGTAGGACCTCGTACTCATTATGCATGTCCTAAGTCAAAATTAATTTCCAAAGGTTTTTATTTATTTATTTATTTGATGAACAAATTTCCAAAGGTTTTAGTGTTGGCTTCCCTAAAAATGTTATCATGCACTTGGATAAGTAATCCATTATCCGGTTAGTTTCATATGGTGTGAGATTGATTTATCACATATTCACATACATTATGTTGATTGTGAGTTTGGATTGGTTTATTTGTTGATTTTCTGATTTTATTTGTTGAAAATGGATAAAGGTACAATTGTGACATTCTTAATATAGTTTTAGGCCTAAAGTGACAACTTTAAATAGACATTTTTAAATTTTAAAAATTACTTATATAATAATTGGTTTACATTTTATATTATTAACTTTTTTACTATTTAAAATTTGTTATTATGACTTTTTTATACGATTAATATACTTAGTCGCAAATGAGTTGGTTTTCTATCGATCCATAGTTTTTTTAGGTTTTTTTAGGAGTGGAGAAAAAAAAATGCACAATTCCAATGAGTTGTTTTTTTTTTTTAATATTAAAAACAAATCACTTATTGCCCCACATTTAGTGATCTTTGTCTTGCTGTGGGACCCTAGACCTAGGGTAGAGTTGTATATGGGGATTTGAAAAGTTATGCATAAACAGATAAACTCCTTAAAAATGTTAAACCAAAACATTGAGATACATAAGTTAATAAAAAAATTGGATGAAAAGAAAATATTCTTCTACAAAAATATATCCATACTAAAATTTTAAAATTATGTATGTTATCAGTTAGAGGAAAACATAAACTTGACCCTCAAAAAAAAAAAAAAGGAAAACATAAACTTTATTTTATTTTTTATTTTTTAATTTCAGATTCTTCAACTTTTCAACATATTTTATCTTCCTTGCTACAATAATTTATGTAAAAAAAAAAAAAAAAAGAATTAGGAAACCATGTTGAAGTGAAGTGTATGAGAATGAGAAATTGGGAAATGCATGTCTCATACATACGCGCTACAATGGAGAGTAGTCCTTGTGATGCTGATACTTAACGCTCTCACAGTTCAAACGAAACAGAACTGTATCAGCTTTAGCATTGTAAAGGATTTTAAGAACAAAGAACTGAATCAACTTTACTGGAACCGGCTTTATTTCTGCAAAGAATTCGATGAACAGAGATATTTGTTGTTGATATAAGCTGGCAATCGATAGCTTTGTATGTTCAAGTACAACAACACTTTTCTGTCAACGATTCCTTTTAAATTACCTCAGAGTGGTCAACATATTGGTATTTGCATTGAAGATTAATATAGGTAATTTTGTGACTATTTTGATCGTATATTAACAATTTCAATGCCTCGAATAATGAGAACAGAATGACAAAAAGGGACCACACACAAATGGGTGCTAAGAATTGTTATCATCATACTTGTTTTTTATGAAATTTGGGTTAAGGAATATGGTCATAATTAGAAATGTTTCTTGGGGGAGCATAATGATCATAGTTATAATAATGGTTTTTTATTAGAGGGAAAGTTTTCATGCTGCACACGATGACACTCTACACCACATTACTGTGTAAAACAAATATCATCATCTATTTTTTGATGTTTTCTGTTGCTTTGTTTGCTGCACCTAGTTTTGAAT